>JAJJMB010001367.1:601475-757918 GCA_023531105.1 Papaver atlanticum
GGGGGGGGGGGTGATACATATCACCATAGTATTGTTGTCAAAGTTGTGATACAATTGAACTTTGATGTTGTGTGATAATACTATGATGCTGAACTTACAACCTTTGGAATAATTGGAGTACTTGGAAGTGACGAAGATTTCGAGTAATGTTGAAGAACCAAGGAGATCAAGCATGTTGATGAGAAGATGCAAAGCTTATTTATTTTGTATTCCATATGTATTGATTGTTTTGTCACTAAAATTGACACAGGGGGAGATTGTTAGAGCACTGCTCGGTTGAACTCGCAAGCGTTGCTATCTCAAGCTTGTTGTCAAGTTTAGTTGCCAAAACTATAAGTCTTGATTTTTAGTCTACTTATAGCTAAGTCTCGGACTAGGATAGAAAGTGTAGTTGAGCTCTAGGCTCCACGACGTTCATCATACAAAGACGAAGAACTACTCAAGGAACTGGTGGCACTTCATCGACTAAAAGGTATGTGGAGACTTGAACTTATCTATCACTCAATAAGTCTATCTACTCTATCTCCTATCTTGAGACAAAAGTCGTATTACTATATAGACTTCGATTATACACATTTGCTATTTCAAGTCGAGTTTATCTCGCTCTCGAAATATGTGTTGGTAAGTTTTCGCTTTGGCCAAGTTCATCTTTACTCGTGACGAAATTCATGTTGATTGTTTCAATCTCTTGAAAATTGCTTTGATGAAAAATAGAGCGTGACTAACCTCTATATATAACATCCTCTAAGAATGTTTCAATGATTGAAATAAAGAGTTTAGAACATGTAACCATCTTTGGATATAAGCATATATAGTGTGTTAGCACATTAGTGTATAAGTCCAAAACCGGGACCAAATGTACGCATAATTGTGTGTATACAAAATGGTTGATGGAGACTGGGTAAGTATGCGTACCCGTACGCATACTGGCGGAAGTTCACGTCCGTGAATTTATGCTGAGTTTGGAAATCAAAACCAACTCATCCAGTTACCTAAATACGCGTACCCGTACCCATCTTGGCGGAAAGTTCACGTCCGTGAATTTCTGCTGAGTTTGAAAACCAAACCAAACCCAAATCCGGTTACTTAAGTATGCATACCCGTACGCATACTTAAGTGTGTTACTTTCTAAAATTGTTTTATTCGTGACCTTAAATTTATATAATCTAAGGAATGCATATTTGCAAACCGTGGCTATAAAGTTCATGAATCGATTCGAGTGGATCAAAACCAATTTTGCTTCGATTGTGTCTTGTATATTTCTATGAGATCTAAGCAATTGAACAACTCTTGAAATAGTTCATTTGAGTCATTTGAACTAGTTATGGTGAAGATGAATAAGGTTGATATGAAAGTGCTCATATGGCTAACCATTTGGTTAACTACTGTTGAACCAACGAATTGTATACGTTTAGGTACGGTTACACAAACCTAAATGACATATACTTCATTTGTGTATAACAAGCTAAGTTCGATCTAACGGTTGAAAGATATTAGCTTGAATCTAATCAGGTTTTCATCTAACGGTGATATTGAATGCTTTGTTACCAAGGTAACTAAGATAGCAAACCCTGATTTGGAGACTATATAAAGGAGAACTCTAGCAACTGGGAAAGGTAATCCCCACACCTCATGTGTGATACTAGTTGTATAAGCTAGAGCCGATTCTCCTTTAACCTTAGGTGTCTACCGAGACCCTGTAGGTTAATGACTTGAAGACCTCATTGGGATTGTGAAGCCAGACCTAACTATTTTCTATGTAGTTGCGTGATCTGATCTTGCTGATTCTATCGTATTGAGTACAATTGAAATAATTGAATCGATATTAATTTCTCCGATAGGCAAGATAAAAGTAATCACAAACATCATCGTCTCATCGTTTGTGATTCCACAATATCTAGTTTCACCATCATACGATTTAGATTATTGTGAGGTAATTGATAATTCTAGGCTGTTCTTCGGGAATATAAGTCCGGGTTATCGATTGGTTCATGTTCACCTTGATTTATCAAAAGACGGAACAAAACTCGTAGGTATTTCTGTGGGAGACAAATTTATCTATTCTTGTAGACTTTTCTGTGTGAGACAGATTGATTTATTAAAGTCTTCGACTTTGGGTCGTAGCAACTCTTACTTGTGGGTGCGATCAGCTAAAGAAATCAAGTGCGTAGTATCCTGCTGGGATCAGAGACGTAAGGAGCGTAACTGTACCTTGGATCAGTGTGAGATTGATTGGGGTTCAACTACAGTCCAGACCGAAGTTAGTTTGTAGTAGGCTAGTGTCTGTAGCGGCTTAATACAATGTGTGTTCAATCTGGACTAGGTCCCGGGGTTTTTCTGCATTTGCGGTTTCCTCGTTAACAAAACTTCTGGTGTCTGTGTTATTTCTTTTCTGCATTATATTTTGTTATATAATTGAAATATCACAGGTTGTGCGTTGAATCAATCAATTGGGAAATCCGACCTTTGGTTGTTGATTGAAATTGATTGATACTTGAACATTGGTCTTTGGTACCGTTCAAGTTAATTTCTCTTGTATTCAATTAGACTCGCAGATTTCTATTTTCTTGAGTAAGGATTGAATGAGAAATTGAGATATAACTCTTTGATATACTTTTTATTAAGATTGATTCTGACTGTCTAGTTGATTCTCTTAAAAGTATATTGGAGTTAGTCCATACAGATTGCTAAGCGAATTATTGGGTGAGGTCTTTGTACCCCCACTTTTTCAGATTTACTTTTATTTGCTTTGATAAAATCAAAACCCCCCATTGTTACTAAGAAACTGAAATTTGCATAACAACATAAGCCTCCCGTGGAACTAACTCTTTCTTATCACATACTATATTTATATCTAGTTGAAGTGAGAAAGTGAAATTATTTTTGGCACATACGACATCGATAAGTAAACAAAACTTTCACCATTGTTTTTGGACCGTTCCACAAAAAGATCGTAATTTCTTGAAACCTGCAAAAACAGAAGCAATCCAATCAAACTTAGCAGATTATACATATAGGGAGGAAATAAGAGAGCTTTAATTAGCCGTAATAAATGGAAAATATACAATATGAAGAGAGAAAAAAGGGGTACATGAAACTGATTTCTTTCTTAATCAGGGTTAAGTCTTACATTAGCCTTAAACACAATTAGGTAATATATTTTTTTCAAAACCTTACTCCATAACACAGCCTAAACAAAAATCTTTACACAGCTTGTGAGAAATAGATTATAAACAAAATAAAATGTGTCAAATGTCTGAAAAAGCTACCTACCCGGGTAAAAAATTCATTAAAGAAAGAAAAACATTAAAAAAAAAATGCTAATAGAGAACTCAACCAAATACAATCATGAATGAAGAAACACAAATGGCCTATTACCGTGAAAGAAGTGTACATTTGCACTCCATTTTATTCATTATCAAAACCCGACGAAAAATATTTACCGGATATTAATGGATTGGAATCTTTACCAGGATAAGTGGATTAATATTTCTATAGATTTTTAAAGATAACTGTATTGTGATCATAACAACCAATCACTGAGAACAAAAAGAATTACATATAAATATAAACTATCAAATGAATCAATAACACGAATCCCTTGAGTACAAAGTTACTCACCTTTAGAACAACTATTGACTCCTATAAAACTTCAAATTGTCAAAGGCTTCCTGATTTGATGCATACGAATGGAAGATGTTCTCATAACATTTCGATGAAAGAGACGTGTCTTGGAAATTTATGGTAGATTTTCTCATTTATATTCGAAGACTCTTCAAGATTGGCACCCAAAAAAATACATTTTTTTTGTTTTTTGTCTTGTTGATGAAGCTAATTGTTTTTTATGCACAATTCTTTAAGTTGTTAGAGTTTATTATTATTATAATTATTTTTTTATATCCTTGTTGATAAGTCTCTGAGATTGATTTTTTTTGTTTTTTTTTTCACTTGATTGATGAAGATTTTTTTTTACAGATATGTACATCATGCTTGTAATTTTGTATTCCAAAAAAAAATGAATAATCTTAAATTTTTTGTATCACTTTTACCATTAAGTTTTTGTAACTTATGAGTGGAATCCCAATTAATGTAAATTTATAATGATGAAGGTTACAACTTACAGGACCGTCAGATGTCCTTGGCTGGGATGAGACTGGGATGGTCGTATCAGTCGTTTGTCTCTCAAAATGTTATCCGACCGTGAGTTTCTCAAAAACCCCTTCTGTATTGTATCATAGATTAGCGGAATATCATCTTCCCAAATCTTGTCGAACTTAAAAAAACCTTTGAATTTCAGCAAAACAACAAAGAAATGTTGACACATCTCTAAGAATTGAGTGATAAACTAGACTTTTGATGTGGAGAAGAAGAACCAGATGAGAGGTGGCGGCAGCCAAAGAAAAGAGTTCAGTGGAGTGCGAGCAGATTGGTTTCTGGGATAGGGTTTTGTTCAATAGTTTGATGTATCCTTCATTTAACATCAAGGTTTTGATGTTTTAGAACCCGCAAATGCGACAGGTGGAGATCAAATAATTAGACTTAATCTGAGTCGTTGATCGTATGATCGAATAATAGCAACTAAGCACCTGCTCAGTAAGTGACGAACTACTAGTCGGGCCATTTAAGTATGTGGCCACCCTTTAGCACGACTACAAATTTGAGCAATTGGGATCTTTCTATGACAACAACAGAAATCTGTGTACGGATGGGCTTAATTTTTTTCCATGAATACTCAACCGAAAAAATCATAGGTGCAGTAAAGTCATAAAAGTACTTAAAGTTGGGAATAACATTATAGTTAAACTGAAAATAAACTTAATTTTTTAGAGCTAAATAACACGGTCATACTTGAAAATAAACTTGACTAATATCCAACACTATGCTTATATTATAGTTAAACTGACTAACATGTCAAGATTATTTCAATAATTATCAAATTGAAAGTATGGCAGTTTAAAAATAATCCAAAACTAACTTTGTTGCATCGAAAAAGTAATGTGTGCTCTCAAAACCAATGTGGACTAGTTTTCACGCTTAAAATAAGTAAGTAAACAAAGCTATATTGTACACAATCAGATGGAGAGTAGAGAACTTGCTACAACTAATAAATCCTTGCTATTTCTTTTTGTTTTTGAAATGTACCTTAATATCGAACGATTCTAGCTATTTAAAAAAAAAACATAAAAAAAGATGAGGATTATGTACTTTATATGTAATAAGCTATTGAAAGGGATTTTTCTTAAATATAATTTAAATTCATAACTAAATTTAATTATAAATATAAATATAAGTGTAATCCAAATTTATAGTTGGGCTAAAAATTATAAGGGTCCAAGAATGTTTTTTGAAATTTTGGGGTGGGCTAAAGCGCACCTTAGCCTCTTTCCGTGTTGCTCATGGTTCACATAGCTTAGTGTCATTACATTCATTTTACGGTTATAGCTTATGTAGGCATGCTTCAAAAAAAAATAAAAAATTATGTAGGTTCTTCATCTTTAAATTATACATTGTTATGGTGTATTTAGGAACATAGGGTGGAGTGTGTCATTATAACCACACCGGTTTTACTTTTTTTTTGGGAATTGCTATTTGCATTTTGGGTCTCGCAAGAGTGTCAGGTCGGGAATTGGCCTAATATCACCGTTCAACTATGATATAGGGGCACAAATACGTTAAAGATCTTATTTCAGTAATTGATACATATACGTATTGCCCGACATGGCAACCTACAATAGCAATGGGTTCTCAAACTGTCACATACATGGATCCCAGTCAGACGGTTAACTTACGTGACGAAGATTTTATGTGTATAACTCGAAGCATTATTTATTTTACCCAATATCAATTGGATAAGCTAAAAGACTTTATTCTTTAAGAAGGATAATAGTATTTCCTTTGAATTGGAAGCCAAACAAATATTTTGATAATGTTTCAAAACAATCTATTCACCACCACAAATCAAGGACTTAACTTCATCTACAAAGTTTGAAGCTAAGCCTACACCACCAGAAGAAAAAGAAAAGAAAAAGAACAAAGAAAAGTATACCTCTGTGATATTTCTATGAAAACCAAAACATGTCATTCCAGGATTACTTCTGGATTCCCCATCAAAACACACAAAAACTTAATTCAAAGAAATTATTTTTGAAGATTACCTCCATTGCATAAATGATGTGAACTTTCTTCTTTCTGATTAAAAAGAAATGTAGAATCTGTAAATAATAGGTATAATAACACATTTCAACCTACAATTACATTCTTTTGTGAATGTAAAATTCTTAGATTTACCTTCTCCAAATTGGTTAATCAGGTTGACCAACATCATACCTGATCATGTATCTTAACACCAAAATTTCAACCATAGTTGTAAAAACAAAAATACACCACAAATTAAAGGGTGAATACGAGGATTCCAAATTAACTTTCATAGTCCAAGAGAGCACATGCAACTTCATTGTGATTTTCTGCACATCAGAAACAACAAAAAATATTATACCTTCATACCCCCACTTAAGGACAGACCATATAGAAGATTGTCTATTATAAGTTACTCAATCTCCATACCTATTTTTAAAGTTAGCAAACATGAATCGAGACCATCATCCACTACAGTTAACAGTATCCAAAGAAGCTTCATAAGCATAGCCTTATTCATGACCTTTAATTTTCTTATCCCCAATCCACCATTATCGAAGAAAAGACACACCTTCTCCCACTTCAAATTAATAAACTTTTTCACAGTAATTGTGACGGGGATTGGGATTTATCATATGAGAATAAGGGAGTGGGATTTTTCATCAGAAATGCTAGCCCACAATTCCTACTCTCGCTGAAGCTATCTATTTACCTTGTATGTCTGCAGAGGAAGCAGAGATACGAACAATCAGAAAGGCCATGAAAAAAGCTTGGACGAGGAAAGATCAACAAATAGTGATTGAAAGCGATGTTGAGGGAATCATACGGAAGATAAATAATATGGGTTTATGTGGAGACCAAAGAACTCAGGTTGTTTGAGCATTGGTCGGTCGAACTCACAGGTGTTGCTATATCAAGCTTGTTGTCAAATTTAGTTGATCAAAACTAAATCTTGATTTCTAGTCTACATTTAGTCAAGTCTCGGATTAGGATTAGAAATGTGTAGTTGAGTATCAGACATCACTGCGTGCTACCGTTTGAAGGCGAAGATCAACTGAAGACATTTGAAGAACTTCATCGATAAAAGGTATAGGAAGACTGAACCAACCTATTACTCAAGTTTTCACCTTTCTATCTATGGAACTAAGTCACATGACTAAGTGGACTTTAAATTGCACAATAAAAATTCCGAGTCAACTTTATCTTGTTAATGATTCTCGAAATATGAATGACTAAGCTTAAGAACATTTTGTTCGAAACTTGATGAATTTGGTTAAGAACAATTTATTTTTAATGACTTAAATCATAATTCAAGTTAATCATTTGAAAATAGCTTGGAACAATGATATGTGTCATTGATGTTATTCGGGAATGTTTCAAATTGATTATTAGAGATATATAGAACTACTGTAAATCTGGATATAAGACAGTACACATACCAGTTCACGTATTGGCGTAACTATTATAGGTCCGGAGCCGCAGTACACGTACCAGCATAGCTATAGTTCGACAACGATCTTAGTTACACATACCCGGTATGGACACCAAATATACATGTTAACTCGTGAACTCAGGAAGGTACACTTACCCGGTATGGATACCAAAAGTTCCTGAACTGTTTTTGTCTTAAGGCTATACAAACCCGGTACATGTACCATGATATAAATAACTCACGAACTGGAAGTAAGTAAACGTACCAATACATGTACTTACCCATTTGAATATTTTTAGATGCATCAGAATTATTTCTAATAGATAATCAGCATTTGAATAACTCTCTAAAACACCTCTAGACATATTTGATCAAATTATAACATATGGTTATGACTCAAGATTAAAGTCTATAAGTATTATATAAAAATGGTTAAGCTTATATTTCGTCTGGCTAGTTTCGGTTAACCTTTTATGAAAAAGTTATTATACACGGTTCGGTTACCGTTCATCCTAATCAGAGCGTATATTTTGGTTTGTTTGCCTCAAGTCGAATTTTCATCTAACGGTGAAAAAATATTGTTTGATTCCAAAGCTACCTTAGCTTAAATCTAAAGCAACCTTCGATCTTGAAAGTCTATAAAAGGAGAACAAGAACTGGAATTTTTTAGTTCCTGACACTCTTCTTGTGTGTCCTAGTTGTAAACTAGAGTCGTCTTATCCTTTAAACCTTTTTAGGTTTAGCGACTAATAAGACTTCGCTTAGGGATTCATGAAGCCAGGTCCGACTATATTTATCTTGATACTTCGTGTATCCTGATCTTCCTACTGATTGTTGAGTCTCACTCTGATCGGGAAAGATAGATAGAAATTGCAAAGTTCTTCGTCTCAGACTTTGTGATTCCACAAGTATATTCTTTTATAATGATTCTTTGTTGAAATCAGAGTAGGTTTTACTTGTGAGGTTAATAATAATCTAGGCTGCTCTATGGGGGTCATAAGTCTAAATTTTGAGGTTTGCTAGACCTAGTCTACTTCAAACGATTTCCTATCTCATCTTGATCTAACAATCAGAACGGAATCACACTTAAGCTTTTCTGTGGGAGGCAGATTGGTTTAAAGTATACACTTAGGTTGAAGCAACTCTTACGCTTTAAAGGAACTCAGCTAAGGGAATCAATTGCGAAGAATCTTGTAAAATTCAAGAGGCGTAAGGAGCGCGATTGTAGTTGAATTACCGTGACGGTGGATTCGGCCTCAACTACATTCCAGTCCGAAGTTTTGATAATAGGATAGAGTCTGTAGCGGCTTAATACAGTTTGGTGTTCATGGACACGGTCCCGGGGTTTTTCTGCATTTGCGGTTTCCTCGTTAACAAAATTCCTGGTGTCTATGTTATTTCTTTTACGCATTATATTGTTTATTTATATAATTGAAATATCACAGGTTGTACGTAAAATCAATCAAAGTAGATACGTCCATCTTAATTGTTGGATACGACTTGATTGATCTTTGGAATAGTCCAAGTACTCTCACGGTATAATCAGTTTCACGGACTTGTCTCTGTTTACATATTGATTGTGAGAGAAAGAGATATAAACTCTTGGTCTATGCCTCCGGTTTGGCTTATGCCATCTCTAAGTGTTGACCATAGTCCCACTCGGCAGGCAGTGGGAATGTAATAGTGGTGTGTGTCTTTTTGACGTTGATTATAAAAAAAATCAAACGAAATCACAACTAAATAGTAAAAATCATTTTTTCAATTTTGATTCAATGCAAATAATCATAAAAGAATTGCAAAAATTATTTAAATAGAAATTACCACTTTATTATTGGAAATTTGGCTTCCCCCATTGTCCCAGTGATGGGGTTTACCTCCTCATGTTGAAAATACTCTCAAAATAATTATTCTTAGCTCACAGGGTGTTTACACAGAAGAAATAAAATTACACAGAGAATTTACAACGTTTAGGCAATGCAGACCCATTGATACAGAGCAATTGAACAAATGTTGCAAATGACTGTTACAAAAAAAAACAACTGTCTTGAACAGTTTATTCTTCGTGTTCTTCGGCAACTCTGATTTCTTGTCTGTCTCTCTCTAAACTTTCCCCAATCTCTCTATGTCCCTCCAGTTGCTCCCCCAACACGTATTTATACCCAACAACACCATATATCTCGAGTATAACTCCAAAATATTCTTCGTTAATTAAAATAATCTTTGGAAATAATATTTATTTCTTTTTTCACGTTATTCCCTTACGTAACCAAAACTTTTCTGATATCTATAGACTAAAATCTTAGGGAAGATATTATCTCTAAATCCTCCCGTAACATCCAAGTAAACAACCCAACAAAATCACGGAAACTTGTTGTTTCCTGTTTTATTGAAAATCCATAAAAATCTTCCTTTTAATCAAATCCAAGCCAGTTACCATCCCTGATTTGTCGTGACAGCTCATTCCCAATCCAACTCCACGAGAAAATCTCATAAAAATCTCTCCCAACTCACTTCCATAAGTTATGCAGTTAAAAGATTTATTTTCCCGCCAAAAATGATCTCAACTGTTGAAGAAGATGGTGTGCCCCTATCCAAATAGTGGTTGCCCTTAGCAATTCATTCCAGGGCCTTTATCATATTTTCGCCAATTTTTCCAGAAAATTTTATTTCCAAAAATTACCTACAACACATGAAATACCACAATGAGTACAAAATTGAGCATTAATAATATAGGAAATTGAAAACAAATCAGACACAAAAAGGTGTCCATCATGTATCTGAGAAAATATGAGCGGTATCATATAAATTAACGGGAAATAAAATTATAATTGACACAAAAAACACTGAAATATTCATTTTGTTATGGAAATTATTACTTAGATTTTGGTTCATAAGTGTGGAACATCTATGATTAGGGGTGTATATCGCTCGAATCGGTTCGATTTTTGCTCAAACCAGAACCGAAACCGTTACTCTCGGGTTTTTATTTTCCAAACCAAACTGTGCCATTAACCAACGGTTTGTTTTTTTAGTTTTACCATTATTTTATCAGTTTAATGTAACTGACAGTTAGAAAAAAACATACAAAAAAAACAAAAACAGTTACACAAAAAATTACGCATAAAGCTACATATTAAAATTTTAAAAAGTTAAATATATATATTTTTTATAGTTTAAATCTACAGAAAAGATCAGATATATTTAACTTAAGGATATTAATTATATCATAAGTAATTTGTTTTAACATTGGTGTTAGGTTTGGTTTTAACATCAAACCAAAACCGAAACCATTACTCTCGGTTTTTATCTTTTTAAACCATAACCAACCATTAGTAAATGGCTATGTTTCCCCTAATCAGTTTTGTTCCGTTCGCTCTTAGCGGATAACCATTACCATGTATAACCTTATCTATGGTTAGCCATATCGGGTATCAGTCTGGTATAAATATTTACTGATAGTGACCAATTTTTGAAAGTTTTGTCTAATCAAGAAACTGTCATCATTCAAAGGATTTCTCTAATTAAATATATTTTCATGTATATACATACAATCACCCAATGTGCATATAATTTACGGGTACCCCCGATGATTCCGGGGTACAAAAACAAACATTGTGTAACACCAGTGCAAACCAAGTAAACCATACTATTCAAGAGATTAAACCTCTTGCATTCAATGATATTTATATGGGTGTTAGGCTATTATGCATGATGTTCCTCATAAGTCGATATGACGTCACATCGGTAGTTTGAAATCTGTATCAGTTGTGACGACTGACACCGGATTCACAACGAATCAATGTCTCTTTTATTATCAGTTTTTGTATCAGTCCACTCACCTACAAACATATACAATAAATATTGATGTCTAATATTGTAATATATATTTATAAATATCGTCTTTTAGATGTAGAGTCAAAATTTATTTCACCAATATTTGATCCAAGATTTGAGAAATGAAACCTTCCAAACTCGCACAATAAACAAAATAAAACAAAATAAACTTATAATATACATATAAATTAGAATTTCGAATACTATCATATAAAAACGAACAATTGCCAGTCTCACCAGATGATCCTGCGATGTTGCTATATAGAGATAACTTGTTTTTAAATTTCAGAACAAATGTACATTAGTTTTAATTTTTTTTTTTTTATTGTGAAATATATGGTATGGGTGATGAATTGATAATTTTATTATTTATGGAGCTTGTCATGTACCTGGGTGCCTTTAGCAGTTGGGTACTTTTATTATTGAATAAGCTGCAGGATAGTCGTTAGTAATAAATGTATGGGTAGTTAGTGAATCTAGGAGAGTCAATAGGATGTAGACAATTGTCGAGCTGAGAGAAGGTATTCTCAGGATAGGGTTTCATTGTTCTAAATCGGCTGGTTTATTGAACTAGAGGGCTCAATTCGTGAGATTTGAGATTTATTCTTCATTTTATGTGTTTGATTGTCGTGGTAACACAACAATTGGCATCAAATCCATTATTTCCTAATTCATAATGAGAGGAACCGGACCAACAACATGTAAATATTTAGCAGAGAAAACAGATAAACAACAACAACATATCGATCCTATTCAAATGCAGTTACATCCATTGACTGATCAAATGACGACTAAAGAAGTTTTTCACAAACAAATGAAAACATTTTGTATTTTTTTCTTCTTCACATCCACAATTTCAAAAGGGAGATCCGGGAGGACTAAAGTCCCCACATTCCAGATTCTCCAATGAAGATACTGGATACGAGTTCAATTTTCATCCAGGGGGTAGAGACTTTAATACCCACCATCGTATGCCGAAAATCGATATTCCACACTTTGATGGTGATAATCCACGGGGATAGGTTCACAAGTGCAATCATTACTTTTAACTCCACAACATTAGAGATGAGACACAAAAAGTGAATAAGGCAGCTATGCACCTCGATGGTAAGACTGAAAAATGGTTATTAAATCTTCAGTCCTTTAGAACTATTATTTCTTGGTTTGAATTGGTTGAACAAGTTTGTCTTCAGTTTGAAAATCCGGCTAATGAGAATATTGTTGGCAATTTTAATAAATTGTCCTATAAAACAACTATTGATGATTTCTTTGAGGAGTTTGGGTATATAAAATATCTCTTACTTAGCATACATCATGAGTTAACTGAAAGTTATTTTGTTTATAGTTTTATTGGTGGTCTCAAGGAAGACATTCAACACTTTGTACATATGTTTAACCCAGCTCCATTGTTGGGTGTTTTTTCCCTTGTAAAATTGCAAAATAAAATTATCCATGTCGAGCATAAGCTTCATAAAATCTTCACCAATAATTTTTCTATAACAATGCCTTTCAATTCTAACCAAATTCCCACAAAACCAAATTTTACACCACCATCAGCTAGCAAACCATCTAACCCTCCACCAAGACACAATCCTCCCATCCCTGCCATTAAGAGACTAACCCATGATCACATTAGACAAAGAAGGGAACATGGTCTTTGTTATAACTATGATGAAGTTTACAGACCAGGTCGCATTTGTGCAAAATAACAGCTATTTATGGTTGATGCTTCACAACAAAAGGAGCCTGGGGAGATTATGGAAGAACAACCAGACGAGGAAATCAATTCACCAGCGGAATCTGACTTGTAAATATCATTGAAAAGGAGAGGGTACCAAGTACACCACCAAATTTTTCGTTCGGCAACTTGTATGAACAAAACCTAATACAACTACACGTAGACCAACTGAATGATCCTTAACAATATGTATATAAAGTTTATATCTCTATCTCTTATCACTCATAAAGTTAAGACTCAAGAGTCCGTGAACTTGATTGTTAAGAAGAATACTTGGACGATCTCAAAAATTGATATCCAAGATCAATCTAGTCGTATCCAAACAATCAAATCGTAATTCTGCCAAGTATGAAACTTGTTATCTATCTTTCAAGATACGAATTTTACAAGAACGAATCTCGTAGTCGATCACAATTAATATGAACGTATCTACTAGAATTTAATACGTACTACTTGTGTAATCCTACTATAAAGATATACAATATAATGCGGAAAATAAAAAACACAAGACACCAGAAGTTTTGTTAACGAGGAAACCGCAACTGCAGAAAAACCCCGGGATCTCATCCAGATTTGAACAATGAAAATGTATTAATCCGATACAAACACTAGCCTACTATTAGTTTCAGACTGGAATGTTGTTGAAACTGAATTCACCATCTAAGCAATTCTTCCGCAGTCGTGCTCCTTACGTCTCTTGGACCTCGCAAGGACCTACACAATTGATTCCCTTAGCTAAAGTCCTTTACAACCTAAGAGTTGCTTCATCCGAAGTGAAACTTTTAATACCAATCTTCCTCTAATAGATAAGACTATTTGATTTCGCTTTGGGTCAAAGATCATGGCGTGGAAATCTGTTTGCAATAGACAAAGCTATCAAACCTCACAAATGCGGAACACTTATACTTAGTTAGATGATGAGAATCCTGGATTCTTAACCACCTCTCTAGAAAAATTGTGAACTAATCAATTAAGAATAGTTTTAAGATATCTATATTGAGGAATCACAAAGTATGAGACGAAGAAAACTTTGTGATTTCTACCTATCTCGCTCCTGAAAGAGATTACTAAGACCTCGATAACAGAAAGACCAAGATCCGGATACATGAACTATCAAGGTGAAGATAGTCGGACCTAGGTTCACGAATCCCTAAGTGAAGTCTTTCATTTATTGACCTAATTATGTTTTTCGGAGGAAACTGAGGTCAATTAACTAGGACAAAGAAGCGTCAGGGATTTAATTTCCAAGTTGAATGAGTCTCTCTATTTATAGATGTTCAAGACTGAGGTTTGTTTAGAATTCAAGCTAAGAGCATCTCCGATGGAGTATGGGTTTTAAAAAATATTGATGCCACCTAGGATTTTAGAAACCCTCAACAAAAAAAACCTCTCCAGTGGTGGTTGGATAATCAAAATTTAATATGACGTGGAAGTTTGAGTTTGGAGGAGAGTATGGGTTTTTGGAGACTCCCATCTATACCCACATCATCAATTTGTTATTATTTTAATTAATTTTTTAGATTTTTTGAATTATTTTTTTCTATAAATAAGCGACAAGTATATCAAAATAGATAATGATACAACTACCACTGGAAATGCTTATCAAAATAAGATTTGTATTTGGATTCTATGTTATTAAATACATTTTTTTTAGGTCTCCACATATGATAAATACTCATACTCCATTGGAGATGCTATAAGATAACTTGAGATTAAAGCAAAGACTTTCTCTATTTATATGAAACTCTAATTAGGGTTTCAAGTAAGCATGTGAGAAGTTTATCTTGAAATAACATAGAAGAATATACATTATGGTCTAGGTTCATGAACCATGTATAATGGTAGTTCTTGGAAAATATGTCTTTTGAACTAGAAAGAAATATCGGTTTTATTTAAACACATAAGAGTTTAATCATGATGCACATACACAAGGTGTTTTAGTAATCAATGATTTCCTACAGGCGTTTATGAGAGTCATAGCAATGCTAAACAACCATAATCGCACGATGTCAACAATGTAGAAGTGAAAAATACGGGTCGAACCCACCGGGAATGTGAAAATACTTGTTATAGCACTTCTCGGTCGAACTCGCAAGCGTTGCTATCTCTAGCTTGTTTGTCAAGTTTAGTTGCCAAAACTATAAGTCTTGATTTCTAGTCTACTTATAGCTAATTCTTGGACTAGGATAGTAAGTGTAGTTGATCTCTAGTTTCCACGGTGTTCATCATGCAAATACAAAGAACTACTCAAGGAACTGGTGGAACTTCATTGAAAAAAAGGTATGTGGAGACTTGAACTTATCTATCACTCAAAATTCTATCTACTCTATCTCCTATCTTGAGACAAAAGTCGTATTGCTATATAGACTTCGATTATACACATTTGCTATTTCGAGAAGAGTTTATCTCGCTTATCTATTTCTCGAAATATGTGTTGGTAAGCTTTCGCTTTGGCCAAGTTCATCTTTACTCGTGACGAAAGTCATGTTGGTTATTTCAATATTTTGAAAATCGCTTTGATGAAAAATAGTTTGTGAATAACAACTATATAACATCCTCTAAGAATGTTTCAATGATTGAAATGAGAGTTAGAACATGTAACCATCTTTGGATATAAGCATAGTGTGTTTTAACATTTGTGTAAAATTCAAAAACCGGGAACCCAAAGTATGCGTACCCGTACGCGTACTGGCGGTTGTTGGAAATCCGGGACAGTATGCGTACCCGTACGCGTGCTGGCGGAAAGTTCACGTCCGTGAATTTCTGCTGGAGTTTGGAAGTGAAAACAAACTCAATCCGGTTACTTAAGTATGCGTACCCGTATGCATACTTAAGTAGGTTACTTTCTAAAATCGGTTTGTTCATGAACTAAAACATTTATATATATTAAGGAATGCAATCTTTGCAAACCGTGGCTATAATGTTCATGAATCGATTCGAGTGAATCAAAACCGATTTTGCTTCGATTGTGTCTTGTATACTTCTATGAGATCTAAGCAATTGAACAACTCTCTAACTAGTTCATTTGAGTCATTTGAACTAGTTATGGTGAAGATGAATAAGGTTGATATGAAAGTGCTCATATGGCTAACCATTGGTTAACTATTGTTGAACCAACTAGGTGTACACGTTTAGGTACGGTTACTCAAACCTAAATGAAGTCACATTTTAATTGTGTATAACAAGCTAAGTTAGATCTAACGGTTGAAAGATATTAGCTTGAATCTAATAAGGTTTTCATCGAACGGTGAATATTGAATGCTTTTTTACCAAGTAACTTGGATTGCAAACCCTGATTTGGAGACTATATAAAGGAGAACTCTAGCAACTGGGAAACCTAATCCCCACACCTCCTGTGTGATACTATTTATATAAGCTAGAGTCGATTCTCCTTTAACCTTAGGTTTCTCTCGAGACCCTGTAGATTAACGACTTAAAGACTTCATTGGGATTGTGAAGCCAGACCCCACTATTTTCTCTGTAGTTGCGTGATCTGATCTTGTTGTTTCTATCGTGATTGAGTACAATCGTAAGATTGGCTTGAGATTTATTTCTCCTATAGGCAAGATAGAAAAGTAGTCACAAACACCTTCGTCTCATCGTTTGTGATTCCATAATATCTTGTTTCGCTAGTCGATTAAGATTATTGTGAGGTGATTGATATTTCTAGGCTGTTCTTCGAGAATATAAGTCCGGTATATCAATTGGTTCCTGTTCACCTTGATTTATCAAAAGACGGAACAAAACTCGTAGGTATTTGTGTGGGAGACATATTTATCTATTCCTGTAGACTTTTTTGTGTGAGACAGATTTGTTTATTAAAGTCTTCGACTTTGGGTCGTAGCAACTCTTAGTTGTGGGTGAGATCAGCTAAGGGAATCAAGTGCGTAGTATCCTGCTGGGATAAGAGACGTAAGGAGCGTAACTGTACCTTTGATCAGTGTGAGATTGATTGGGGTTCAACTACAGTCCAGACCGAAGTTAGTTTGTGTTAGGCCAGTGTCTGTAGCGGCTTAAAACAGTGTGTGTTCAATCTGGACTAGGTCCCGGGGTTTTTCTGCATTTGCAGTTTCCTCGTTAACAAAACTTCTGGTGTCTGTGTTATTTCTTTTATGTATTATATTTTGTTATATAATTGAAATATCACAGGTTATGCGTTGAATCGATCAAATGGTAAATCCAACCTTTGGTTGTTGATTGAATTGATTGATCCTTGAACATTGGTCTTTGGTACTGTTCAAGTTATTTCTCTTGTATTCAATCAGGCTCGCAGATTTCTATTTGTTTGAGTAAGGATTGAATCGAGAAATTGAGATATAACTCTTTGATATAATTTTTATTAAGATTGAGTATGACTGTCTAGTTGATTCTCTTAAAAGTATATTGGAGTTAGTCCATACAGATTGCAAAGCGAAATATTGGTGAAAAGACGAGGGTACCCAAATATACCTCAATCTAAAACTTTTCCACCTATAAGTCCTTTTCCGAAAGTGATTGTCTATGAACTAAGTCGAGACAATACAACTAATTGGTTTATACTTCGTATGATCGTCTATGGATACAAGATCGAGACAATACAACAATGAAGTATGTTTACTTGATAATAGGTTCGGACTTAACCAAACACTAGGGATTATCTACCAAGTAAAATAGGAATTAACGTTTGTGTATTTTACTTCTAATTATAATAAAATAATTATAATTGCGGAAATAGAAAAGTAAAAGACACAGAAAGATTTTGTTAACGAGGAAACCGCAAATGCAGAAAAACCACGGGACCTAGTCCAGAATTGAATACTCTCAGAATTAAGCCGCTATACAAAATCAAACCAACTTCGTATAGTTGAGACCAAGAAACTAAACCTATAGTTCACCTAGTTCCCTCAGTATTCCTACGCCTCCAACTTGTAATAAGTTACGTACTTGGAACAATTCATTTGGTTCGTATTCCAAACAGTAAAGGAACAACAAATCTGTTCGGTAACAACTCTTTTTAAACAACGTGATATGAGTTTGACAAAGGCTCTTCCTTTTAACCAATAAAATCCTTTGTCGGGCCCTTAGATCAATCTCTCAACAACTACCGAAGTAATTGTTAGACTATGCAATCAATACTATTAATCACAAAGAAGTGTATTGATGGCGATCTACTCAACTAATCAATCCAATATATCACAAAGATAAACCGATTATAGTTGGATCCCTTTCCAGCCGAAACAAGTATTGTGCACACCAAAGATTATGAACCCAAAAAGTCTTCTTGTCTTCAAATCTTCTTTAATCTTCAATCAGCACCTGCACACAATCAACTTGAATCTCTTGTGATCAATCACACATAACGGAGTCTGTTAACATTGGATTATCACAAGACGTATTTAGATCTACAAACAGTCTAAAGATCCCCGTCGAAACTTCGATCTAGTTTGAGTGAATCTTACATCAGAAGAGAAGATTCTCAAGCATAAACAAACTAGGTGCAATCAAATTTCAACAACCGTTAGTCAATCAAATCAATCGAAAACTAATAATAAACCACAATTATCTAGTTTCCCACCAACGGTACTAATAGAGCTTCTCAATCCCAAAGAAGTCTTTAAACTGAGCGGCCGTAAGAGATTTCGCCTAATGAGGTTACTTTCCTCTCCGAATAGGCGGCTCCACCATTAACAAAACAACAAGGTAGTTTTGCTGGCTCTTAGGATTAGTTTGCTCGAAATGCAAACTTCAATATTTATAGACAAGGAAGTTTGGACACCAAGGAATTTCCAAAACCGAATATTCTCAAAGATATGCAATAAACACAAAATCGGTTTTCATAACTCCTGGAAATGCACTGTCCAAATATTGACCAAAATCCCAATAGAAAAATCTATAATCAGTAAATGCACATTACTAATTATTATTTTCTAAAGATATGCATTTAATTGCTGGAGATTAAATAGCATATAAAACTAAAAAACCTTAAATAAAAGATTCTCAATTTATTTCGATCCTGGGATTCTCCTTTAGCTATTAAGGAATATCTTTGAAAATTAATGATAAGAGTTACTGCACATGTTCAAAGTATGTCGACATCTTTACTTTGCAAGTCTTTTTTCATACTTACAATCTTGGAAACAATTTTCCACACTTCCAAACAAGTTTAGAATTGGTTCGTATGAATTCCAAGAACTATGTGATTGATTATCCTATCAAATCACCAATCATGGGTTTCACGGTTCTAACAAAACAAGTTCGGTTCTACCTTCATGTGAGTACTATGCATAGTCACGCTAGTTACCAAAATTCGGTTTACTAGGTACTATGATCGGTTCCCCATAACTTATGGTAACTACTTGTATTCGGTTGCACGTGTCCATAGGATCGGTTCCCCAAAAACTACAAACTTGTTGCTTATGTTCATAGGATCGGTTCCCCCATCTACTAAAAATGTGTTGCACCTCTTACAAGGATCGATACCCTCTTGTAAATTTGTTGCACCTCTTACTAGGATCGGTTCCCTAATGACTAGATAAAAGTTGCTATTTACAAGGCATCGATCATACCATCTTGAGTGATAACTTAAGATCGGTTTCACTAATAAAAGTCATACCAATTCATAAGTCAAGCCTTGTGAATAGTTTTACCAAGATACATAAACAAGTTTATGAGCGGTTATACTAAACACACATATTGGTAATTCAAAATAGATTTGCAATGAATAACAATAAATAAGCCTAACGATTTCCCTTTCAATTCACAAAACAAGTTTATGAATTTACTTCCTTTAAACGAATGTAAAACATTGTTTCCTAGGATGAAATCTTCACTCATACCCATACATAATCACAATAGCATTCATATGATCATGTCAATGTATTATATACAAAGTTTAATGGTTAAGCAATAAACCTCGTATTGTATTCCTTAATACTATGTCTAACTAGAATATCATACACAGCTTCGCAGTTATGTTTTAAATATGCACGACTTGAAAGATACGTTAGGGAATGAAATAGTTCAAGTGACATATTACTAACCTCAAGAGGAAGGATGATGTTGTCGTTGTAGCTCCATACTTCTTCACATTCTTCAAGTCTTCATGTAATACTTGTAAGTCTCATATCCTAACACTTTCAAGCTAACCTATACGAAGTTGACTCTAGTATATAATCAAGCGACTCTTTAAATGAGTTTTGATTCACTAAAATATGACAACCAAACTTGACATACCAACGCTTGGTGGGTTCAACCGAGCTATGCTCTAACAATTGGGTGAGGTTGTTAGACCCCCGCTTTTTCAATTGGTATCAGAGCAGGCAAACACGTTTTAAGACCTCCTAAGTCTGTGTTTGTAAGCGATCTGACTCTATAGACAGAAATTCTATCTCCATAAACGTACCACCAGTCTTCGATGGCTCAAACTAATTATGGTGGAAAATCGCTATGTGTGCTTTTCTTCAAGCTCGTGATTTTCAAACATGGGTACATGTTGTTAATGTCTATGATCCTCCGGTTAATACAGAAGGCGATGTATCTATACCTAAGGATATTGGTAGATATAGTCCAGAAGAAATCCTTGCTGCAAAGAAAAATTATGATGGCTTAAATGCTATCATTCATGCCATTACCCCAGATCTTCAGCATCATGTGACTACTTGCACGAAGTCCAAAGAATCCTGGGATATCTTAGAAACCGTATTTGAAGGGAATACCTGTGAAAAGGAAGCTAGGCTTCAAAACCTAAATTCTGATTGGGAAAACCTTCGTATGGCAAATGAAGAATCATTTGATTAGTTTAATCACAAAGTATCTGAAATTGTTAATGCATCCTTTGCATTGGGTAAGACTATTCCTTAAAAGGACATTGTGATGAAGATTCTCAGATCTCTGCCATCCAGATATGATTCTAAGAAGCATGCCATCGTTGAAGGAAATAATCTTGCAACGCTTTCCAGAAATACTCTGGTTGGGAATTTAAAGATCTTTGATCATGAGCATACATCCAAATCTGGGAAGGATATTGCTTTCAATGAACAAAAGAACACTAAATTACTTGATAAAAGTAAAAGTGTTTGCATCTCTGAAGATGATCTTTCTGAGGCTGATTCATCAGATGAAGATCTTGACAAGTCAGTCTCGTTGATCACAAGACAGTTTAGGGATCTTCTTTTGAAGAGAAGTAGACGGTTCTCTATAGATAAACCCAGATCATCAGATAAACCTCATAATCATGTTCCTCCTAAAAACAGGGATAATGATGAAACTGATGACGAGGATATGCCTCAGTGCTTTAAGTGTAAAGGTTTTGTCCATTTTTCAAATGAGTGTCCAAATCGTAAAAAATACACTGGAAACAAAGGTCTTGCCGCAACGCTTGATGAAATGTCTGACAACTATGATTCTAATGAAGACGAAAAGTCAAGTGTTGCACTTCTTTGTGAAAATATTGATTTTGAAAATTGTAGCAATACATACATCAATCTCGATAGTCTTTTAGGAGAAAACTCAACCAATCTGGATGAAAAACTTGACCTTTCTGTTGGAAACTCTCTGTCAAATTTTTCAGGTTCCACTATGTGTCTAGAAACTTGCACATCTCGGATGCCTGAATCATATTCCAGGTTGACATGCTCTTATTGTTCGCTCAAAGGTCATGAACTGTCAAAGTGTTACAAGTATAAACACAAATTGAGGCATGTTAACAAACTTCAACGAAGAGCTAATCGATTAGCAAACAAGCTCAAACTTGTTCAAAATACCGCTGAGGTATGTAAGATTTTATCTTCGTCAAAGAAGTTAGTTTCCAAGGATAAGACAAGAGCACTAGTGAAAGTATGGTCTAAACATTCTGAGGGATGATATGATTTTTAAAGTGGTTGTAGTAAATAAGTTCAAACTCTCGGACTTGTGAAGATTCGAGTTTTTAAATTTAATAAAAATATATAAATTTTTTTTTTATAAACAATGGGCGAGAGGTATTGGGACTAAGGATTTGGCAAATTCTCATGCATGTGGTTCAATTTATTTATTCTCAACAATTATAACCCAAATAAAATATGATATGGTGACTCTTAATTTTGCCTAAGTAGATTCTCAAAAGATTAGTTGTAAATCCTAAGCATGATGTATCAAAACATTTAAGCTAAGCATACATCATCAAATTAAATGACAACTAATTAATTCAAATCATATTTCAATTTTAAATTAATGCAAAAGTCATAAAAAGAATAAATTAAATTTACCATATGATGAAAATCGACTCCCTCTGTCGTCCCAATGTTGGAGTTTAGCTCCTCATATCAAAAACACGCTCATAAGATAGAAACATGGCTCAAAAGGTGTTTTTATTGAAGAGAAATAATAATATAGCGAATCTGCAACACTTAATGGTCGTTACAGAAGTCACTGTTACAAAGGAATAAGACTGTAAAAAGAACGATAGTTTGATTTTACAGCAGAATCTGCGACTGTCTTTGTGTGGGTCAATGTTCTTCGTCTCCTTCTTCTTCAACAGCAGCAGGGTACTTTCCTGTAACCCTGATTTATCCGCCTCTGCAGCCTCCCTAGCCTCCGTATCGACCCCAAACTCTCCACCCCCTTCTATATGACCCAACCAATCTATTTATATCAAAAAGACCGATTAAATCTCTCCAAAATCTTCCAAAATCTCTTCCTTTCTCTTCACGGTAAAGTTGCGGCAATTTCTTGTTTTAGAATTTCTACACGTTTCTGAGCTTTCCTTTTGATTCTAAACTCTTCCTTAGATAGATACAAATCTTTGGGAAGGTTTATAGCACTTTAATCTCTCTAAAATTTCCTAAAACAGGTCACACACGTGACTTTCCATATTTTGCTGTTGTGATGAAAATCCATCGATTGAGCCCAGTTTAATCAATTTCAACACCCATATTAGATTCCTAGACCCATAAGGAGTCTATCCTATGAAAATCAGAGATTTAGTCGACCTCAAACACCTCTAAAAATCCATCACCAAAACTTCCAGGAAACATGCTTTACATTTTTGGTTTCCCGCCAAAAACGGAATTTGAACGTGAATGGGAAAGGTTACCCCTTACCCAGTGGTCGCCCCTTATCCATTGCTGGAGTCCGCATAACACTCGTCCCTTGGGTGCCTTTAGTAATTTTTCTGGGATGTTTTCAAACACTTTTTCGGGGTTCCTCCGGGGTATTTCTGGGGTGCTTCTAGTACGTTATCTACAGAGGTTCAAATGCCACATTTTGAGCCAATTTCGCCGCAAAAGCTTATTTCTCCAAAATCACCTACAATACCAACATAAGTACAAAAATGGGTACTAACAATATACACAATAGAGATGAAAATAGACACATAAATGCGTCTATCAAGGGACAGGGTTCAATGAATTCCTTTCAAAGAGGTCATGGTGGACAGATTGTTGTTCACCGCAGCACAACTTGATTGTGTTGCTTGGTGCATCTTGTCTCATGTGCCTGATCAAAAGAGACAAGATTGTGCACACCTCAGGCTTTAGGAAAAGAATTTTTTTGATTTATCTTTCTTTTTCTTAGCATTGCTGTGCTTTGCAAATTTGGAATTCTTCCATATCTAATTGATATTGGAAAGGACTTCCCTGGTCAATCAATAAAAGAGGGTTATTCTCGACAATTCTACCCTTCTTAGGGTTGTGAGTTGTGCGTGCACGAACCTGTTTTTAAAGGTTTCGTAACCCTACATTCCTTTTCCTTCCCTGGAACTCTTTTTTATCTTAAGACTACTTGTTGAGTTTAAATTGTGAATTCCTCTCACAAACCCATATTCATATGGATACTCCAAGCATCATGTCTTCTGATGGAAAAGATGTTAATATGATTGTTAAGCCATCAATCATAAAGGAAAAAGAAAAATCTCCGTTACCTCCAACTTTGAAAAGAAAAAAAAGGAATGTGAGGAAGCCAAGAGCTATTCCTTCTCAGAAGTTTTCAGATGTTCTTGAAGAGTTGAAGGAAACAAGGAAGGAGATTCAACAAATAAAGTCTTTTGTTATGAGAACTCTTGAAATTTAGAAGGCCCTGGTTCGACATCATCAGCTTAGAAGGTTTGTTGGAATTGACTCCTATCTTCACGAACCGTATGTTCCAATGGTTGTTGACGACAAGGAGTTCAGGGACGATAAAGAATTTTTCAGAGGTCTCAATGTCTAGGGAACTTCTTATGAGAATTTATTCTTGTGTTTTAAGAAGGATAACCATGGTTTGGAATAGCCATTATTATGAGTACACATAGCTATGTCCAACGGTTTTCTTCTTGTAATATTTTTAGATTTATTTATTTAAATTCTAAAGTTTATTTGGAAGATGATTTTGAAGTATTAATCTTTATGGTTTCATATACTGCAAACTTGTTATGGGATATGTGTGTTTACATCCGTGAACTATGATTGTCCCATACGTGGTCAAAAGTAAAGTCTTTCATATGTCGATAAGCAAGTATTGATAAAAGATTGAATGAACTTTTGACAAACAAAAGTTAAGCCTATTATGTCATTATGCAAATATTGATGGAAAATAGGATGAACTTTTGTTTACAAAGATTATGGCTATTATACGTCATTGTGTAAATAGTGATGAGAATTAGAATGAATCTTTGTTTATTCCGCAGTATTGATCTTCCCTGATCCATATTTTTTATGTATATACTGTGCGGCTCTGTAAGTGTTCTTATGTGAGCATTTCCGATTACATTAATACTGGGTTCTCTTGTGGTTAATTTAATTGAGATTTTTGGATACAAATTCATATTCTTATGTAATTTGTTAATGTCCAAATAAATCCTTCTTTTCTTGTGAAAGTAAGGTCACTCTTGTTGTTCTTTTGGGAATGACATTTTATGGGGGAGAGTTCTTAATTGAACTTGTGCTTAATTGCCAAATTTTTGTAAGGAGTGCGGCTGTGGAATATTATAGGGGTTATCTTGTATCTTTATAAACTCCTTGATGAATGCATTTAGTTTCGGCTATATGATTGCATCTAAAAAGTTGTCATGTGCTTTCTTTTGGCCATGAAGTGTCTCTATGGAAATTTCATTAGGATCCCACTAGTTTTCGTACATTTGCCAATTTTATTGACAAAAAGGGGGAGAATTAATGTGTAGTTCACACTACAAATACATATGGTTTTCGGATCATTATGTAAGGGGGAGTGGTTTTCATGTGAGATGAAGTATTGACTAAGGGGGAGTGATAAATATCACCATAGTATTGTTGTCGAAGTTGTGATACAATTGAACTTTGATGCTGTGTAATAATACTATGACACTGTGTAACAATGATTGAGAGCTATTGTTTTCTCATTGTTATGGCTACGGATCTTCAACAACGATGATGCTCAATTGAATATCTTTGAAATCATTGGAGTACTTGGAAGTGACGAAGATTTCGAGTAATGTTGAAGAACCAAGGAGATCAAGCATGTTGATGAGAAGATGCAAAGCTTATTTATTTTGTATTCCATATGTATTGATTGTTTTGTCACTAAAATTGACAAAGGGGGAGATTGTTAGAGAACTGCTCGGTTGAACTCGCAAGCGTTGCTATCTCAAGCTTGTTTGTCAAGTCTAGTTGCCAAAACTATAAGTCTTGATTTCTAGTCTACTTATAGATAAGTCTCGGACTAGGATAGTAAGTGTAGTTGAGCTCTAGACTCCACGGCGTTCATCATGCAAAGACGAAGAAATACTCAAGGAACTGGTGGAACTTCATCGACAAAAAGGTATGTGGAGACTTGAACTTATCTATCACTCAAAAGTCTATCTACTCTATCTCCTATCTTGAGACAAAAGTCGTATTGCTATATAGATTTCGATTATACACATTTGCTATTTCGAGAAGAGTTTATCTCGCTTATCTATTTCTCGAAATATGTGTTGGTAAGCTTTCGCTTTGGCCAAGTTCATCTTTACTCGTGACGAAAGTCATGTTGGTTATTTCAATATTTTGAAAATCGCTTTGATGAAAAATAGTTTGTGAATAAGAGAAATAACTTGAACATTGGTCTTTGGTACTGTTCAAGTTATTTCTCTTGTATTCAATCAGGCTCGCAGATTTCTATTTGTTTGAGTAAGGATTGAATCGAGAAATTGAGATATAACTCTTTGATATACTTTTTATTAAGATTGAGTCTGACTGTCTAGTTGATTCTCTTAAAAGTATATTGGAGTTAGTCCATACATATTGCTAAGCGAAATATTGGGTGAGGTTGTTAGACCCCCGCTTTTTCAATACTACTACTAACTAATACCAAGAACTAACTAAACGAATCCGATATTTCCGAAATCTACAGAACTATGAAAGAAAAATAATGGGAAAAATGTAACCAAAGATGTGAGAATCGGTAACCATGGTTTTAGGGTATCCACCACTACTTCTATTTAATTACAGAACAGAAACACAATTATGAACGTATCACCTATTATAAGCATATAGTCGCCAATGTCACTAGTATATTGTATACATAAGCATATCACATAAAAAAAATTAAACCCAAGCATGCACTATCAAATTGTATTAGCGAGAAAATTATACGAAACCAAATATTAGTTGACAAATATTATTTGACAATTCTAAGCATAACCCATCAAAGAAATTGACCTAAACATGGCCTATCAAATAATTAGACAAACATATTTGTAAAACTATCAATTTCTCACAGAAGTTTTTAAAACGGGTGAAGCAGCAACTTATTTTCCGATCAATCAATAAACTATATTTAAGAATTGATCTATTCAAATCATAATGGTTTATTGCTATATAATCAATTCAAAGTATCCTAATACCCCAAGTAGTTTCAACCAGAGGCGGAGCTATTAGAGAGATGGGTGGGTCATTAGACCCATCTAAATTTTCAGTAAGTATCAATCATGTATTAGTAATGTCAGGGTCGTTCCTGAATTTTTTTTTGCCCCAAAGCAGAACCGAAAAAAGTTTCCCCTTATCTTAAAAGAACTCTAATGAAAAGAATAGATACATAAGGTTGTTTATAAGATGCTTGAATTTCATATCCATGCTGAAAAGGCATCATACTATTCAACATTTAGTCATTGATAATGTATCGCCTATGAATATTGTATTCAAAAAGGGAAACACGTACATGTATAGTGTCCGGATATGCACATAGATGGGAAGGCCAAAAAAGAAGGCCAAAACGCATAGCCTTAAAGAACATGCCTTATAAGGTATCTTGTGGTTTTCTAGGGCAGGAAGTCCAGGTTTGAAGGTGTTATATCTTATAGTTGGAAGTTTATTCGGATATTTCTGATCAAAATTCCTGAAAATAGAATGGAGTAGATTTCCAAACGAAATCCTCAAACAAAATTAAATTGTTGTTGAATATATATCGCATTCTAAAACTACAAATACATAAACACAACAGTAATCTAAAACCCTAAAACTTATGGTGAGAGATAGAGTGATCAAAGCCTATTTCAAAACAGAAATCCTAGCAACACCAACTTAAGTCGATTTTCTTATCGTGAGAGATGGAGAGATCAAAAATTATTTCAAAACAGAAATCCTAGCAACAATTAAAAGTCGATTTTCAATTGATGAGAAAATTACTTCTCCAATCTTCGTCTTCGTCCCAACTAAATATGACCCAAAAAGAAAAGAAAAAAACTCATATTTTGTTGCCCCTCTAGGCCTGTTACCCCAAAGTGGGGCTTTCCCTGCTTCCCCACCAGGATCGGCCCTGAGTAATGTATCCGCTATCTAGTACTAGACTCATGCTCATCCATTGGTGGGTACTCCTACTCGGCTACTACCCATAGCTCCCATACAATCAAGTAACGCTTGTCATATTTCTGTATGATTAGATTACAGCTATCCATTTTTTTGTAGCGTTGATAGCCCGTGTATGACTATTAGAGTGAGCATCCAAACCATTGCCAATTGGCTATTACAGTTATCCATGCATGTTAAAAAATTACTTCCTTAAATTTTAAAACTAATACAAGTTTACAATTTGTTAATTTTTGGTTAATATAATTGATGCAATGTAAATATAATATTAGCATTTCCGTTTAATGTTTACATTGAGATTACTAGTTATTGTTACTTTACATGTTTCTTATCACTTTATATTAAAATTACTCAATTTTTATCATCGAATTAATTTTCGCCATATGAGAATTAAAAATACACTGTTTTCTTTGTAGTTATGGGGATGTATATATTACAAAGAGTTACGGGATGCATTACTAGTTATTCTTACTTACAAGTTTGTTATCACTTTATATTAAAATTACTTAATTTTTATCTTCGAACTAATTTTCGCCATATGAAGAATTAAAAATACATTGTTTTCTTTGCAGGTACGGGGAGGTTTGTATTACAAAGAGTTTGGAGATGCATTTCAATTATCTTTAAAAAATTTCGTACTTTCCATATTTTGTAGATTAATTTTCTTAATAAATTCATCTATTTTAATAATTTTTTATTTTATTTTATGTGATGCAAACTATTATGACTTGTTTATAGAAAGAACAACATCAATTAAGGTGCAGAAAAAAAAAATCTATATAATGCTCTGTCCAACCAAAAATCTTGGCTTCGCCACTGGTTTCAACCATAACCTAATTACAAAAATTTAGCAAGACATAGCTTTCTCAAAAGCCATAAATAAGTCGAAAGAAAACTAGCAAAACCGATGATCAAAACTTCAAACCCCTCTTTTCTGTTTTCCGCTCTGTAGCCGCAGCCCCCTATTGAGTTTCTCTCACTGATGACATCTCGGTGTTGTGACTTGTGAGGAAGTCCAATTACGATAGCAGTGTCAACTCCTTCCTAAACTGACCACATCACCACTTTCTCCCTGACCATCTTAATTCCGGCACCCACCAATTTATATCCATCTCAGAACCTAAACAGCTACCATTAGTCAACACCAAAATTATCTCAAAACCATCTCCAATTTCTTTTCTCAAACTCGAGCACAACACCATCTCCAAACCACCTCGTTGCAGTAGCTTGACCCCAGATTTGGCCATCTCATTCGAACCAAAACTTGCACCACCAGCTTCGTGATTGTCTTATACTCGAATTGTTTCAAGAATTCTCAATTGAACCCTCAATTCAGTCCACTTGTACCCATCCTCCCCTGTTCCGGACTCACTCCACTCGAACCCATAACAAAACCATCTCAGCAATCACCCATCTTTAATCTCATTGTTGTTGCATTCATTTCAGTCGGGAGTTTTCACTAAATCCAGATAACATCAAAAATCGAACCCTCTAACTCAATCTCCTGTGATAATCTAGAGGTAAAGCAACATGCCCTTCAGACTGAAGTATATTAGACAAGAATCCATAACAAAAATGTCTAGCAATCTATATTAATATTGTAAAGGTTAAAATTATATTATCTCAAGAAGAATCGAATGGGGTCTAACCAGTACTATAAGAAAAATTAAAATTGTTTAAGGAACACTGATAAATTTGAGAAAAATCGGAACTTGCTGTTGTTCACTGCAGTTAATGATTATACATCCACGCTTTCTTTCTTTTTTTATCAGAATCCTTGTTTCTTCGTACCTCGTTATTCATGGCAAAACAAAGCTCGTTTGTATTTGCATTTCTGAAACACCAAAACTGCAACTTAGTTCCGGCTTCCATGTTGTATTTGCGAACCAATGAATTCCAATTAGAGCCAATCAAGACTGGTAGCCCTCACCTTGGCCCTCATCTACAGTAACCAGACTACACCAAATCTTGAAATCAATTTCTGATTTTGTTCCATCTGGTTCAACCAATGTAACTGCGAATTCCTTCTACTCCTTGCTACTACTCATAACACCTTGCAAAACCCAGTATTTCCTATGCTCGGCAGGCGTCAGAAGATCTCTCACTGCTTGAGATATAAATATCCTTCTTTGTTGGGGTGAAACATCGCTCCTACATAGAGTCTTCTCAAACAACCAATATACTGGTTTTGTGCCACCAATTTCTGTAACAGATATCCGCATGACTTCAGGCATGTCTGGAGGTGGTGGTGGTTGGTTCATCGCCATTGCCCGGTTATAACCTAACATAAAAGTGAAAAACAATACATGTACAGGTAATGTAGGTTCTAACTAACAATCATTATTGTACATTACAGTTAGTGATATGATGAAAATCCATTGGTAATGACCTCCTAAAAATATCTCTGTTAATATGGCATGATCAAGCCAAATTATTTTTTATATCGTACCGCAATTTCGTTATAACATGATTCCTCTTTAGAAAAGATCTAATGAACCAATCTTAAAAATACCTATAGCTTGCTTTTCCTCATCAAAAGATAAAGAAAATCAACACACGAGCTACATAACGCACATGAGTGAGTAACAACAACGCACATGAGTGAGTAATAACAACGCACATGAGCTACATAATGATTTGCATCTTTATAATACAAAATTTGACGGCTTAGCTAGAAGTGCGTTACAACACTAGCACAATGAAAAATAAATATAATACGAAGAAGTAGAAATATCAAGAAATTGCTTTAAAAAAAAAAGAAATATCAAGAAACAGAAGAAAAGAAAAAAGAAAAAAAAAGGTATAGCTTTTTTATGCAATCGACAGATAATTCGGCCGAGTAAATCTTCTTGTAGAGCACTGGTAAGAGAAGAAACTAAATTAAGAGAACGGGGTCTAACTCTCTATAGTATTTATAGTTGAAGAATTTTCCTTTATAGTTGAAGCAATTTCCTTATTTGTAATGGTTTCTTAATACGAGTTCAACAAGAACTAAGCTAACTCGGGAACTCCTAAGTAATCACCTTTATAGTTGAAGCAATTTCCTTATTTGTATGGTCTTTTAATACGAGTTCAACAATCCTTATTTGTATGGTTTCTTAATACGAGTTCAACAAGAACTAAGCTAACTTGGGATTAGCCCAGCTGGCCATGGGTTGAACTCCTAAGTAATCAATATTCTAAGGAAAGATGGTGTCTATGATGGACAAAAGATGGTTGAGATTATTTCTAAGCTTGACAGCTAATATCTTGTAAAAAACAAGATGTCAACGGATCCGTTCTCTTAGTTATAAAATAAGTAGTTTGCACTACTATTGTCTTCAGTTTTCTCAAATATTTTTTTTTTGTTCAAGAGGAAAGTCAATAAAAATTATCAGTCTTAATTTTTTTTATAGAATCTCCACTTCCGAACACGGTTGAATTCTTTTGGCTGTAAAAAAATCGTTAAACTGTACCTTGGGTTAGATGGCATCATAAGACATCAAATATGATCTAGCAGCGTTAGAGAAAAAAATAATTCTGTACAATATATATATATATTTTTTTTACGGCAAAGAACAAAATTTATTAAAAAGGTTCTTTATCAGCAGTGATATAGAAACCTGAGCAAAGTTACATGGATGTGGAGATAACTGCATCCTAATTACACATAAGAGTAGAAAGAGTGAAACCAGCAAAAATATCTGTATTCATAGCCCAATTGTAAAACAATGCTTTAACTTCCATGATAATCATCTTAGTGGGTATTCAAGTTATTGTAAAGTCTGTTATTCCTTTCTCTCCACATACTCTACCAAATAGCAAACGACAAATAGCCCCAAAGATGTTTGATCCTCTTCTTACTTTTCTTGTTATTCCACTCCCACAAAGTTTTTCTAATATCATTTGCAAAAACCCATCTGATTCCAAAACTAAGTAAGAAATAAGACCATACCTCAAAAGTTGTTTTGCAATGCAAAAATAGATGAGCATTGGTTTTCTCATGAACGCCACACAACAAACAATTAACGTTCTGCGCTATACCTGCTTTGTATAAATAATCAAATGTTGGAGCCCCATTATAGCATAAGTCCAAACTAAAAATGAGACTTTAAGCGGTACCTTAGAGCTTCTCCAATGGAATGTGTGTGAGGATAAATATCTAAATCCACATAGGATACACATCAATTTTCTCTAAAACCCTTCTCCAACCCTAACTTCTTAAATGAATGTGGACTGAGGTGGCTTAATTTTGGGAAGACATTGTCATGGTCATTTTTACGTTAGTGAAATAAGTTATAAAATAAAAATAGAATGATTGTTAACTAATTATTAAATGACACTTAAAAAACAAAACATTAAGATTGATTTGGGTTGGCGATGAATTTGTTTAGTTCCCAATATTTAGGAATTTATATCTATATAAGAAATTTTTTACCAAGAGAAAGTCAAGACAATGTTGACACATATGAAATAAGTACATCAACTATTGAAAAAGCTCTTGGGATTCCAAAATTGTTTATCTGGGAAAGAAATAAAGCCTTTTATTTCTAGAACCTTACAAAAAATCATCTTTGTATAAGTGGTACCTTACAAAAACTTTATTATTATTGAATCATCTTTATATAAGTGGCATGGTGATGCTGCCATGAATTGCACAAGTTGGTAATAGTGGATTACTAGATTTAAGACAAGATTTCAGCGAGAGGATGAAGGAAGACAGTGATCCATAAAGATAAAGATTACCCGTAGAACATAATAGAGTGAATTTTGTTTACTCAACCCATAAAGAGTTAAACGAATATTGATTGGTGTAGTTGGGTCGGGATTTAAAAAGAGAAATTGGTAAAATCTACACATATCTTGCTTAAAAAGAGAAAAACAAAAGAAAATCTAATAAGCAACTAATACGACAAAACCATGATTCTTCTGCAAAAAACACAAGGATGTTTAATAGGATTGTCAAATTCCTCATTTCTTATCCGGGGATGATACACCGATCGCAGGTTGAATCCCGCGGTCCATCTCGATGGACAGACTGGGTGAACTCTCCCCGACCCGATGGTTTAAGAGGGATGAATTTTAGATGGGATCCACCCCACAATTTCTATCGGAATACTCTGCGGAATTCAACAGGGGTTAGTTATAAAATTTCTATCGGGATAGATTGCGCAGTTCAACCTGCGGACGGTTAATCATTTCCGTTTCTTATTTTGCATGCTTCAACAAAGTGACACCCGTCAGACAGTTACACCTCCTTTACTCTTTTAACTTTCCCAGTTTCCCACCACTATTCAACGGTGAGGGTTTTGACTTTCACGTCACATCAAAAGTAAATTCTATATACAGAAAGGCTCATATATTCTACTATTTATATATAATTTTCATCAAGATCTTCCGTTCTATAAATTTACTGTTGAATTTTTCACTGTGCTCTTAATTATCAAATTTTCTATCATCTTCCCTGTAACCTTCACTTCCCTAAAAGCCGTTCTTAAAGAAAACCCTGGTAAATCAAACAATGAGTGATTCTAGGGTTTCTCATGAAACTCCCCCAAGACCATTAGCTGGGATCATTACCAAGATCCATGTTGAGAACTTCATGTGTCACACTAACATGGAGATTCATCTTGGTGATGGCGTCAATTTTATTACCGGCCAGAATGGAAGTAAGTTAACTAATTAACCTTTTTCATGTTTTTTTTTTTTTTTTTTTTTAAATTACTGTTCATTGAAATTCCATTTATTTTGTTTAATTGTGATATTTTTACACTCTTTTTTGGGGATTTTTACCCTAGGTAATTTTGGATTATGGGCACTAAGTTTGTCTGTTAATTAAGGTCTAAAAATGTCTCAGGGGTTAGTTGGTTCATATGGTAATCAGATACCATAACCGCGTAGACAATGGCACATATGTTGCAAATTAGGTTTAGATTTGTCCTCTGATGGTCCTTGAGCAAAACATTAGGTTCAGGTCTGTTTAATTTATACTCGAATTACAGAATGCATGTATGCTAAGTTCTTTTTGTGGTAATTTCAGGTGGAAAGAGTGCTATTTTGACTGCATTATGTGTTGCATTTGGGGTACGAGCAAAAGAAACCCAAAGGGCCGCAAAATTGAAAGATTTTATAAAGACTGGTTGCAGCTATGCTTGTTAGAGTTGAAATTAAGAATCAAGGCGAAGAGGCTTTTAAACCAGAGATATATGGTGATGTTATTATTGTTGAACGCCAAATTAGAGACTCTGGGAGCAATACTACTGTCTTGAAAAACCATCGGGGTGTAACTATTGGTAAGACTAAAGATGTTCTGAAAGAACTTGTAGAACATTTCAATATTGATGTCGAGAATCCATGTGTAATCATGAGTCAAGATAAAAGCCGTGAGTTCTTGCATTCTGGGAATGACAAGGATAAGTTTAAGTTCTTTTACAAGGCTACGTCACTTGAACAAGTGCATGGTCTACTGGAAGATATAGGCATTCAGCTAGAGAGTGTTTCAGTGCTGGTTGATGAATGTGAGTCTTCGATTAGACCCATTATTAAAGAACTCGATGCGTTGAAATTGAAGATTGAAAGCATGGAACATGTTGATGAATTACATCATGAGATGCAACAGGTTCGTAAGAAACTGGCATGGTTATTGGTATATGAGGGTGACAGGAAAATCCAGGAACAAGCTTCTACGATTGAAAAATTAAAAGAACGAATACCTAAGTGCCAAGCCAAAATTGATCAGTGGACGGATAAGGTGGTGGCACTGAAAGACCAATTTGAAAAAAAGAAAAAAGAAATTGATTGTATTTTGGAAAAGATGCCAGAATCGGGAAGAAAGATGGACGAGTTGCAACAAGATCTTACTCTGGCTACAAAAGAGAGGTATGAGCTTGAAGAGAAACGCACTCAGGCATCTAATCATATTCTAGAATTGGGTAAGCGTGCCAGCTCGTTTGAGAAACAAATTAATGAGTTGCAAGAGCAACATCTTAGAAACACTGAGGCCGAAGCAAGTGAGGTAGAGGAGAAACTGAAGGCCCTGCAAGAGGATTTTGATGCTGCTACAAGAATTATTGCGGAATTAAAGGTAGAAGAGCTTACCTTAATTGCAAATGTTTCAATGACTACGCAGAGAATCAATCAAATTGCTTCTGACATTAAAGAAGGTGAGCATAAGCACCGGGAGATCATTTCTCGTATAAGTAAGCTTCGACTAAATAGTACAAACAAGGTGACAGCCTTTGGAGGAGAGAAAGTGCTTCAACTTTTACGTTCTATAGAGAGACGCCACTGAGAATTCACAGTACCTCCAATTGGTCCTATCGAGGCTCACCTTAATCTAGTTAACGGTGACAGCTGGGCATATGCTGTTGAAGCTGCAATTGGATGGATGCTAAATGCTTTCATCGTGACGAATTATGGAGATTTTCAATGTTTACGAGAATGTGCTAAGGAAGCTGGCTACAAGGCCTGGCACAAACTTAACATTATCATTTATGACTTTTCAATACCTTTGTTGAATATTCCAAGTCACAAGCTTCCCCAAACCAGTCATCCAACTGTTCTTTCGGTCATACATTCGGAAAATCATACTGTAATGAATGTCTTGGTGGATAAAGGTAGTGCTGAGAGACAAGTGCTTGTTAGTGATTATGGAGTGGGAAAATCTGTGGCCTTTGACCAGAGGATATCAAATCTGAAGGAGGTTTTCACGTCAGATGGAACAAATATGTACACCCGCGGTTCAGTTCAGAGCATTCATCATCCAGACAAAAAGATAATATCTGGTCGACTATGCGGTTCTTTTGCTGGTGAAATTAACCGTTCTGAAAAGGAAGCATCAAAGGTGCAGGATAGAGTGAAACAAGATCAAGTGACAAAGAGAAATGCAGAGTCTGACCTTGAAAGCCTGCAGGGAAGATTAAACACTATAAAAAGGCGACATCTAAATATCGAGCTGGATTCCACGTCAAAGGAATTTAATTTGCAATCTTTGAAGAATTTGTGCAATTCATATGCCTCAGAGGCTACTTCATTTTCTGCTTCTAATGTTGATGAGATTCAGGAAGACATCTTGAAAATCCAGGGGGAGATAAAGGCAAAGGAAATGATCTTAGAAGATTTGCATGCGAGGACGAAGGAGGCTGAGGAAAAAATCAAAAATTTGAAAGTGTCAGTTCAAAATCTAAGTGAGTTGGCCAAAGGGGAATCTAAAGCCTACGATGAAGCCGAAAAAGAGCTAATTGCAATTACTGACAACCTGTCCAAAGCAGAAACAAAGGTGTCTGGATATGAAGAGATTATGCATAATAAGGTTCTTCAGGAGATCAAAGACGCGGAAGCTGAACACCAGGAACTTTTGCTGAACCATCCAGAGAAGCGTAAGACGGCATCCCTCATTTTTCCTGAGAGTGAAGTCGAATCTTTGGGAGGGTGCAGAGGGAGTACGCCTGAGGAACTTAGGGCCCGTTTAAATAGACTACGTCAGAGACATCAACGAGAGATCCAGATACATTCAGAATCGCTTGATGATCTGAGATCGTTATATGAGAAGAAAGAGAGCAAAATATTGAGAAAGAGAAAAACTTATGAGGCTTTACGCGGCATGTTGAAATCATGTCAGAGTGCCCTTGAGATGCGTATAACCAAATTCAAGAAAAATGCTCATTATTTGAAGAGTGAGTTGACCTGGCAATTTAACAATAATCTGAGTAACAAAGGAATAAGTGGGCACATCAAGATTAATAACAACGAGAAGACCCTCTCGCTCGAAGTGAAGATGCCACAAGATGCATCGAAAGACAAAGTTTGTGATACTAGAGGGCTTTCAGGTGGGGAGCGCTCTTTCTCAACTTTATGCTTTGCATTAGCTATTCATGGAATGACTGAAGCTCCGTTTCGAGCAATGGATGAATTCGATGTGTACATGGATGCTGTTAGTCGGAAGATTAGCTTGGAGACTCTTGTGGAGTTTGCGCTGAAACAAGGCTCCCAGTGGATATTCATTACCCCTCATGATATCAGCACAATAACATCAGGAGACAGAGTTAAAAAGCAGCAGATGCCTGCTCCTCGTTCTTGATTTCCTGGAGGCCGTGCATCATCAATCAAGAGATCTGGCAACAGCAGAAAGTATAGTACCAGAACAAGCGCAGTCTAAAAGGCCAGGTGTTGGGTCGACTTCTAGTACTGATGTCAAGCAGCTGAGTAAACACAATAACTAAGGTTTTTGTAAGCTTGTTGAAATTGAATTAGATTTATTTTGTTTTGGAGCTTAAAATTTTGCTGTACAGACAACATTGCAAAATTTAGAATGAATTTAATTCTTAAGAGCAGAAAGTTTTGAATGAGCATTATTGTTAGCTAGTGTATTAGAGAAGGCCGCGAAGATAGTTGCACTCCGGCCAGCAATAGGCCTTCACATGAAGCGTATTAGAGAAGAATAGCAATCTATTTTTATGTACTTGTAAAGATTAGGGTCTAACCAGAAAACAATTAAAAATTATTTAGAAAAGATTGATAAAATTTGCGAAAAACCGCAACTTGCTGTTGTTGGCTGCATATACTTGGCATATGCAAACCATGTTTATCTTCCATGCTTTCTTTTATACCTTGTTATTCATGGCAAAACAAAGCTCGTTTGTGTCTGCATTTCTGAAACACCAAAACTGCAACTTAGTTCCGGCTTCCCGTTTGTATTTGCTAACCAATAAATTCCAATTAGAGCCGGTCAAGACTGGTTGACCGTCACCTACAACTGGTTTACCACTACGCAGACTACCCCAAATCTTGAAATCAATTTCTGATTTTTTGCCATCTGGTTCAACCAATGTAACTATGTATTCCTTCTTCTCCTTCTTTCCATTACTCTTATTCAAAATCCAGTATTTCTTACGCTCAGCAGGCGTCAGAGACTCTTTCACTGTTTTAGACATAAATAACCTTCCTAGATTAGGTAAAACATCGCTGGTATATATAGTCTTTTCAAACAACCGATGTACTGGTGTTGCGCCACCAATTTCTGTACCAGTTTTCTTCATGACTTCAGACATGTCCTGAGGTGGTGATGGTTCTCTGGAGTTCGGCTTCTTTGTCATTTTATTCCCTCGAGACTTCTTCTTTCGGGGCTTTTCTTCTTCTTCTCCTTCCTCTTCGTCGTATTCGCTATCGGTTGTCTCTGCCGTAATATCCATTTCAGGTTTATCCTCATGGTTATAATCTTTTTCATTTAACACTGATCTTTTCTTCTTAGGAGTCAGTGGGGGCCATAATTCTCTGTTATCATGATCACTAACTACTTCGTCACCGTCAGGTCTTTCCGCTTCAGACATCTTCCTTTCTCCATAAAGTACTAGTTCTTTACTGGTATCATACGCATATGCAGCAGTATCATCCGGGGTTTCAGCATATGCAGCATTCACATCTACAGCCTTTTCTCTTGCAGGCTCCACATGACAATTCCTTGCGTGCTGCCTTTTCCTTGCGGACCTTGTGGGTCTGCGAAGCTTCTCATCGCTCTCCTTTCTACTCTTTTCAGTTCTCTTTTCTTCGTGGCTTTGAAATTCATCGTACTTAGGAAGAGAGATAACCGTATCACAACGCTGCTCTCCATTCATTGCAATGAATTTTGCCATTGCCTGATTATAACAATAACATAAAAGTAAAAAAAAACAATACATGCATAAAGGGTTATTTAATGTATTCTCTCCTCCCAGTTATATTATGTAATGCAAAATATAAAGCAAAGAAGTAGAAATACTATAAGAAATGAAAGAAAAAAGTATACCTTTTTTCGCAGTCAAAGGATAATTCCACAGAGTAAATCATCTTCTTCTTCTTGGGAGAGCATATTGCTAAGAGAAAAACTAAGAGAATGGGCCTGGTTTAACTCTCTTTAGTATATATATATAGTCGAAGCAATTTCCTTTTTGTAATGGTTTCTTAAAACGAGTTCAACATACGAAGTTCTGATTTGCTTGTTAATCAAGTAAGTAATTAGTTAATAGAAAAAATTCGTAATTAGTGTCCGAGTTTAGCTTGATTAGTGCTACTCAAGTATACTTCGTGTCTTATTAAGGCAACGCCTCGATCTTTTTACACGATCATTAGCCGGGATCATTATCAAGCAACGCTCTTTTATAGCTACTCGGGAGACAACTTTCTAGCGTTTTCATAATGGACTTCGTATGTCTAACACCGCCGCCGCCACCAGAATCACTACGGAGACCAAGAACACTACAAGAACGAATCGAAGCCATTGCGGCAATATTACCGAAAGAGGATAATGCTTTGTTTGGAATATGTGCTGCAATGGATGCCAGTAATGTAGATCCATCACTTGTGTTGGGAGAAGATGTTGGCGAACTTGGTAATCTAAATTCATTTACTTCAACTAATCTAGTAAAACTCCACGTAGGAGCACAAATCAGGAGCCAAAATCTGAAGAAGAAAAAACCCGTCAATGTAAGAGCACAAATTAGGATTACAATCAAAGTTAGATTATTTCGCTAACACTGAAATGCCACATTACATCAGTAAATTAAACATGAAAAACTGTACTTGTATGTTTTGGTGTCCATAAAGACCAGCATTTAACGAACCTATATACAACGCCCGACTGGACCAACCAAACACGAATTATACTAGCTAGAGTTTCGGTAGAGTGAAACAGCTAAGAAAATGTTCAGTTTGTAAGTTAAATAAAACTGAATTGATGTTGTCCAATTGCACGTATCATAATGTTCGGTTTGCGTGTTGTTTTTTATCCTTTGGATTTGAAGTACCTTCCCGTAACATGTTTTTACGTGCCTAACTTGTTCACTTATGATTTCAAATGAAACAGATGTGTCCAACAATGTGATTTTGCCGATTCTCGTAGGGTTCAGTGACTTCAGTCCACGTTATTTTATGTAGATTTTGAAAATGTTCTACTTTTTGGTAACACTAGGTCTAAATTTTGGTTCCTGTTATAGATATGCCTGATGAACTCGTACGAATCCAAGAAGCTGGTGCTCGAGTTATCCATATGGGATGGTCCTAGAGATCTTGGAGTTCTTGCAATTAATGACCAGAGCTCTTGGGGATGTTTTCATGAAACCACAACATCAGAACCACATATGCCGAACTGCTGAAGGCCATTGTATGATACTAGCAAGTGATGAATTATATGGGACGCTGCTTCAAAGGAAACCATGGTCCATAATTATCTTGGGGATGTTGCACACATCATCCATGATTATATTGGTAATGCTCAGCGCATTGCTAGTCCTAATAGATTAGACAGTGCATATAATAAACCGTAGGGCCTGATCATAATGATACAATAAAATAAAAATGGTACGCTCAGAAATCAAGATGAACCAGTTATATAAACAAAGGATTCTATTAGAGAAATTAAAAATAAATTCACACTATTCTGTGAAACCCCTTTCATAACAAGATGGTTGCAACCTACAGAACTAGCTAGGGAAATAATTAATATACTCTCTTCCTTGATTATGACTATATTATGCACATCTCGTCCCTAAATTTCAGAAAAAATCATTCATAATTAAAGATCCTGCAGCAGGAGGAAAATTGTTAGAATCATCAGTAAGGAGGCAACTCTCCTAGATATTCTTGTTCCAATGGAGCATGGCTCGGTACTGAAGCTATGTTACTGCACATCTGAGTAACACTATTGCTGTAATAAAGATTATAATTAGGAACAACTTTACCAGGCAGTGGTGGAAATTCATGACCATATTCGGTCCTGCCAAAGCCTCCTCCAGAAAAACCACCACCTTGTAATCCATTGTAGTTGCCGACTATATTGCTATTTGCCCAACCATTGTAGAATAAATCAGTGCTTTGCCTGTTCATAGATGATCCGGGATTGAAATGTGGAAAGCCGGGATTATAAGGAAATGCACTCCTAGGTGGTTGCATGGAATCCTTCTGCAAGGATAACATATTTGACGTTGATGACAAACCAGCTACGTCAAAATTGCGAACACTAAAATGGTCACTATTCATTATCAACTCGATATCTTGGACGAACTGTTCATTGGTTATGTAATCTTGCTCATGATAATTAACTTCTTTATGATTATAATGAGCTTGACCATTACCTACTTGAGCCATTCCATGCTGCAGTTGACGATTTTGAACATTATAGACTGCTTCTACTTTTTGAAGTCCACGAGAATCTCCTTGAGCAAGATTTTTAGCTGGTAATTTTACGATACTGCTACGTGGTTCTTTACTTTGCTTTCTACCTGATCTTTTACTTGGTTCTTTACCTCGTTTTCTACCTGATCTTTTACATGGTCGTTCGAGATCTTTGATATAGTATAATTTATATATAGCGTGTCCATCCATCTACATGCAAACAAAACAAACCAGTTACTTAATTGCTCATATATATACTTTGTAACACCATACGTACAAATATATTGCATCCAAAATCGATAATAAAAAAATAAAAATACCAGATTCTGGTTTGCTGGTTCATCTTTACTTTTGTCGTTAGGAACCCAATATTCCCACAAATACCAATGTGTTGGTTTATAATCAGTACTTGGGCGAAATACAAAACTACACTTCCTGCCTATTTCAACCCCCTCATGAATGACTGGTGTATCCGGTGTACTATTCTTCCATTTTCCGTGCTTCGCATCACGTCGTAGTTGTTTCCCATTAGGATATTTGCGAAATCTTGGTGAGAAGAGGTATACAACTCCTTCCTTTCCATGTGATTCTGAATAATAATAAGAAACTTTAGATTCATCCATGAAAAAGAAACCCTAATTGAGAAAAAGGAAATTTTAAATACTCCAAACCTAAAAGCTGTTGAGGATGGCAGTCATCATCGTCATATATGTTTTTTTCAAGAATTAATGGAAAGTGATCTTTAGGCTTCTTTAACTTCTTTTGCAAGTAACCAATTAAATGATTTTCTTCTGGTATAAATCTAAAACCAACAGGAGGAGGAGGAAGTTCAGAATAAACACCCCCGCCGCCGCCGTCACCACCACCACAAACTCTGTATGTAATAATAATCAAAACAAATAATATTAAATATTCAGAATTAAGGGGTTTATTAATTATTACTAAAACTAGGGTTTTATATTAAATTAAATCCGACAATAAATATTTCTTTACCTTATCGACGATGATGATGACGACTTCAGCTGCTGATATCGACATAACTCCATGTTTTCTCGGGATCTTCTCGTTAAGTAAGGTATTCTTCTCGTTAAGTATGGTATGCTCGATTGCCGAATATAGTTATTTATAACTTATTAAGAATCTCGAACCTTACATGGATACAGAAAATATATATACCGTAAAAATTTGGGTCCAAAGCCCATTTATGCCTACTTGTCCACCCTAATTTTTTTTTGCATTCCGATAGCAAGATTTCTGGCTCCATCACTTAACAATTACGGATTCAGGCAGGGAGCAAGCTTAGAAGAGATGTATAGTAACTCAAGGAGGGTATACATATACGTTTATAATACTCTTGGCTCTTGTTGAAATTCAAGTTAGAATATCAATTTCATATCTCAAAGTGATTAAGTAAAAGAAAGAAAGAGGAGAATAGCCAGTAAGTAGTGTTTTTATATATTGTTGGGTAATAGTCATGGAAGGAATTAAGAATTCTGATGTTTCTTCTCTTTACTATTCTTCAGCTGGATTATTTCTCACACTGATGATTTAGGAGCTGAAATCAGGTCAGTTCGATCGCGGTCTTGTATCCAGGATAGTACTAATTAATAATCCAACAGATATATATGCACACCTTTTGTTCTTCCTGGACAAGGTGTTGCTTTACAAACTGAAACCGCTGAATGCTGCAGCGCGTTCGGAGTCGATCAGAGCTGCATTTGCAACACTCTCTGCATAGCTGCTCGTGTCCCTAGTGCTTGCCCTCTCCCAGCTCTAACCTGTGGTAATCAAGTAACATCATATCTGCACAATAAAAACCCATATATTTCACAATAAAAAGAATAAATAAAATCTGCACATAAAGCATATCTTTTATGCACCTATTTAATGTATTCGTTCCGCCACACCAAATCAAAAATGCATCGCAGTGCCGGGCGAAGCCCCGCGCACACCAAATCAAAAATTCATGGCCACAGGGCGGGGCGAAGCCCCGCGCATACCAAATCAAAAATTCATCGCCACGGGGCGGGGCGAAGCCTCGCGCACACCAAATCAAAAATTCATCGCCGCGGGGAAGGGCGAAGCCCCGCGCACACCAAATCAAAAATGCATCGCCACGGGGCGGGGTGAAGCCCCACGCACAACAAATCAAAAATGCATCGTCACGGTGCGAGGCGAAACCCCGCACAACCAAATGAAAAAAAAAAAAATGCCCGGTGCGTAGCATGGGCACAAATCTAGTGGTATGTATTGCACTAACTTCGTCTTGGCTTCTAAGCATAAGATAAGGTTTGTTTTTCAGAAGAGTGTGATTAAGATGCAATTTGATAAAACAAGGATCAGAAATCAGACGCAACCAAGTCTTGCACACACACTTACAGGCATAAGTTGATCTTGCTGGTACCCTTAAGAGGATTAGAAGGTATACCTCTTCTCGACAGCTCGACGTTGCTTTGATCTCCTTCTTTTTGTTCATCCTGACTGAGAAAAGGAAGAGGTTAACGTTTTCGGGCTTCAGGGCTTGTTAGATTTTCTTGTCTAAGTTTAAACGACAGAAGCGAAGGCGTTATGAGAGTTGCGTTGCCTTCGCTTGATTTTCTTAAACCCTAATATTTGACGTCGAAGAGAAGGCGTTAAAACCCTAGAAACTAAAACAGATAGAGATGGAACCAAGAAATCAGAGACTTTTGGAGTCAGAAACTATATGTACAATATATTACGTGGGTTAGAAAACTTAAGATGCATATCTACAACGTACTACATACATATCTACGACGTTAAATTATCATTCTATTTTTATTCCGAGACCTCTATAAGAATACCGTTAGACGACAATCTATGTAGGAAACCTTCTACATTTCATCTCAACTAGAGTTCGATATTTCTATTTTTTCTGTACCCAGAGATTCGGGCACTTCAGTTAGTATCAACCAAAAGTTTCAAATAGTTTCGTAAGCTTTAGTGACTTCAATCTCAGTTCATGCGACAGCTACAAGTTTAGCTTCTGCGCAGTTGCACGTATAAGAATTGCTGTGATCAAATCTGCTATTACAAATAACAAACTGTACAAAAAAAGGGTGTTAACATTTTAACAAAGATAAATGGATTTTTTTCCGTTAGCTCTTGTTATAATTGGCTCAGTAAATCAGCACCACATCCCGTAAAATTCCTTCCTAAGAAAAGAGTGTGGTCGAGATTTTGGCCTACTAAAGTTAGTTTCTTTATGTGGGTGGCAAGTTACTCAAAGATATCTACCCAAGATGTGATGTGCAAGAAAGGTTGGCCGTTTGAATGGGGTAAATCATTGTTATCTTTGCATCGAAGATAAAGAAACATCTAACCATCTCCTCATTCATAGTAAAGTGGCTTGGTCTATTTGGTGTTTCTTCCTTTCAGAGTTTTCAATTGTGTGGGTGACCCCTCCGGACCTTATTGATCTCATTAGACCGTGGCCGATGAGAGCTGATTCGCCAAGGAAAAATATGGTGCTTAAAGTTCTCCCTGCAGCAAGTGTGGTGTTTGTGGAATGAAATGAATAATAGAGCTTTCCGTAATATGAGTAAAAGCGAGACGGCCATCAAGGATTCTATAAAGCTAACCGTATCTTATTGGTTACATAATAGAGGTGTTTTTCGTGGTATTTCGTTGGAGCAACATGCCATCAGCTGGAAGGAAGTAATCTTTCAACCACCTTGAGGCTTTTGCTTTTGGTTTGTTTTTTTCTTGTGGGCTGTGAAAGTTATCTTGTGATCTGTGGTGTTTTATTTAGGCTCTAGTTAAGACAAAATTGGTTTAGGGGGTTGGCTTGTTGCCCACTTGAACTTCATATATAAGACATCGACATAATCGTATGAATGCTATTGTGATTATGTATGGGTATGGGTGAAGATTTCGTCCTAGGAAACAATGTTTTTACATTCGTTTAAAGGAAGTACAATTCATAAACTTGTGTTATGAATCGAAAGGGAAATCGCTAGGCTTATGGGTATTGTTATTCATTGCAAATCTTTGGATTACCAATATGTGTGTTTAGTATAACCGCTCATAACTTGTTTATGTATCTTGGTAAAACTATTCACAAGGCCTGACTTTTGTATTGGTATGACTTTAATTAGTGAAACCGATCTTAAGTAATCACTCAAGATGGTATGAACGATTTACTGTAATTGGTATGACCAACTCTAGACATTGGGGAACCGATCCTAGTAAGAGGTGCAACCGCTCACAAGTAGGGGAATCGATCCTTGTAAGAGGTGTAACAAAATCTTAGTGATTGGTAACCGATACTATGACTTGTGCAACCGAATTCAAGTTAGATACCATATATATGTGGTAACCGATCCTAGTACCTAGTCAACCAATTTTTGGAAAGCTAGTGTGACCGATCCTAGTACCCACGTGGAGGTAGAACCGAAACTTGTTTTGGTAGAACCGTTTAAACCCATGATTGGTGATTTGATAGGATAATCAATCACATAGTTCTTGGAAGTCATATGAACCAATTCTAAACTTGTTTGGAAGTGTGGCAAATATGTTCCAAGATTGTAAATATGAAAAAGGATTTACAAAGTAAAGATGTCGACATACTTTGAACATGTGCAGTAACTCTTATCTTTTATTGTTCAAAGATATTCCTTAATAGCTAAAGGAGAATCCCGGATCGAAATAAATTGATAATATTTTAATTAAGGTTTTTAGTTTTATATGCTTTTAATTTCCAACAATTAAAATGCATATCTTTAGAAAATAAAAATTGGTAATATGCATTTACTAATTGGAGATTTTCTACTGATATTTCGGTCAATATTTGGACAGCGCATTTCCAGGAATTATGAAAACCATTTTTTCCCTTATTGAATATCTTTGAGAATATTCGGTTTTGGAAATTCCTTGGTGTCCAAACTTCCTTGGTCTATAAATATTGAAGTTTGAATTTCGAGCAAACTAATCCTCAGATCTAGCAAAACTACCTAGTTGTGTTGTTACTGATGGAGCCGTCTATTCGGAGATGATAGTACCCTAATTAGGCGAAATCTCTTACGACCGCTCGTTTTAAAGACTTCTTTGAGATTGGGAAGCTCTACGAGTACCGTTGGTGGGAAACTAAATAATTGCAGTTTATTATTAGTTTTCGATTGATTTGATTGACTAACGGTTGTTGAACTTTGATTGCACCTAGTTTGTTTATGCTTGAGAATCTTCTCTTCTGATATAAGATTCACTCAAACTAGATCGAAGTTTCGACGGGGATCTTTAGAACTGTTTGTAGATCTAAAGACGTCTTGTGATAATCCATTGTTAACAGACTCCGCTCTATGTGTGATTGATCACAAGAGATTCAAGTTGATTGTGTGCATGTGTTTATTGAAGATCTAAGAAGATTTGAAGACGAAGAAGATTTCTGATTTGGGTTCATAATCTTTGGTGTGCACAAAACTTGATCGGCTGGGGATCCAACTATAATCGGTTTATCTTTGTGATAATCTAGATTGATTAGTTGAGTAGATGGGAATCAATACGTTTCTTTGTGATTCGAAGTATTGATTGCAAAATCTTGACAATTACTTTGGTAGTTGTTATTGGATAGATCTAAGAACCTGACAAAGGAGTTTATTAGGATAAACGGAAGAGCCTTTTGTCAAACTCATATCACTTTGATTGAAAAGAGTTGTTACCGAACAGATTTGTTGTTCCTTTACTGTTTGGAATACGAACCAAAGAAATTGTTCCAAGTGCGTGACTTATTGCAAGTTGGAGGCGCATGGATACAGACGGAACTAGGTGAACTATAGGTTTAGTTGCTTGGTCTCAACTATACGAAGTTGGTTTAGATTTTGTATAGCGGCTTAATCCTAAGAGTATTCAATTCTGGACAAGGTCCCGGGATGTTTCTGCATTTGCGGCTTCCTCGTTAACAAAATCTTGCTGTGTCTTTTACTTTTCTATTTCCGCAATTATAATTGTTTTATTATAATTAGAAGTAAATTACACAAACGTTAATTCCTATTTACTTGATAGCAATCCTATTGTGTTTGGTTAAGTCCGAACCTATTATCAAGTAAACATACTTCGTTGTTGTATTGTCTCGATCTTGTATCCATAGTCAATCACACAAGTTATCTTATTGTCGTATTGTCTCGATCTCATATCCATGGACGATCACACGAAGTGTGAACCGATTAGTTGTATTGTTTCGACTCAGTCCATAGACAATCAGTTTCGGAGAAAGGACTTATAGGTGGAAAAGTTTTTAGATTGAGCTATATTTGGGTACCCTCGTCTTTTCACACTTCCTCTTTCATTTTCATATCCTTGGTATAGTGGATGGAATAAGACTATCATGTGAATCTTAATGGATGGTTTGGCTAAGGATTTCCCTCACATGTATCATATCGTGAATGGATTGTTTCATTTCTCTGTGTAGATTTTTCAAGAGGATGGACATAAATCGGCAAAGATAATTATGCAAAAACGCCATAGTAGAATATCTCTCACAACCGATCTCAAAGATTATTCACGATCTAGTAGGGCTAGATTACAATCTCACGAAGGCTTAATATTTGGGATTTCTGAAACTTATCAATTTATTAATTCCCTTGTTGTGCTTGATTTGGATTTTGAAATCGTTTAAAAGGAGATTTATTATAAAACAGAGTTACAAAGAAATAAAAAGACATATGATTACTGAGAGATTCCATCCCAAGGGAAAACAACATCAAAAAATTTAAAAGAGAATTGTTTGTTGGAAATATATCCTCACCTCAAGGTAGAAGATGAGCTTTTATTTGTAAAGATGTCTGATAGGGAGGTCGTTTCTTTTCTTCAAAATTGTTTTTCTCTTTTTCGTTTCATTTTTATTCGACAAATTAGTTTAATCAGGTTGATTCTTTTAATTCACCATGATTAATCATTTTTCTTTACGGGTGGAAGAGATGGATGAGTTCGAATGTTTCATCAGCCAGCGCTAACATGCATGAATGGAATATAGTTTACTGCTTTCATGGGTTCTGAAGAAGAAATTCCGAAAAAAGAGTGAAAATGTAATAAAAGATAAGAAAAATTGTATACCAATTCCCCACGTCATATGTTATCTTCCTATGTATAAGTATAAACCATGGTTGGACATAAGAAAATGACGAAGGGAGGAATGTGCACCCCTGGTTTAGTGGGGATGCACATAGATATACTCAAGATAAAGTTTACATGAAGATTATAGAAAAGAGTTAAATCTTCTACCAAAAATACATCCCTGAAATTCATTCCCTACTTACTTTTTTTTTTTTTTTTACTCAAAAAGGGTAAATTTCATTAGAAAACAAAGGTATCACGAAGAATGACACCAAAGTTACAAAAAGAAAGAAAGAGGAAACAAAAAGGAAAAGCAAACTACAAGCCCACAAAGGAGAAACTCGGAACCTCCCAAAGAAAGAAAAAATAAAAAGTTCCACACGCAGGATATATCCAAGAACTATCTAAAGCCCTTACAAACAAAAAAACCCAGAGCTACCAAAAGAAACGAAAAACATGTCATCCTTCAAAATCATCGTTTTCATCCTGAAAAGAGCATTTGATAGCATCGATTTGCTCATCATAGTCAGAGTCGGTATCTAACTCTCCCAAACCATCATCATCCTCCATTAGAGGTGTCTCCATCTCTGAAAAATTTCCCTCTAAAACTTTTCTACACATAGATCTCATCATAGGGTGGTCAGAAATACCAATTAACTTATTAAAGGAGATTTTTGAATCTATTTCATCCTCACTAACATAACGAGTAGTAGACTTATCTTCTTGGTTTTGTTGTACCTTTCTAGGAGAGGAAGAAACTGTATTTGAAGGAAAATTCAAATTCTTTTCCACCAAAGTTTTTTTCTTCTTTTTTCGGATTGTAACCCGACTCAAATCCATTTGAACTGGTGGGCTTGCCCCTGAATTGAAAATCATAGTAGAATCAGTACTCAAATTTGGAGTTGAGTATCCAATTGTTGAATTTTATTTATTTATTTTTTTTAATAAGAAAAGAGAATTCATTAATAAAATTTCAAGAAATGTTTACACTCAGTTCATCTCTAAGAAGAGATTTCAGCCAAGTTGGAAATGTTGTATGCCAACATTCATCATTCCTAAAAATTCTATCCCTTTTTGATAGGAAATTAGCCACCTCATTAGATTCTCTATGCACAAATGTGCATTTCCAATCTCTAAAACTGACTAAAAGATTTCTACAATCTAGAATTACATTATTATTAGTCCATCGGACATTTCCTACTCTGCCATTTATGGCATTAACTACGTTGATACAATCTCCCTCAAGGTGTAGCTTGTCAACATAAGAAGCTTTTGCCCACTTAATGGCTTCCAGTGCTGCTAGAGCTTCCGCCTGTTCCTCGTCTTGAGCTAACCCCGAGACTGATTGCGAACCTCCACAATACCCTGCATCAGAGAACATCATTAGTCCTATACCCATATGTTTGTTACTTTTCAAAAATGAAGCATCAAAATTTATTTTGTGAAACCCATTTTCTGGCAAATGCCAGGGAATCACAGTTCTATTCTGTCTAGGGCTTGTCCTTCCATTCCTAGACTTCATAGAATTTAAATTCCATTCACTTAGCTCCTTAGTCATTCTTGCTACTAGTTGGGAGATTTGAACAGATGCATTATCAAAAACAACTGAACACCTAAGTTTCCAAATGTGCCAAATGGCAAAACTAGCAAACTTTATAAAATTCCCTTGTTCGTCTTCAGATTCATTTCTAATTTGAAACCAACTTTCAATGCACTCCTGCAGATTAACATTAACAATTCTACCTGCAATGTTAGTATCAAGAGCAACCCAAATCTTTTAGTTACCTCATAGTCAATAAAAAGATGATTGATAGTTTCAGTTTCATGTTCACATAAAGGACAGAGACTACTTATTGAGTTCACATGCCTAGCAAGTTTGCTCCTCACAGTAACACAATCATTCATACATTTCCACAATAAGTGTTTAATCTTCTGAGGAATGTCTAATTTCCATAAGGATTTCCATGGAAAAGTACTAGTTTCACCACTATAGATTTCATGCATAATACATCTGTAAGCAGATTTCACACTATTGACCACTATAGGTTGGAGACCATCTTAAGACATCCTTACCAGAGTGAGGAATTCTGATATTAGAAATGTCACTAACAGTAGTTGTGTCAAAAAGATAATTTAAAGTAACAACATTCCACTTACCGTTTCTCTGCACAATCAGTTGGTTAACAGTTTTCATGTTACTGGAAGCAAAAGAAGCATCAAGAAGAGAATTCTTATTTGGTATCCACTTGTCTTTCCAAATCTCAATAGAATTGCTATCCCCAACTTCCTAGCAATAATGCTTTCTAACTAGTTCTAAACCCCTACAAATGCCTTTCCATACCCAAGACACTGACTCAGAGTACACTGCATGAATATGATTAGTATTTAGAAAGTACTCATGTTTGAGAATTTGCACCCACAAGGCATCAGGCTCATTCAACATCCTCCAAGCTAATTTAGCCAAGAGAGAAGTGTTAAGATGTTCAGTTTTACTTATGTTTAAACCACCTAGCTCTATAGGTTTATTCACAGTGTCCCAGCTTCTAGGATAGTAACCCCTGCCAGTGCCCTTCTTATTCCAATTTTTTTTTATCTGGATAGTATCTAATCTATCAGTCATTTTTTTTGGCATAGGGAAAACAGAGAGATGATGAGCAGCAAGAGTTCCTAAAGTAGATTTAATTAAAATAGTTCTACCTGGTTGATTAAGGTATTTAACTTGCCAAGTTTCAAGTCTACTTTCACAAGAATCCTCAAGATGCTTAAATGTTGCCAAGCAGCAAAGGCACACCTAAATACTTATCAGCTAATCCTAAGTTTTTAATTTTAAGAATAGCAAGTATTTGAGACTTCACTCTAGGTTCAGTTTTGGGACTAAAAGAAATTCCTGACTTATCAAAATTTATGACTTGACCAGAAAACTTACTGAACTTCTCAAGTATCAACTCTAGATTCTTAGCACCTTGGACTGAGGCCCTGGTAAACACTAGACAATCATCAGCAAAATATAAGTGACTCATAGCTGGGCTAGTTGTAGTTACCTTTATCCCCTGAATATTTTTTTTATGTTCAGCATCAATGAGCAATTTAGATAACACATCCATACAAATGATGAAAAGATAGGGGTACAAGGGATCTCCCTGTCTGAGACCCATTGTAGGATAATAAACATCTCTAGGTGCACCATTCAGTAAGATAGATGTTGACACAGTTGAAATACACTGTTCAATAAGTTTACACCAATGATCATGAAAACCTAGTTTTCTTAAGATTACAATTAATAAGTTCCATTCTTTCATATCAAAGGCGACATGTCAAGTTTAATGGCCATTAACCCAGATTTAGTTCTTTTTTTCTCATAGTATCTACCAGTTCATGAGCTATAACAATGTTATTTGTTATTTGCCTAGATGAAAGAAAGGCAGCTTGGTAAGGACTAATGAATTACAGTTCTAAGTCTACTAGCTAAGAGTTTAGAGATTATTTTATAACTCACATTACTTAAACTTATAGGCCTAAAATTTGCAGGTGTCTTAGGTGCATTGTTTTTAGGAATCAAAGACACAAAATTGTGATTCATCTGTTTTAGAAGATGACCAGAGTGGAAAAAATTCTTAACCATGGTTGTAGTATCAGCACCAACTGTATCCCACATTTGCTGGTAAAATCCAGGTGGGTATCCATCAGGCCCTGGACTAGTCCAGGGTTGCATTTGCTAAACTATAGCTTTTATCTCTTTATCAGTAAAAGGGTGTATCAGAAAATCATTCTCCTCTTTGGTGATGCATGGCTCTAAGATATCAAGAAAACTATTGTCCCTAGGAGGATTTGTAGTTCTACTAATCTTACTAAAATGGTCTTTTAATTCATTTGCTATCATGCTTTTGTCAGTCAACCAAATGTCAATGCTACTTTTCAGACAATCAATTTGAGTTCTCTTTTTACTAAATTTAACTTTAGCATGAAAATATTTTGTATTTTTATCATCAAAAGTCAGCACATTTTCTTTAGCTCTTTGCATATAATAGTCCTGCCTCACACTATACCAGTACTTTAAAGATTCCTCTAAGCTAGCTTTGAGCCTTACACTAGTAGAGTCTACCATGTTACTAGAGACATCTTCTATTTGTTTCTGAATTTCATTTATGTTGGACTGAAAATTGCCAAAAGAATTCAGATTCCAATTCCTAAGAGCCACCTTAACATTAGCCAGACACTTAATATGTTTATAGGCATTAGACCCATTTTCATTAGTTTTCCAATTAACAGTTATGACATCTTTACAAGTATCATTACTAAACCAACATCTATTAAATCTAAGGGGTCTTCTAGTATCATTATCTTCCTTAGAAGTAACCAGTAAGATGAGAGCATGGTCACTAGCAACACAAGCAAGATGATACACAATAGCATGAGGAAAAAAATCAAGCCAAGTAGCATTAACAAGAGCCCTATCAAGTCTTTCTATAATAAAAGAATTTCCACTCCTATGATTACTCCAACTAAAAGGATTTCCTATAAAGTTCAGATCAAAAACACCTAGAGAGTCTAAATGATCTTTAACTTCATTAAGTTTCCTTTGAGGAATTAGGTTGCCACAAACTTTCTTTTCCTGCCTAATTATTAAATTCAAATCACCTAGAATTACCCAAGGGCAATTATATCTATCAGCAAGATTATCAAGGTAGTTCCATTGCCTTTCCCATCCTAACTCATCAAGAGCACCATACATACAATTTAGCAGTGTATGACCACTTCTAGCATCCATATTAACTAGAACAGAAATGAAATTGAAATTCATGTCAACTAAGTCAATATGAATCCCATCTTTCCATAGCAAAAAGAGACCACCAGAAGCACCAATTGGGTTAAAATAAAGATAGTTCATGTAATTGTAAGAGTGGGTTAATTTCTCCATTTTCACATTCATGGTTTTGGTTTCACACAAAAAGATGATATATGGGTCATTGGCTCTAATTAACTCTCCTAGATGTTGTCTAGTATACTTGTTACCAAACCCCTGGACATTCCTGAACGAATCTTTATTTTATCAGAACAGCAATAATGCAAGACAGAATTAAGCTTTTTATTTCCTAAGTAGCAAAAAAATTCTAAGACAGTAGACAACTCCACTTTATCAACTCTATTAGGGTTTAAACTACCAATATACCAGATAGAATCCCAAGTATTGAAAGAAAACGGATCAGATAAAGGTAAATTTGTTGAGAAGATAATGAATAAAACCTGATTTGCAGTATTTCTTTGAGTCTCAGCAGTTGGGAGGCTGACATTCTATTCAATTTTTTCCCATCTGTCCATCTCAGAATCCATCATCCTCATGTCTTGATCACCAGTAGTTGTGGATTGATTCTCCATAGGAATAGCTTCACCAATTTCTTGATCTAGGTTTTCTTGGCTCTGGTTTTCTCTAAACAAAGGGTTAGTGAATTGGGAATTTTGATCGAGAAGAGTTAGGTTGTCTTCAACGCCATCATCTTTGGACCTCTTAGACCTTCTTGGGTCAAGCCCATCATCCTCAGCAAAATCGGGCCCATCACTAGAACTCTCACCAGATGCACCTCTTTGCATAGCTTCGACTTTATGTGCGTTTGCAGCACACAATTCTTGAAATTCTTCCTCCGACATCCTGAATATCCATAAGTGAAAAGCAATCTCTTCACATTTTTCCTTATCATGATCAAGCACAAAGCAACTTGGACAAATATTCCTTGGCTGTTTCTCAAAGTGATATTTGATCCAAATCTTCTGTCCAGCCGCTGTTAAAAGCCAGTTCCCTCTTTTCAATTGTTTTCTTAAATCAACTTCAATTTTTGCATTCACCACTCTCCCTTTGACTGTGAAGTTCTTGTTATCTGCATTTGGTATTACTCTACCAATATCCAAGCACAACGTTTCAATGATCCCTACATCAATATGCTCCAGTTTAAGCCCCCTGAACAATACTGAAAAGATTTGATGGTTGAAATCATATTCATGCAGTTCAATTCTTGAGTCGTACTCACGTAAAACCACTAGAGCTTTGTTCATAATCCAAGGTACATTCTCGAGAACTTCATCATGGTCTTCCTTGCATTTAAACTGGAACACAAATAGGTTTCTTTCCATGGTATGGATACCCACTTTTCTATAGCTTCTCCAGATGATATTAACTTCTCTTTGGACAGCTTCATATTTGACTTCATCAGGTTCAACTATTTTTCCAATCAATGAGTTACTCCACTTGTCTGCAGCTTTGTTGATCTCTTCTATAGATACCAAACTTCCTCTTGAAGTCTCACCAATTAGAGATGTTTCCCTCATTCTTTTGGTCATCGCAGCTAGTTGGATTTGATTTAATTAAGACATCTTTTTCTCAAGCTTATAACTGCCGCACTTAGGGTTTATGAAAGACCAGAAGAGATTCATATATGTTAATATAGTACTAGGGTTTCCTTGAAGACCCGAGAACTTTCCTAACTTACTGATATTTTGTTGACTTATTCGAAGGTAATCCCTAGTATTTTTAGGAGATTTGTACCACTGTAATTTAGGTAAATAAGGATTCAAAATTTGAAAATCCTTAAAGTCCGCCTTTTCCTTGTGGAAATTACCAGGACTGCCCTTACTAGTTTTTGAAAGCTTGAATGTAGATTGGAGATAGTGAAGATAATGGTGATTGATCTGATTTTGGTATTGATAGGTGTTGAAATTGGTATAATAGACCTCTGTTACGATTGTAAAAGAGAAAAAGGTATAAAGTACCACTGCTAAATACCTTCCACAACTACCAGATGATTTTTCCATGGAACTTGATGATGGATTAAACACCACTGTTGAGACTAGGATATTAGATCAAACTTGCACTACTGCTCCCAACCACGACTGGATCTCTATTGTTTAAACAAAGAAATACCACAAATCAAACGATTAGTGAGTCATATCAAAACTTTTTCCGAAAAAAGAACAAAAGAAAATGAAAACCAAATAAAGAAAAAGGAAAACTACAAAGAAATCTAAATCAGATTTAAGAAAAACTCATCAATCAACTACAAACAATAGTCAACCCCTATCATAAAGCCTCTGATAATTCTAGCTGCTAGCTAGTTAGAGTCTGTCGTGTCCGGTTGTGTTCGTCATGGAGTATTGATATGGATCATGTAGTGATTTTTCGTCTTATGTAATTTGGTTGCTTGATCATCATTCATCTATATTATGTATGTTTTTCTTATGATTCCATATATATAAAATACTCTGTTCGTACGTACTCTTTTCCAATTGTTGAACTAGATTGGTCGCACCGGGGCTTCGTAGGTTCCATCTTATTTCCTACTCCCATACTCTCATTATCTGTATCATATTCTGAAACATCCTCGGAATAGTCACAAGCTGCCCGTGTTTTTTCTTCCTCTTTATCCTTGACGTCGCCAACTTCATCCTCGGCTTCCGCTTTTCTAATTTCTGGTTCATCTTCTAATTTTTCAGAAATAGCGACTTTTGGGACTGACGCTAGAGACGAACTCAAGTCCCTTTTACTTTTTTTATTCTTCTTCTTTCTAGTGTAAGTATTCCAATCCCCATCATATTTCCCGTCTTCCGTAGCTGTAGTAGACTTTGAAGTTGAGGCCACCCCCAGCAGCCTTTTCAACCGAGGTTGAAACCACATTTCCTTTCTCACCATTTTTCTCAATCGAATGATTTGTAGAAGGGATCACCGCCAAATTCACCTCAGTTATGCCCTCAATACCTCCACTTCCCCCATTTAATCCATCAAGGGAGGTTTCTTTTGCAGTTTCAACTACAGTCCCCATACCATGTTTCTTTTTGTGTTCATCATTTGCTTCTCCATCCGCCAACTGGTTACTAGATTGTGTTTTCTTAGGGATCCACTGAGGCTTTCTAATGGCTCCTTTAGTAACACACTTATTGCTAGAATGGCCAAAAGAACAACAAAATAAACACTTTTGGGGCTTCCATGGGTACTCAATTGGAATATTCATGACAAAAACTCCATCAATCCACAAAGGGATGTGACTAGGGTAAGAACATTCGGTGCTGATTTCAACAAGCACCCTAGCAAAAGATAGCCTAGTTTTCATGTTAGTGCATTCATCCATCATCAAAGGAGTCCCTATGCAACTTTCTATAGTACTAAGCCCTAGTTTATTCCAAAGATGAAGAGGGACATTATAGATCTTAAGCCAAATTGGGATAGTCTTTGCCAAATTGGGATTCCCTACTTACTAGGCCATTTATTTTTTCTAGAGAAGGATCCTAGACGAGAGTCATTACCCATTGGAAACTGATATAGAGGACGTGCTAGTTCCAAGCCACTTGTTCGCATATGGTGATGTGTCACCCTATCAATCCTCAGATCATGGCATTCACCCCAAAAAGTGCACCATCATGAGGAGTTCGGATTTATATATGGATGCGGACCACAGCACCATCGACATGCATCAGAGAATGGTGCAAGTAGCATACACCCTAGCATGGTTGTTATTTGTCGGTAAACTTAAACATGTTTAAACAGTTTTATATCCCAAAAATTCACAATGAAACACTTCAGCTTTGCTCATACAAGTTTTACATCTTTCTTCTCTACTCTAATCCAAATGAAAAAACCTATAAATATATTCACTTTAGAGTATTAGTTTCATATCTCAAGAGTGATCAACTAAAAGAAAGAAAGAAAACAATTAGTCAGTAGTAGTAGTAGTACTTTTAGTAGTATTAACTAAAAGTAATAGAACTCATGGCAGGAATTAAGAAATCCTGGATTTTCTTCTCTTTACAGTAGGAGCTGCAATCAAGTCTTATATCCAGGGTACTACTAATCTTAGCGTCTGCGCACAATTCTCTCTTCCCGGATAAGGTGTTACTTTACCCACCGCTGAATGCTGCAGCGCCTTGCAACAAAAGTCGACTAGAGCTGCATTTGTAACACTCTTCGCATAGCTGCTCGCGTAACCTGTTGGAGTAGTACCTTTTTATTAATATTCATACACTGTGTTTACACCTTAACTACTCCAATCATATGAGAGGGAAAATTGCCTTCTTGAGTACTCTTTGTACATACAGATCATTTGATTTCTTACCTCTGATTTCAGGTAACGCACAAGAGGAAGATGGAAAATAGCAAGCTATGATGGGAACGACCTTAGTTCCATTTTTGTTTTTGGATGTCGTAAGAAGTGTAATGGAAAATCAGATTTAAATTGCTGAAGTTATTTACAATAAAGAAAACTTAAATTTCTCTGTCTTTTTTTTTTCTTGAGTTTACATGAGACATTTTGGAGCCAAATTCTTGCCAGGCTTCAGCTTGGACAATAATTTATTTTTATATAGCTTTCGAGGCCGCAATTGTTTACGCTCATGGACCTAAACGTGAATCTTTGCATCATCATCTGAGCAGTACAAGTGGGATCCTAATAAATACCTAATTCTATAACCATTGATTTTTACATTTTTTGTGTCCGACTGATTTCTTATATTCAGTGCTATGTAACGCTATAATGATAATGATGCATGAAATTCGAAACAAAGACATGAAGAATAATTGTTTGATTGATGGTAGAACAAAAATTCAAAAAACGAACAAACCTCCACTCAATAGTAACATTTATGCCTCACAATTTTTTTTTTAAAAGATAGTAACAGCTAACTAGATATAGTCTAGCCGATCAAAAAAAGAAAAGAAAAACTAGCTATGATCTAAAACCAAACTTCAAACATGCAAACCTAAACTTTCCTATTATAAATTTAAAATTAACTCGAGAAATTATGCTTCTAGTTTGCCAATCAAACCCAGATCACTTGGGAATACCGCACTCTCACATCACTGAAAGCACGCCTAGGGTAGGGCCTCACCTGCAAATAAACAATGGTCAAATTAGGCAAAAGCTTTGTAAGAATGATAACGCTCGAGTTCAATACTTCGCAAGGACCTATTATTCATATACTCCGTATTTATAATTTGTTTCCAACTTGTGTCATCCTACCTCCCGGTGCTTCAAAAAAAAAAAAATCTTACCTCGCCGAAATTAGTTCCGAAAATTGCTTTTGTTGTAAATGGATATATTACGTGACATTGATGATATGGGTCGTATTCAAGACAAATGAGACTATAGACAAAATAAGAGAAGAAAATTTACCATCATCATTATTTTCATCTTCACCATCATCATGATGAATATCATCTTGCTCTTCCTCTTCATCTTCGTCATCCTCCTCTTCCGTATCGTCTTCGCCATCTTTTGTAAGTCCCTTTTTGTAATAATTACCGAAGCCAATTGGAACTAAGCTTTCAAAATAATTATCTTCTTCGCCATCTTTTGTTAGTCCCTTTTTGTAATAATTACCGGAGGCAATTGGAACTAAGCTTTCAAAATAATTATCGTTCTCGCACCAATGCATTGGTATTGAAATATTTGATTTTCTAAGAGTACCACGCTCTGGGTTATATATGACTAGAGTACGAGGTGCGGCGAAAAGAATCTCACCGTTCCTGATAGACAACACAAGCCTTATAAAATGCTTAAGATCATTCTTCAAAACTAGACAACTCTTTTTTACATTAAAAAAAAAGCTCACGGCTAATGACATAGCGTTTCTCCCAAGATTCTTGAACTCCATATTCCTGCATCATCCATATCTCAATGCCAACGGCTACAGCATTAGCAAGTATACAAAGGCACCCTTCCAACAAACCCACACTTCTAAGAAAATGGCTACTATCCAGCGATTCGTTTGGTAGATGTATTGCTTTGAAGTTCTCGTCACTGATATTGAACGAAACTACAACCTTAGACACGTTTTCCCCACAGGTTTCACCTTACATGCATAAGTTGATCTTGCTGGTACCCTTAAGAGGATCTCAAGATAAATCTCTTCTGGACGTCTCAACTCTGCTTTGATCTCCTTCTTCTTGTTTATCCTGACTGAGAAAAGGAAAAGGTTAGGGTTCGTGCTAGCTAGATTTCTCGATACTTCACTTAGCTTGATTTTCTTAAACCCTAACGCTAGACGACAGAAATATATACTAGATATTACGTACGTGGAAAGTTAGAAAATATATATATATATACAGGATATTACGTACGTGGAAAGTTAAAAAACTTAAGATGCAAGTCCCAAAGATAAAAAAATTCTCTATACAAACACCCGGGTCTGTACCCAGACTCCTGTGAGAGCCCTCACATATTTCTTTTGCGTATTTGATCATATTAATAAGGTAAATAAAGAGCAATAAAAGGATCTTATATTTATTGCATATATATTTTGTAAACAACCAGATTCGAGGTTTTCTTAAATTTTGATTCTTATTGAGCATGATTTTCATAATAGATCTATAGTCACCTAATCTAATCAAATGCTAATTCATTGTTTCAAAAAAACTGGAATACTGATTAAATTTTTTATGGAGATTTTCATAAGTATAGCAGTTTATGCTCTGTAGATAACTCCAGGCAAGATGCTCCTCAAAATGGTCCATTTTGCGAGGTGGGTAACAGTTAGTGATTTGGAAAATCCAATCTCTCACGTACCTATCGAAGAGTCTTACTGATGCAATGATGATCATCATATACTGTGTTGATTACATTTGTTATTAAGTTGATGACACAATTTACCAGAGATTTATTACAATTTATGGTTTTTTAATAATAATACTCACTTTGAATTGACTGATGTATCTACTTTCTACTGGAATTTCGAATTGCAAAAACCAAAAAAAAAAGATAACACCGAAAGCCAAAGGAATTCTTAAACCCTAACTCTTGTGATATTTCGAATTGTTCATCATCACAGAAAAAAGGTTGAGGTTAGGGTTTCGTGCTTGTTAGATTTCCTTCCCGCTGAGGTGGCACTAATGTGGGCTTGACTTTCTTGTAGTTGTTCTTTGGTTTGCTTGACTTTCTTGTAGTTGTTCTTTGGTTTGCTGACGTGCATTTTAATTCTCCAGTGGTTTTATATGAACTGAGGGAAAAAACTAAAGCAAAACCCCCATTCACAGGTTTTTTTTTTTATTATTATTTATGGGTCCCAATAGCCCAGCCCCTCAGAAGACTTGCAGGAGTGGGTTTGTGTGTAGCGGTTTTTTTTTTTGTTTTTCCACTCGATTCATCAAGACTTTTTGTTAATTCTCAAAACAAAAAAAAACCCTCAAAACAAAGGAAGGGTTTTCTTCTCGCTCCGAAATAAGTCTGAAAAATAAATTCAAAACATGTTTCAAATTTGTTTTTTCTAACTCTTCCTTTGGTATGTGTGATCTTACGTATGATTAGTCGATCCTCTTAAAATACTGCGGTAAACTTATCTGATTTCTTTTAGTTGAGAAATCCCGTTTGCCTACTTTCATTTGATGTTGATTTTTGTCACTTTCAGTTCAGTTTTGGTTTCTATATGATTCTCAATCCCGTTCCCAGATTTTTTCATAAATTGATCTACGCATATCTTTAGGGTTTACGGTTTAATGATTGCAAATAAGAGAGGCAACAAGGATACTGTTAAGATCAATGGAGTTAACATAGATCTAGATATTTATGCATCTACTGGTAACTACGAAACTTGTAGATTTTTTGACATCTTATATTCTGATAGGTAATTTCATACACAATGGTCGATTCTTTAATTAAGTTCGAGTATCCCTGCGGTGTAAAATCGTGCAGTTATGTATAATGTTAATGTACCAATGTAATCCATTAACTGCAGGGTGTTGGAGTTTAAGCGTCTCTTTAACCTGCGATACTATAGGAGTCAATGGTGGGTGTTCTACTTTTACCTTCGAGTAGCTTAGATTGGTGCATGGCCTGATATCACAAAGGGTCGTAATGCGAGTCAGCAACTTGATTGCGGTTGCACTTGAAATTTTGTGTCCCCAATGGCCAATATCTCTTTTGTTGGATAAATATCTTCGTTACCGATTCTCCGATAATACAACTCGTGTATTATCTACCGATCCGTTACAACTCTTTATAACACGGTTTTCATCTATGTATTACGTTTTGTAATACCAACAACGAAACAAGAAAAGAAGGATAGAAAAAGATGATCAACCACAAACTTAAACAAACTTACTTGGGTGTATTGAGGCGAGTAATCTCTTTGCTTAAGACATTTGATGCCCTGTATATAATGTTGTTACAGATTTAGCGGCATATGTCTCCAACATTCAACAATACCTCGATGTTTTTCACAGCACTTCGATAACACCGAACAGCGAACGTGAATAGATGTAGCACAAACTCTTCTTTAACTCTTGAAGATACATGCAAACTCTTAAATTTCTAGTACTAGTTTTATGACTCTAAAAAACACATTATACAATGGAGAATGTGTGGGGTTTATATAGGTTCAAGTAGACTCTTGGAGATATCCTTTCGCCAAGAGTCACATCCTTTCATGGAGACTCACATCCCTTGGGATAAGACACTATATGTTGAAAAGACTTGAATGAGTTGACACACCTATTCAATTTATATTCAAAAATTCCAACATCTTTATTTCATCCACTCCAAGAAATTTCTTATTCTTTATCAAATAGGAAATGCAAACTTTTCATGATTGCTCGCACTTGTCAGAATATTTCGCGCACAATATTAAAATAATTATGTCACAACATGTAGATAAAGGACTGCTCGCAGCAGAATTGGCGCTGGAGGTGCGATACTTCGGGATTTTGGGGTCCCTTTCCAGTGACAAACACGATCTATGCAAAGAGGCAGGTTGTTTCCCCGTCAAAACGGGTGACTTTGTTGCTACTGCAAAGGGTGGATCTGATGCAGCAAGGGGCTGATCTAGTGGAACTGTCTTTAAGGAAGCAGCTATTGCGGAGGTGCTACAAGGAAAGGAGCTGTTGGAAGGGTTCTTGGTGCAGGAAATATGTTGAAGTTCTCAGGAATAGCAATTACCGGGTATACGCATGCAAGCGCATGAGAACATACAGAGTAACTGCATTACTAAGTTCAGATATACAGGAGCATGATTAATCGGAAAATGGGATTTCGATAGTCGAAAAGATGGTTGGACATATAAAAAGAAACAACAATTACTTGTACCACTATGAAAATTATCATGTTAATTCCAAATGCTCATATTTTTCTTAAGTTATAAATACTAAAGGCAGATACATTCTCATGATAAATCATCTATATCTGTCTGTACATTCCAACCACCTAAGCCATTGCACAGTTCTGAACCTTTTTTTTTGGACTCTTAAAAGTTTAAATAATATTAAATGGAAAAGGAAAAAGAATGCACTAGACAGTGCTATGACAGTCAAAGCAAAAGCTCGACAACCATGGCGCAAAAGGAGAAATCTAGCAACTCCTTAAACAAGGGAGTACACCCTACTACAAGAACGACAATCACAAACTTAAAATAAATCTAGGGCAGCTGCATTATCTTTATCATCAAAAGGGTAATTTACTTTAACAGCATCATCTTTATCATCAAATTCACTATCACGACTTATGGTGTGTATTGCACTAACTTCGTCTTTGCTTCTAAGCATAAGATAAGCTTTGTTTTTCTGAAGAGTAAGATTGAGATGCTTTTTGATAAAACTAGGATCAGAAATCAGATGTAACCAAGTCTTGCATACACACATACAGGCATAAGTTGATCTTGCTTCTACCCTTAAGAGGATTTGAAGGTATACCTCTTCTCGACGGCTGGACGTTTCTTTGATCTTCTTGTTCATCATCCTGACAGAGCAAAGGAAGAGGAGGTTAGGGAAGAAAACCCTAAGTCTAGACGACAGATGTGAAGGCGTCAAAACCTTAGAAACAGATAGAGATGGAACGAAGAAACCAGAGACTTTTGGAGTCAGAAATATATATACAATATATTACGTACGTGGACAGTTAGAAAACTTAAGATGCAAGTGTTTCCAAAGATACAAAATTCTCTATATAACACAAGTATTCCCGAAATAGAACGAAGACTAGGAAGATTAAATTTGGGAGAATACGTGTACAAAAGGTTATGTTGTACACGCTATGGACGCTGGTTTAACAGCTTATGGCGCAAAAAAAAATTTTGATGGAAACAGGGACTTTGAAGAGCCCCTAAATTTTATTTATTCTGACTACCTTATGGCGCAAAAATGCCTGCTCCGCGTTCTTTTTTTCCTAAAATGGTTCGTGCCCATATAGATACCAAGTACGTGAATCCAACTCTATGAAAACTTCCACCAGGTGGTTTAGGGTTTAGTTTTACCAGTTTCTATGGATTCTACTGATTTTTAATGTGTGTTTCCGTAACTGTATTGATTGTTTCCTTCTAAAAACCGCCTTCCTTGCCCTATAAATAGTTCTCTCAAGTGCCCCTATAGCCTTCTACCTCCCTCTCTCCCTTTATCTCAAAATCTTTACTGTAACCCTAACTCTATTTTTGTACTCACGGAAACAACAATACAAAGATGGCTCGGGTATGGAAAAGAAAATCCCAACAAAAGTTCATCGTTGAAAAACAACCAAATACTACAACAAGATGTTCTGACGAAACCAAGATTTCAGACAAAAGCAAGATTCTTCCTCATGGTTGGATTGATTGTCAAGCAGTTGGTGACCTGATTGATAATTACATAATCCCATCCAAACTCCCTCTCGGAGAATCCTTGCACAAATTCATCCAACCAATTAAACCTTATCTTGCAGAGAGAGAGGGAGAGAGAGACAGAGAGAGCACACCTGGTGATGTGTCCGCAGTAGTATCTTGCAGTTAGGACATGAGAAAGCGCCTTAAAGAATTGTTCATTCAGTTCTTCTTCTCTTAGGACATGAGATATAAACGCAAACAATTTCCAAAAAGCATATTAGCATACTTGAATAGAAGGCCCAGTCTGTTAATCAAGGCTCAGCAAATGAAAGAAAGTGATTTAGAACCACTGGGTAGTAGCAGAATAGCAGGCCCTATGTGTTCAACCTCAGGCACTGTTAGGTTAACCATGTCACTTTCACAGGCTGGGAAGGAAGTAAAGATGTTAAGTTTTGGTCAAGTCTTAGTTTTCTCATTCATCGTTTAGATATTTATTCAATCATATGTCTTGGTTATCAAGACACAATACGTGATCTGCACGGTCTTAGACTTCCCTAAAATACATATCTCAAATATAACCTATTTCCTAATACCCTCCCTCAAGATGGAGCATAGAGATCACAAATGCCCATCTTGGACAAAAGAAACTGAAACTGAGCTTTCCCTAAGGATTTTGTAAAGATATCTTCCAATTCCACTGTTGTAGGAGTGTAAGAGGGTGATATAATCTTCCTTGTTATAGCATCTCTGACAAGATGACAGTCCACTTCTATATGTTTTGTGCGTTCATGAAATACTTGATTCTGAGCAATATATAATGCTGATTGACTATCACAAAAGAGATTCATCCCATTTGTATGATGAACTCCTAAATCACCAAGTAATTGTTTTAACCACTTTAATTCACATGTAACTGCCGCCATAGATCTGTATTCTGCTTCAGCTGAGGACCGAGAAACTGTATGTTGCTTCTTAGTCTTCCAAGACACAGGTGAAAACCCAAGAAGAACAAACCACCCTGTCAACGAACGTCTAGTTAATGGACAACTTGGCCAATCTGAGTCACACCATCCTTTTAAACTGAGATCACTATCAGAGCGCAACAGAATTCCTTGTCCAGGATTCTTCTTCAAATATCTAACCACACGAAGGGCTGCTTCCCAATGCTCCATTCTTGGTTGTTGCATAAATTGCGACAAAATATGCACTGAGTAAGCAAGATCTGGTCTGGTGACTGACAAATAAATTAGATGACCAACCAGTCTCCTATATTTCTCCACATCATCTAACATCTTACCCTCTGTCAAAGCCAGACGATGATTTGTCTTCATTGGAAATTTTGCAGGTTTTGCTCCCAATAACCCAGTTTCCATGCTAATATCTAATTTATACTTCCGCTGGCATATGTAGAAACCTTGTTTACTACGAGCCACCTCCAATCCTAAAAAGTATTTCAACTTTCCCAAATCTTTCATCTTGAAACATTGTCCCAAGTTTGTTTTAAAATTATGAAGTGCAACCATATCATTTCCTGCTACAATCAAATCATCAACATACACCAAACACATTCAGCTGCATGTTTCCCTTTGTCATAGTAAAGAGAGAATAATCTGAGTATGACTGTTTAAAGCCATAATTCTTCAACGCTGTTGATAATTTTGCAAACCAACACCTAGGAGCCTGTTTTAGGCCATATAATGATTTCTTCCTTCTACACACCATATCGGGATTTCCCTTGGAAAATCCCGGTGGTATCTTCATATACATTTCTTCCTCCAAATCTCCATGAAGAAAGGCATTATGCACATCCATTTGATGCACTTCCCAATTTTTAATCGCTGCAAGAGCTAGAAAAGTACGAACTGTTGTCATCTTTGCCACTGATGCAAATGTCTCATTGTAATCCAACCCTTCAACTTGATGATTCCCAAATATTACCAGTCTTGCTTTCAAACATACCAAATTTCCATTTTCATCACGCTTTTCTGTGTAAATCCATTTGCTTCCTAGTTCCTTCTTACCAGGTGGTAATTCTTCTAATTCCCATGTTCCTTGTTCCTCCAGAGCTCTTATTTCTTCGGCCATGGCTTTTTGCCATCCTGGATGCTTAATAGCTTCTTTGAAGCTCTTAGGCTCATTTCCAACAGTTAGAGCTGCAAGATATTTTCAATGAACTGCAGAAAAACGATCACAACTAACATAATATGTCAAAGGATAAGGTACCTGAGGCTGATGATTGTGTAGGGTGAGTGGAAGATGGACTATTTTCTCGTACAGTGTGCGTCACAAAACCCTTGAGTTTGTTAGAAGGAATCTTCTGACGTTTCCTTTAACCAATTCACTGTTATTATTTTCCACCACACCTTCAGCTGTTGTGTCATTGCTATTAGTATCATTCTCCTCAGGCTGTTCTTGAGCTTTTCCTTGCAATTTTTTAGTTTCACAATCAGTCTCAGACACTGATTCATCACTGCTGTCTTGTTGCAACTCGTCTTGATGAGTTTCCACAACTCCTCTAGACAACTATTCTTCTTCTCTATCTTCATCATCAATCCAACAAACATCATTATTTGATGGAACAATCTCAGTGGAATTTCCAGTATTGCCTGTCATATAAGGAAACTGATGTTCATAAAACTCCACATCCCTTGACACTAAAAATAGTTTTGTGTCTAAATCATAAACTTGCCATGCCTTTTTACCAAAAGGATAACCAAGGAATACACATCTCCTTCCTCGGCTTGCAAACTTATCCCCTTTACTACTTTGATTATGTACATAGCACAAGCACCCAAACACTTTCAAATGATCATATGGAGGCAACTTCCCAAACATGATTTCATATGGAGTTTTGTTGTTAATAATGGGTGTTGGTGTACGATTAATTAGGTATGCTACAGTCAATGCACACTCTCCCCAAAAACGTATAAGTAAATTGGATTGAAATCTCAAGGCTCTTGCCACATTCATTATATGTTGGTGTTTTCTCTCAACCCTCCCATTTTGTTGGGGTGTACCAATATATGAAGTCTCAAAGACTATCCCGTTAGTCTTAAAATATCCACGCAATGTATTAAATTATGTTCCATTATCACTTCTAACAATTTTGATTTCTTTACCAAACTGACGTTTCACAAGAGCAATGAAATTAAGAAATACCAATTCAACTTCAGTTTTACTTTTGGTCAAATAAATCCACACACCTCTTGAAAAATCATCTACTATTGTCAGAAAATAATGAGATCGGCAAGAAGAAGGTGTCTTGTAAGGACCCCATAAATCCAGATGAACTAACTCAAATATACATCTGGCTTTACTCAAACTAACAGGAAAGCTACTTCTATGATGTTTTGCTCGTGGACAAATATCACAAGCGTTATTATTCTTTTTAAATAATCTACTCACAACTAATAGCTTTTGTAAAACTTTCTCCGATGGATGTCCCATTCTTTGATGCCACAGCTCATATGAGTTCCCACTAACAGCAAGTACTTTAACAAGAGGCACACCACGGAAAATATATAGTCCACCTTGTCTCTCACCCACTCCAATCACCTTCCTCGTCAACCGGTCCTGTATAAGACATAAACTGTTAGTACATTGCACAATACATAATAACTCATCGATCATTTGTGTAACCGAAATTAAATTACATGTATTCTGAGGTACTAAAGAACATTATCAAGCCTCAAACCACCAGGAAGAATCACACTTCCAATTTCATCAGAGTTTGCATACTTTCCATCTGGCAGGCCAACTGAACATGCCTTAATATCTTTCACTTCTATCATGTCATCAATATTACAAGTGACATGATTTGTAGCTCCTGTATCCACAATCTAGGAAACGTGATTCTTCTTACCTTGTAGTTGGAAATTTGATTTGTTTAAGTTTAAAAACTCAAGCACTTGCTGAAGTTGTGTTGCTGTCACTCTAACCAACCCTGTTCCATCTGCAGATGCCACACCGCCTAACTGTTGTGCCGCTGGTATATTCAGGTTATGTGCACGAACTGGATTGCTGCTTCCATGTCCTCTACCACCTCTGCCATATGCAGAACTACCTCGACCTCTACCACCTGTCATGCCTCTTCTGCTATAGCCTCTGCCACCACGAGGTCTATCTCCCCACCATTCAGGGTAGCCAATTAGTTGATAACAACCCTCATCAGAGTGTCCTTCTCTATTACAGTGTTTACAGTACTTAGCAGGATCATATGTATTGGTGGTTTCTCGCTGATCAGGTTGAACTTTGAATGCCATAACATTGTCTTGTACTTCTTTTGATAAAACTACATCACCTATTCTCAGGCGTTCATAATTCACTATTGTTTGGTATGTTGCATCAATCGATGGTAGGGATCTCTTGCCAATAACTGTTCACGTAATGAACTATACACACTATCTAGACCAATCAGAAAATAGTGAAGAAAATCTTCTTCTCTTAAAGTACTCACCTGAGTCACAATATTACAGGTACAAAGACCACACTTGCACTGTGGTATCTTCATATATGTCACCAGCTCATCCCATATTTTGTTCAATCTTCCATAATAGACAGTTACACTCTCAGTTTTTCCTTGTTTGCAATCACTTAATGAAGTTTTCAGTTGACAGATTCGTGTTCCACTGACAACCCAAAATCTTTTCTTTAAGTGTGTCCAGAGAAGCCTTGCATCATCGTAATCTCCCAGCGTCGATCTGATTGAAGACTCAAGTGTGTTACTAATCCAGGAAACCAGTATTGAATGGACTACAATCCATTCTTCCAACTGATCAGGATCTGCAGGTTCTTTAATTGTGCCATCAACAAAGACAAACTTTCTCTTAGGCTATCAGCGATCTTCTAATGGCTCTAGCCCACTCGTCATAATTGGTTCCTTTTAAAACAATCGGGGTAATAATAATACCCGGACCATCACTTGATCCCAGATGGTACACCGGATTCTTCTTCTGCGCATCATATACTACACTCTTTCCTTTCGTTCCTGATGGTTCTATTATATCTTCTCCCATCGTGTAGAACTTGAAACAAAACTTTTAGGTTTAGGGTTTTAACCAGGCTCTCGATGCCATGTTAAGTTTTGGTAAAGTCTTAGTTTTCTCATTCATCGTTTAGATATTTATACAATCAACTGTCTTTGTTATCAAGACACAATACGTGACCTGCACGTTCTTAGACTTCCCTAAAATACATATCTCAAATATAGCCTATTTCCTAATAAAAGACTTTGTCTGTTCTGGCTCTCCGGTAGCAATATTTGTCAGATACCTCAAGCAACTGCAACATGAAACAAGAAAAAGGTTTACTTCGTTCAGATTCTGCGTTTACCACTGATTATTTGGGGTTACTCCATCACACACACACAGATGCTAACTTCCCGCATCCTCTATCATCTGTTATATGTTTTCATTCAAGCTTATAATAGAATGATCTAACATAAGGGAATATGGCCCAGCAAAGTTTCTCCAACAGGTTGAAATCGAGATATCGATTTTATTTTATCAGGAAATGAAAATCATGACAGAAGGTTGGTGAAAGAAAGATGGAAAAGCAAACAAGTCACGCGAGACAAAAATATCACTAAAGATCTAGTCAGTAATTCAAAACGGGCGGATAAAGGAGGTCATTATGAGTTCATATCCACAAAACAACATACCTTCAAAACTGCATTCTCCCTGTTCAATTCTACCATTTCATTAACTCTATTTTCCAATTCATCTTTCTCTTTAATTAATAATTCCAACCGACTTTAAGCAGCGCATTATTGTTGCACTCACTCATTATTGTTGACTTGGCTGCGTCTAACTACGAATTCAATGATTCCACAGTTTTCTGCAACTTTGAGATTTTCACTTGCTTTATCTCATTATTAGACACCTGCATTTTATTTAAAAACAACAATGACACACGTATGTCTTACTTTCTATGAGAAAAATAACAGAGACCAGGATCTTACCTCTAAACAGATGATGTCATTAGTTTCATTTTAAAATCATTCAAGTTTATTCTTTGCCAAGCGTATATATTTTTTACTCTGTTTGAACAGCAATAAAGTGGTTACAAATCAATTACTAAGCGAAACATTTTTCAGGGGTGAAGTTTTTACCTGAAAAAAACACAAGGTTCTAAATGAGTCTCATTTTTGTCTTCTGACGTAAAAGCATGTAAGTAATGTAACAAGCAACAACATGATGGGTATCAATGAAACACTCAACAGATAGAAAAATAAAAAGCAAAAACTATTCGAGTTTCGAACAAAACAAAAAGGGATATAAGTTAATCACAATAGAGAAAGACGGACCTCATCGGGATCAGAGTTGGATAAAAGGTCTTCGGCATCTGAAATAATATCATCAGAGTACTTTGTACCGACATTGAGTTTCAAGAGATCGAGATCGATGTGCACAGGGAAATACCCAATACCAATCAGAAGCTTTAATGCAGATGATGACAGCTTAGGCAATTCCATTTCCTTGAGAATCTACAAAAACAGGATATGAACAAGGAAATTGCGTATTCGGTGGACAACTTGAGCAATCAGAACAAAATGGAAATCCCCAAACTTCTCTCCCTGAAATGTTTTACTAACAAAAGTACCTTCAACAACCTAGAAAACAAATTTCTAAATTACATAGAACACTAATTTATGAATTGAAAGCTCCCCCACCAGATAGGGAGAAACAACATACGCAAAGTAAGAACTAAATTACGTAGATTTTATTTTGCACTTTGAGTAACATGAAATTTGGTACATCTCTGCCCTAGATTCAGTAAATTTCTACATTTTAATAGATTCAACTGAAAATTATCAAACTCAATCAAAAATACTCTCCAATCAAACCAAAAAAAAAAAAAAAAAACAGATCCGACTCAAATCGAGCAAATTCTATAATACTCCCTCTGTCCTAAAATTTCTGTCTTCTATTCTATTTTCGTTTGTCCTAAAATACTGACCAGCTTCTGTTTATAGTCATATTTTTTAATCAAACTCTCAAATATATCTTTTAATTTTTATAATTATAAGATTATTTTAAATATAACCAATCAAAAATCTTAAATGATATCTTCCTAAATACTAAACAAATCTATTAAATTAATCCATAAATATTTTTATTTTTATCCTCTATTTAATCGTCTTAAATGATATCTTCCTCGATAGAAAACAAAATTACTAAATCAATCCATAAATATTTTTATTTTATCTATATGTATTTTTCTTAAATACTCCATATACTCCTTTTAATTTTAATAATATCATAACATTTAATAGGGATAGTTTGGTACATTCTTCCGGTCTCCTTATTATCTTGACTTAGTCAAAGCGGACTAATAATTTAGGACGGAGGGAGTATAAAGCAAAATTAAGATTCTCTCGTTCCACCGTCGCACAGGAAGATACCAAAATGCCCCTCCACGTTTTTGACCTTTCTTCTTACGTTTTCGTTATTTTCGTTCAATCCAGGGGCAAATTGCTTAATCACTTCTTATCTTTCTTCTAAGACACATCTGCAAAAACAATCGAACTCTCCCTTACCTTCTCTTCTTGTCTTCGTCTGCTTTCTTTCTCAATCTAGATCTTCCTTCTTCGATTCCACCGACGATACCATGACCACCACCAGCAGCAACATAACCACCACCACAGCGCCAACACCTCCACTGTCACCACCATCCACCTAATTCAATTTCACCACCAGTTTCGATTTCAGTTCATACTCACCACCACGGCACCACCACCTCCTTCAGTTTCGATTTCAGTTCAATTCATACCAGCCTCTTCTTCCTTCTGAATCTTTAACTAACGCCTCCGTCCAATTTTATCATCTTCATCAATTAATTCAATTTCATTATTTAACCCTATTTTCATTATTGAACCCTAATTTCATTATTTTGATCCCAATCAATACAAACCATAAATTTCTACTACAATTTTGTGATTAGGTTAATTGCGAGGAAGAACAAGAGAATGAATGAAAATTTGAAAGAGAAATTGAAAAATCTGATGGGGTAGAAATATTTAGTCTACTTCTTCGAAATTTCAATTCCTCCAACAAATTTTCCTGCAACCTCTTCCAACAAATTTTCACTCTCCACCAACCTTACTAAGGTAATGAACAGACTGAACTTTCTCTTAACCAACTTTTTTTCATCTTCTTCAGGTTAATCAGGATTGCATCCTTGATCACAATAATAATTTGATTTGCTGCCATATTTGGTTGAATGAACATTAGATGATCCATTTAGCTGCTGTCAGTTAAAATTCTTTTCTTCTACTCTACATGTTTGTAAATATGCTTCAGAGTATCACTTTTTTTCAATTTGGCCTATTTGGTTGAAGGAACACTTCAAGTAAAATGTATGTGAAATCTCATATTTTGAAGAGGATTAGGGCTAATGTTTTGGCCGGATTGCAATGAATGGAGTAGGATAGAAGTTGATATGGGTGTCTATGAGGAAGATGGAATAGTTTCCAGAGGACGGTTTGTCTTGAATTCAAAGCATTGAATTTTGTTCTAAGTTCTAATATACAATGTGTATCACTATATTCCATTTCTTATTATGGATGAGAACTACTAATTCTCCCTGTTTAATTTGATTGTAGTGACATATAAATACTGAATCTATTTTGAACACGAGTATAAATGGATGCTTCTAGCTCTGGACCTGTAGAAGCCCTATTAGTTTCTCCATCGTTCAAACTTATCCATGTTTTAATTTTCTCTTTGAATTTGTGTTTTTATAATGCTTGAAATGAATATCTGCCATGCCAATGATAACTGAGTATCTTCCATATCCAATATCGAATGTGTGAATATTTCTGAGTATCCAAGTTTTTGAATTATGAATCTGATTATGAGCATTATAATATGGATTTTACATCTGATTATGGATTTAGTTAACTTCTTCAGTTTAACTTTGTGAAAATTACCACATGTGTAAATGCCTGAGAAATCAACAGATTTTAGTTCAATTTTTTGCTTTGGTTTGTTTCGCAGATGGAAGATTCATTGCCAGGTAAGGTCTCCGGTTTCCAACCACGCCGAAGTCCAAGATTTATTGAAAGAGATGCTCACTTACAGCGGTGCCGTGTTACATATGAAGTAAAACGAGATTCGATGACCGAAGTCGAAAAACAAACACTTCTTGAGAAACGTCGTAATGCCTATCGCGATAGGTTTTACCTTTTCCTGATTAGCAGTAGGTTTTACCTTTTCCTGATTGAGTGAATCTGGATATTTTGATGTAGTGTTAGGCTTTTTGAACAATTGGGTTATGTAAAAAAAAAATTGATCATGATGGGTTGAAGCTAAATGTGTAAGAATTGCTAGGAATTAATTTTGTGTTGGTGTTGTGGTTTGTCTCAAATAGGTACTGAAGAACATAGGTTGGCCTTCTGATTTTCCCTGTACAGACAAGGATTTTCACCGGTTTGATGAGTATGTATCCAAATTATTCTATCTTGATACTAGGTAAACAAAAGATTGTGGCTGTAGTGAGGTTAGATTGGTTGTCTGAAATTCAATGTATGGATGAAACGCTATATTTTGATATGGATTTTAATTCTAAAACAGATGGTTTTGTTAGGTCATCAGATTTGTTTTTTTATGGAAGTCCATAGTTTGTGACGCATATACATGATCCTACTATTGCTGCACTTACTAAGTACTATTAAAAGGTTTTTCCTCCTAGCAGCACCACTGGAATAAGTCTAGATCTACTTGATTTGTGCAGCAGCAGGGTTAGAAAATTTTGTGCTTTTGTTTTCTTCTTGCTCTATTCTTTTTTCAGGCTACTTGAGTTATCTAAGTAATCTAACTGATGACTTTTTCTATGTTTGTAGGTGAGCCATTTTCCAGCGGGATACGAGCAATAAAAAGTTGTTGGCATGAGTATGAACACGAAGAAGAGCTGAAAAAAATTCCACTAAGAACATGAAGAAGAGCTTAAAATAAATCCATTGTAAATGTGCTTATGTGATAACAAATAAGAGACTTTACTTGCTTTCCGGAGGAACATCAATGGACATGAAACCTCGAATTTGGTCGATCCGGAAGTCCTCTTATAGGTACTCTTACATTTTACTTCTCTTTCTATTCTAAATTTTTTAGAATTTCGATGAAGTTTCCATGAGTATTGTAATCTGATTATTTGATTATTTATTTTTAGGACAGTTTAGTCTGTAAGAGAATCTGATACGGTAGAATGATAGGCGGTGAGGTGATTTGTGAGAGTTTCTTTGTTTTTTAGGGTCTAGCTCGAACCATCGATTGAGACACAGTTTTTAATAGATTTTGATTTGAGTTCCGGAAGTTTTAAACTATAGAAGTAGGGTTACTTGGAGTGTTCATTAGAGGTTGGCTCCAAAACAATTCTCTGGTCTGAGCTTACCAAGTTATAGAGATTTGCATGGTAAAATAACAGAAAATTTAGATTACAAGAGTAGTTGTACGAACATCTTTGGATATTTTGGTTCTAACTAAAAAAAATTGTATAATAGCGATGATTTTGCATATACTGCAGGAAACAGTATTGGAGAATGTATGCACTGTTTCCGAGAAGCCGAAATTGCAAGCAAGAGAATTCGGCCAAATTCAAGTTTTGTTGCCGCAACGTAAATCTAAAGACTTAAAGGCCTAGACAAATAAAACTCTCACGTTGAACGGTGAGGAAACCCTCTCTTCCTATTGGTCGAAATAGGTCTTTTTTTGAGTTTTGTGAAACGAGTGTTTTGGTGAGGACACTTGGCAACGTATGATTGGTTTAAAAAGAATAAAAAAAAGGAAACCAAATTCAATTTGGAATTCATGAAGTGACAATATTTAGGTGAGGACACTTGACAACGTATGATTGGTTTAAAAACTTAAAACTTAAAAGGAAAATCTAACTTACCGTGTTTGAAATTTTATAGAAGTCCAATTTCAATTTGGAAATCGATTAATTACTATATTAGGATTATTTTTTCCAAATTAAAATATAAATAAAAGGGGAAAAAATCCATATATTTCTGTGAAAATAAAAATAATAAATAATAAAATTTGCACATATCCTCCACCTATTTAATGTATTTGTCCCGTCACACTAAATCAAAAATACATCTCCACGGGGCGGGAGAAGACCCGCACACCAAATCAAAATGCATTGCCACGGGACGGGGAGAAGACCCGCGAACACCAAGTAAAAAAAGAAAAAATATATAAAATCTGTACATATATTTCACCTATTTAATGTGTTTGTCCCCGCGCACACCAAATCAAAAATGGATCGCCACGGGGCAGGACGAAACCCCGCACACTCCAAATCAAAAATACATCGCCACGGAATGGGACGAAGACCCACACACACACCAAATCAAAAATACATTGCCACGGGGCGGAACGAAGCCCCGCACACACCAAGTTAAAAGAAAAAATATGCCCGGTGCGTAGCACAGGCACAAATCTAGTGTGGTTAAAATCTATAACACAAAAAAGATTGGATCTATACAAATTCTATTACATATTGCCATGTTATTCTGAACAATATTGTTTACTTCATAAATTTAATATTACATGTAATTGCGGTAATTGCTGATACAACAGTATGTTCAAGCACAAACCAAAGTCCATGCTGGTGCCATTATAGCACCAGCACCCCTTCCGCCCTGTGCCATTATGGCACGGGCAATCCACTAGTCTATAATATAACACAAAATGATTTTTTTCAACGGTTCAACCGTGGCACAGATGCTCCTCCGTGTTTTTGATACGCTGCACATGTTTTCGTTAATATCTCTCAAACCAGGGCAAATCACCTAAAGAATCGAACTCTCTTCCCTTCTCTGAGATTTCTTTCTTCTCGATAGAAACCCTCCCTCTTCGAATCCATCGCCGTCATCATGATCACCACCAGAAGCAGCAACACCGCCACCATCACCATGATTCACCACCAACACCAAATATAAAAATCTACTCTACCCTAATCATAACCAAACTAATTGAATTTAATTGAAACCAATTCGACTGTCACCACCACCACCTTCCTCCTACACCTCCTTCACTTTGATTGTCACCACCACACCCCTCTTTTTCGAATGTCACCACCAGCAACATCATCACCACCAGCATCACCATCACCACCATTACAAAAAAGGATAATTCATACACACTAACAACACCATCGCAGAAAAGAGATAGTTCATACAAACCAGAAAATTGATAATCTTAAGTTTCTAGAGCTATACACATATAGTTTCATTTGTTAATTTAATTTTTTAATAACAAAGATGGAATGAATGAAATAAAGAGAAGACCAACAAAGGTATATATTCTCTTTTAAACTCTTTCAATCTCTGTGCAAAAATGAAAGTGGGGAATGGAAGTACTATCAGGTTTTGGGAAGACAGGTGGGTTGGCGAGCAATCATTTTGTTCGAGATACCCTTCAATATACGCCATTACTTCAGCAAAAAACTTGACAGGGATGAAATGCGTCACAACCATTTCAAATGGAGGTGCTTGGAATCTCGGCCTAGATAGAAGACTATCTCAGAATCAGATTACGGAAGTCTCGTCCTTACTTTCAATCATTGAAGAAATTGTGCCTGATACAAGCGAAGACTCGATTTCTTGGTCGATAGACAAGTCAGGCATATTCACCGTAAAATCAGCATACTCTTGGTTTAATAAAGACCATGAATTGCAAATTAAAAACCTAAGTGTGTGGTCAAGGGCGTGGCCGCATAAAATTGGGTTCTTCCTTTGGCAGGTATACCATAAGAAGATAGCCACAATGGATACGCTTCGTAAGAAAGGTACGCTAATAGTCAACGGTTGTCTTCTTTATACCATAAGAAGATAGCCACAATGGATACGCTTCGTAAGAAAGGTACGCTAATCGTCAACGGTTGTCTTCTTTGTCGCAAAACGGGTGAATCTGCCACTCATCTACTTTTCCACTGTCCTACCTCTTCTGGTATTTGGGGTCATTTCTTGTCGTATTTTAACATTCAATGGGTCATGCCAAACTGCATTGATCAAATTATCAAGGGTTGGAGACGCAAAATTCTTTCTGCAGCTGGTCAAAAGCTATGGCAGTTACTTCCGGCAGCCATCACTTGGACGATTTGGGATCAAAGAAACAAACTAGTTTTCGAACACATCAACTTCGATGTGAATCAGGTGATTAAACAAATTAAATCCCAAACTTATTTCTGGTGCAGAAACGATGAATCTATGAAGAGCATCTCCCTTGAAAATGTTTTATCAAATTAGGATCAGTTTTTTGTTAATTAGTAGGATTTGTTAGTTCGGGTTTTTTGGGATCCGTCAGGGGGTCTGTACCTCTTTCTTTGTTTGGTGTTGAGGGAGTGTGGTGCGGTGGGGATTTTGTAACATATCCCTCTATGTTCTTGGGGTGTTATAAAGCTTATTTCGCGTGAGCTTTCTTAATATATTACTTAAGTTGCTGAGGGGAAAAAAAAAAAAAAGAAGACCAACAAAGATGAAGAAGTTATTTCCTCCCAACCTTTCACTCCCCTGCCGTTTCAACCCATTTCCCTAAGCTCGGTGATCGACTCAGTGAGTTAACCGAGTCATCCCCTTTCTTAATTTTTTTCCTTTTTTCTTTTTAAATTATCCTACTTCTGAAATTCATTTCTATATTTCCAATTTGAGTAAAGGCATTAGCATCAACAAAAACAACTTCAATTATTTCAATTGATTGAAATATCTTTGTGATACCTATCAAGAAACCGATATCCTCCAAACTCTAATTTATCGAATCATCAAAAACACATAAGGACATAACCCAACTGACATAGAATCATCAGCTTCATCTTGAGCCGTACATCTCTCCAAATCCCAGCATCTTTCCTCCTGCATGTTTACCACCATCTCCGACAAAAATTAAACTATGGCAAGGAAGAAAATAGAAATAAGATGCTTACGATTTCCAATGACCTAACTGGAAACAATAAAGATTCAAGTGTTGCGAGATACGATGTAAAGAGACGCAAAATACAGGTGCAAAGAAAAAAGTGAGTTTTAGTTTTCTGGCTGCAAACAAGCTGCTTTTACTTTTACGTTTTGGGATGAAAATTATGTGACTAAAATGCTTATAATAATCTTAAGACTTACACTTGGCTTTCATGCGCACATACTTGCAGTGCAACTATTTGTGATTAAAAAGCTTGCATGTCGTACATATTGTTCAGAATGCAAACTTCAGAGACCTTCTTGAATCGTTGACGTGGAACATAACACCACTCCACTTTGTCCACATACCATAAAATTAGGTTTATAGCCGTATAGGGACATTTTATTACGTTGGGCCAAGATTTTCTTGGTAATTTGACTACTAATTTCACACTCTTTCCCACAACCTGTTTGGTGTTGGGTCCGGTTCTTCATCAGCCACCCCTTGGTGGCAGGGTTATCTAATTTTGAAGGAATTATTTAGTTCTGAATGTAATAATAGGTTGTCCATCTTAACAGCCTCATCAAGAGTTTTTCTTCATTTTTTTGTTTTTCAAGCATAAGAGTGCATGTATTTAGGACTGGAAATGCTATTTACAAAAATGTTGTGCCACCGCTACAAGCCCCCACACCACTCGAACAAAAATACCGTGCCATGTTATCCGCTAGCCATAGCACCAACACCCCTTCCTCCCCCGTGCCATTATGGCACCGGCAATCCACTAGTCAATCGATAACATGCTACGATTTTCCTATTAAGTACCTTCAATTCTTCATTTTAAACAACAAAATTAAAGTTTACCTGAATTCAAAGAATGGGAGGGAGAAAGGTCACAAACAATTGAAAGATTCTCCCCAAAAAAAAAAAAAAAAAAAACTAGATCGAACATCAAATCAGTTCAAATCTAAAACCCTAAAAAGATTCAAGGACAAAGAGATGAGATTTTACCTTCTTTATCACTGAGAAATGCTAGAAACTTGAAATACACTGATTCAGAAAGTAGAACTTAATCAGAAACTAGGGCAAGGAAAGTGACTAGATCTAAATTGGGGAAGAAATGAGCTGCAAATTAAAAAAAAATTGAAGGAGAAAATGCTGGACTGAAAAGAAAATGAGGGGAAATCGGGAAGAAAAGAATTTCATCCCGCGCCACATTCTTAGTTATGGCGTGGGTGGAAAGTGTAACTCATTAGCTAGGGACGGACTGAACCAAGCTGTCCCAATTGGTATTTTCTAGGGACGGTTCTTAAAAACTAGCCGTCCCTGGAAGCCTTATGTTTTCTAGTGTGTGGGCGCTGGTTTAACAGCTTATGGCGCAAAAATGCCTGCTCCGCATTCTTTATTTCCTAAAATGGTTCGTGCCCATATAAATACCAATACCATATTTGTTTACTCTTGATTCATCTGAGTGGTCTGAATCTGAGTCATTTGGATCTGAGTGAAATCACCTGACTCATCTGGATCTGACTCAACTGACTCAAAAACATGTGAGTCAGTGGTTTGGTCCTATGAGTCAAGGGTATTTTATTACCTGACTCAAACAGGTCCAAGTCAGAGGTTAGGTCTAAGTTAGAGGTCGAGTCAGATCTGACTCAAAGTAGAAAACAAACAGTTTAACTGCTGACTCGGCACGAGTCAGGGGTTGACTCAGACCCAGACGCCGAGCCAGCTGCAAATAAACAAGGTGCAAGTCCGTGAATCCAACTCTATGACAACTTCCACCAGGTGGTTTAGGGTTTGGTGCAAGAGATGACAAATAGTTAGTTTCACCAGTTTCACCGACACTGTATTTGGGTACCAATGTGTGTTTCCGTAACTGTATTATTGATTGTTTCCTTCTAAAAACCGCCTTCTTTGCCCTATAAATAGTTCTCTCAAGTGCCCCTACCCTTCTACCTCCCTATCTCAAAATCTTTACTGTAACCCTAACTCTATTTAAATTGAAAAACAACCAAATACTACAACAAGATGTTCTGACGAAACCAAGATTTCAGACAAAAGCAAGATTCTTCCTCATGGTTGGATTGATTGTCAAGCAGTTGGTGACCTAATTGATAATTACATAATCCCATCCAAACTCCCTCTCGGAGAATCCTTGCACAAATTCATCCAACCAATTAAACCGTATTCATCAAGGCAAGTAATCGAGCAACAAAGACTACTAAACAGAGAATTAGGTCTGGTCATCGATTTGATGAACAAAAGCGAAGAATCCCACAACAATTCGTCTTTGGAATGGAAAGAGTTGAGTGTAAGGTATGTCAAGATTCCATGTAATGGAGTACCTGATAATAAGTCTGTCAATGAATTTGTGTACCAGGTGATGCAATTCAATTACAAGTTCAATTACGATGAGACGCAGCCCAAGAAGTGTGTTCTTGTGCATTCTGCTCATGGGTTTAACCGTACTGGTTATATGATTGTGCATTATCTTATAGGGTCGCATTTGATGACTGTCACTGAGGCAATGCAATTGTTTTATGATGCACGGCCTCCAGGAATTTACAAACGGGACTGTATTGATGCATTGTACACTTTCTATCATGAAGCGAAACCGGAACGTTTCGTCTGGCCTCTAGCTCCTGAGTGGGACAAATCTAGTTGTGCTAATGAGGGTGGCTGTTGGGGTGGTGGCTGTAATCAACTACTAACGAATGACGATGTTTTGAGGGTGGCTGTAGGGGTGGTGTCTGTAATCAACTACTAACGAATGACGATGTTTTGGGTGATGCTATACCCAGAGAACAACAAGATTTGCTGAGGCAGTGGTGTTATTCGTTTCTAAATCTGTGTGTAGGAGCGAATGGGGCGACTAAGTTTCCAGGATCGCATCCCGTTTCTTTAAACAGGGAAAACTTGCAATATTTGTGGCAGACTGATTATCGCACGACATGGAAAGCTGATGGTACACGATACCTGATGCTTATAAACTCTGACGGATGTTACTTGATAGACAGAAGGTTCAATTTCCGTAGAGTTCAAATGCGGTTTCCCTTGACACAAGAGAATGGGGTTTTTTCAAAATATGCACATAACTTGACATTACTTGATAGTGAGATGGTGATTGATACGGATCCGGAGACACATAAGCAAGAGAGAAAATACTTGGTGTTTGATGTTATGGCAATTAACAGTGTATCTGTCATTGAGAAGCCTTTTGGTGAAAGGTGGAAGATGTTGGAGGAACAAGTTATCGGACCACGAAACCTTGAGAGCCGGTGTATAAGCCAAAGTACAAATCCTTGTTACAGATATGAGTCGGAGCCGTTTAGAGTTGAAAGAAAGGAGTTAGGTTGCTCACTGAGATTACTGATTGTCTAAAGGAATTCATTCCAAAGATATTACATGGTGCAGATGGTCTTGTATTTCAAGGATGGAATGACCAGTATGTTCCTTTCACTCACGAAAAGTTGTTAAAGTGGAAATTTCATGAAACAGTGGATGTTATCTTTGAACTAGTTGGTACTGGTCAAAATCCATCTCTTTATCTGTACCAGAGAGGAAGGAAGAAGTGTATGTTCGGGAATCGTGTTTTGTTCATGAATGGAGAAGATCCATCGGAGTTGTCAGGGAAAATTATTGAGTGCTCTCATTATGAGAAAAAAGCTTGGTGTTTTATGCGTGTCAGAGTAGACAAGTCTACCCCAAATGACTACAGTGTGTACGAAAGGGTGATGCGGAGCATAAACGATAAAATAACCGAAGAGGATCTGCTTGATAAGATTCGAGGAATTGTCCAGTCTAGTGAAACAATAGCCGAATGATAGCAGCACCCAGAGTGTCGGATGCACCAACAAAATTTCTTTGCAATTCACTGCACTAAAATCCCAACCAGGAAACGTATTTTTTTTCTTTTGAGGAAGTAATTAATGAATTATGGTATGTGTACTTTGTACTAGAGCAGGTGAAATGAGGTTTTCATAACTCTTAACAGTTTTTTTTTTTGTTTTTTTTGGTTCTGATAAGAATGACCGTTCAAGAATTGCAGATTTTTATATCATGGTGAACTGGCAGGAGCATCCGTAGTAATTTCATACCCTGCTTGATTAATTCTAGCCTTCGGTTCTACGATAACAATTAGAAGAGTACTTACATTTTCAAGAGAAAATGGTTTTATAAACGAGACCAATGGATAATGAGGTTATTATCTTTGTTTTATCAACAACAACATTCAGTTTTTGTAAATGCACAAAGTTTTTTCTTTAGCCGTCTCCGTCCTATTTTTAATTTGTTTAAGGTCACTCAAAAAAGGATATATGATTCAGGACTTCTTTACTCTCTGTCCCCAATACTATAATTTACTGATTTTGAATTTCAAGAGAAGGCAATCTAAATGTTTTGGCTGCATTAATTTGATATTCATTAGATGCATGTTGTTAGGCACCACCGTTCTCTCTTGGATTGTCTTCTTTTCTATTTCCCCCATCTAATGGCTATCTACATCTGTGTTGCAGGCTAATGAGATAATGAGACTGACCATTTGGTGCTCCCTACAAGAGATTACGTCTTGGCTCCATCATACAGCTCTTATAGGCTACTAACTAACTTTCATTGGTTTCCGCTACCCATCCATTGCTTTGCTTGCATCGGTGTTTTTATAGTTCTCAGGCCACCATTGTAAGGAAAAGTGTGATGTCCCACCTGCAAGTGATATGCTTTCAGGTGGCGCTGCAATGCATGTGCAAGGAAGTGTGTGATATCGTCAATCAATCTAACTCACTTGAAAAGTGTACAAGAGTTGTTGTGAGAGGGTGGCATCTTTGAAAGATGGTTTCCAAAAGGGGTGTGTTGATGTCTACTGCTATACTAGCTGAGTAAGTTTTGTTCTTCTTCTTTTTATAAGTAAATAGCGGGGGTTAAAATCTGGCTTGATTATGTATAATTTCACTTTGCAAGTAGCCTTGGTTATTCCCATTGTAGTTCCTAACTATTATAGTGGCACACACACTGGCAGCTCCAATATTTGGTAGTAGTGTGGATAATGAATCCATTATAGTGGCCACATTGCCAAACGTTTATTGGGAATGTGGTATGTATTTGGATGAGAGATTTGTTTAGTTTGATTAAAATGTGTTACTACCACTCAGTTCAGGTATGGAGTTTCTAATTGTTTTCTTGTTTGGTTCACAAATATTACAAAAAGTTTGGTTTTGTTTAGTACCTTTTTCTTGAAACAGTATTACTAGCCATGATGCTGCTAACTTTGGCAATTGTGGGTGTCTCCTTTCACTTCTTTCATCTGCTATTGTTGCTAATTTTTCCTGCATTTTTCCAGAAGTAGTATTAGAACCCTAACGCATAGAATTTGAGAATTTCTCTGTTTCGCTTGAAGTTTTCTACCCTATCAACTTTTTTTAGATGTGGCTAGCGAGAGTCGATCCCCTGACTAAAAGTACCCCGCCCCCAAGTCCCAATGTGACATTTTTAACCCTCCACTCCGATGGATTCCTATCCTCTCAATAGGAGAAGTTAAGGGTTGAATTGGGAATCTTTTTTATTTGCGTGCTGCTCGAATATACTTGATTTGAATCCATTTTTTCTATATGGTATACATTTTTCAGGACGGCAACAATACGAGTATCGGATTCGGATAATTTAAATTCGGTCAAAAATCCAGTCAACGATTCGTTATTCCATGGTGATTCGGAACGGTATGTGTTCGTGTATAATTCGCTTTAAATACGTGAGTACGGCACTGGAAATTCGTCTTATGGGGGAAGACATTTCATTACATGTTTAGTGCATTTTAGTACATGCATGGTTACATTGAAATATGATTTAAAATATATTATATAAAGAATACTAGGTCTCAACCCGTGCCATAACGGCACGGGCAAGGATATGTGTTTCAAATGTATCCATCGATTCATAATGTCGTAATTGTCTGAGAAGAATCGGACCGATCGATCCAGGTCTAAATGTTTTGAGGAGTTGGTTAATAAACATGTCCTTATCTTCGAATCTTTTAATATTGTGTATGTAAGTCATACAACCCTTTGGGACAAACATAGTTAATCGTTAGAGCAAATCCTATGGGCAGTAGAACATTACTTCGTTCACTACTTCAAAAAAATATCATCAAAGGTCATCCACCAAACTTGTAACAAAACTAAAAACACCTAAAATTACTTTAAAATCAATTAGATTAATCTTGCAAAATCTGTTAGCATTAGAATTTAATTTTTCTCTTTGATATAAATTGTTGGGTTCCCAATTTACATAGATTTGTGTTTATTCATTTGCCTAAAATTTATAATAATATTCAATTCTTGATCCATTTCTTTTCTTGTCTCTTTACCTATTATCATGAACTATTTCTCAAACATGCATAATTACACGAAGTTGGGGAGAAATGACAAAAACAAAAATCATGACAAAAAAGAGGAATAAAGAGAGATGTGAGAAACTGAATCGATTACCATTAATTCACGCGTAGCCGTGCATAATCTCATGAAGTAGGGGAGAAATAATGACAGAAACAGAAACCATGACAAAAAAGAGAATGAAGAGAGATGTGAGAAACTGAACCGATTACAATTAATTCGCGTGTAGCCTTGTGTTTGGTCAATTTTTTTATAGGTTTCATTTTTCTTCCTTCCCCCTACACGGCAAATCTTAAAATCACAACATCTTCTATTTTGGAAAAATCTGGCCTTTAAAAATTGTTTTAATTTTAAAAACTAATTAAAAAAAAAGTAATTTGAAAACTAAAATCAAATTAAAACAAAACAAAGAAAAATTAACCAAGGGTGACTAAATAATTTACCTATCTTAGGACATCTTTTCTCACACTACCACTACTTCTTCCACCACCACATTATCGTCACCACTCCACCAGTCTCACCAATACCCACCACCATTATCCCCACCGCCGATCCACCATCACAACCACCATTATTGCTTAATTTACCTATCTTAGGACCTGTTTTCTCACCCTACTACCACTACTTCTTCCACCACCACACATTATCGTCACCACTCCACCAGTCTCACCAATACCCACCACCATTATCCCCACCATTGCACACCATCACAACCACCACTAATGCTTACTGATATGATTAATATCAAATAAATTTATTATGTATCAACAAAAATATATTCATTTGATTAATTAAAGAAACATTTATTATGAAATATCAATTGAACATTTATTTATTAAATTTTAATTAAACGTGATCATTTATAGCGGTAGATTTATGTTCTGCAAGTATAAATTTGATCGTTCTTTATCTATCCTAACTTTTCCAAACTTTGTTTTGTATTCCGGAAATGTAATCAATTTTATTTTAATACTAAAAACCGTGATTTATTCGATCGGGTACTATAAATAGCTGGGATCCCATTTGGGTGATCCAGCGGTCATGATCATATTCTCTTATAAGATTTAGTATCCTCCTCAAAATATTTGTGTTTTTCCCTTACCGGTTGTGCTAAAAACAACCAACTACATCTATCACAATAAAATGTTGCCCATTTTGTAAAGACACAAAATTATTATTGTCCACTACTATTCACTAACATCCACCACCGTACGTAAAAACCAGCCACGCCCACTATTTTTTCCACCACCAGTAATGTTACCACCTCCACCAGTCACAAATACCCGCCACTGTTTCCACCACCCACTGCTTCTTTCACTACCACCATTAAAAATTATTAATATAATTTTTAACCGGGGTCACTGTAGTACAGTGGTAAAGTCATTAGGTGATGATACCATTTACCTGAGTTCGAAACTCGCCAGCACCAAATTCTTTACCGATCAATATATATATAGTTTTTAATAAACTAATTGATAATATTAAATATATCAAGATTTGTACAAAGCTTTGGTTGGTAACCTAGCAACAAGCTGAGCTCCAACTCCTCTTTGAATAGCAATACATAATCTATGATAAATAAAACTACCAAAACCACTACTAGCGTCATTGCTAACGAAACAATTCTTCAAGCGCTTGAAAAAACACAAAGTATCTTCACCGAGTTCCCCCAATGTAGAGAAAGCTAGAACCCCCAGACCGAAACCATGTGAATCACACTTGTCCAAGTATTTAGTGCGTTTACGTGAAACAGCACTAGAAATAGCTTTACCTGGGTCGAAAGAGCGAGTACCTTCACCAGTGAAGGGCGAGACATCTGTGACATCCACACAAACATCTTTTCCATTGTCCCAGTTAAGAACAAGGATATCTGCAGGCCGTAAATCTTTGTCATCATCAGACAGAAACCCAAGAGAAACTTCCTTACGCGCAGGCACACCATCTTTGTAACAAATATCAGCAATTACATCACTTACATGGTCATGTCGAAACTTACTTTCGATATCCTTAGCAAAATGGAGCGCGTGGTCTCCAAAGATATCCATAGATCTGTTATAACTGGAGCATAGACCATTCTCAACAAAAAGTGGGATACCAAGACGATAACAAAGAACAGCTCTGAACTGTCGTGGCCCAAGGCATTGATTAAGTCCACTAATTGGTACAACCAACAAATAATCATGTGCATGCTTCACACGATTGCATTGCCACAATATGGAATCTCTTGCAGACATATAAAATTGGTATGGGATTTGCTTCTTAACAACATCAAAATAAGTGACTGCCAGGGAGTGCATGGAGGGGGGGGGGGCAGTGTCATCGACGCGATAAGAAGAAGGTAATCCACATACGTAGATAAAGTTCTGAAGAGCCAACTGATAGGAAGGGCCTTTGTCTGTAGGAAATAAGCATCCAAGGATCACCTTTTGCACCGAAGCAGTCTGGCTCTGAGAAGCGAGATAACAGTAGGTATGGGAGTCTGCCATGGTATAAATACCAAGGCCACCGTCTTTGATGGGCAAGGTAGCTAATCTCTGCTGTAAAGGGCCAAACCCCGCCCCATCACCGGTGACTAGGAATCTCAAATACTTGAGCAAATGATCATCGAAAAGATCAGTGGCTAGTTGAAGGGCCGCAGGATTGGTAGTACGTATTGCAAAATATAATCTCGATACACCAGTGCAATTGCGAAGTAATAGCATCTCACTTTGAGGATCCTTGAGTTTTTTGATGGCCGACATTAGTTGAACAGTCTTGTTCACCCTGCTCAACATCATATCACTAATAAAATTCAAATCCAAAATCACAGGTCCACCCAAAAGTTTAACCCCATTAGACGGTCTACCAATATCAGGAGGGAAAACACCATCAGCAATACTTCGCGGATCCAAAGAAGGCCAAAAGACTTCCGTTTTCTTTATATTTAGATGTAAACCCCTACCTGACCCTTAAGTCTCTATTATGCGCAGGGCCTTGGCCACCTCAATTGTATCACCAACAATTGTGCCATCATCAAGGTACCAGGAGTGCAAATCAAGTTTACATCTAGAAGCAATAATCTTCACCAGGGGGTGAAGTGTCAAAGCAAACAACAAGGGACCGAGAGGGTCACCCAGCTGGACTCCGAGAGAAGAAGACAAAATATATTGGTCGTAGTAAAGCTTAGCAGGTCGCATGTAACAAAATTCTACCCAGCGAGAAATACCTGGACAATGAAGATGAACCTCTTTGATGAGTTGAGATCTACTCACCATGTTGAACGCATTGGAAAAGTCAATGAGCATCATTGACATCTTGTCCGAGTGACCTTTCAACTCCAGTAAGCCATTTACAACATGTAAAATACTTTCCCCACCAGCATGCACACCAACACCGAATTGGTAATCATCTAAATACGAAGTCATGTCCTTTCCGACAGAAAAAACAGCCACTTTAGAAACCAACCTACGCCAAACCATGCCAACTGCAATTGTCCTGAGCCCGCCTCCAGGTTTAAGTAACGGTGTCAAGGGTGCACTGGCAACGAATTCTCCTAAATCCTCCGGGAATTTTCCAGCCAACCAAAGGTTGACAACCCCTGTAATCGAGGTTAATAAGTCGATCGCAATAGCTGCTGCTTCCCCACTCATAGCATCAACTAAGTGTTGCCCCCGTAAGCCATCAAGGCCACAAGAAGTTCCTTTGGGAAGCTCTTAATTGCTCCCAAAACAGCCCGACACTCCACTGTTATTGGGTCCACCATACCATCTTCTAAAGGAACGTCCGGAGGAGGTGCAGCTGGATGTTTGCCTTGCAACTCTGAATAAGTGTTTTCATTACAGGGAGCTACCCCATTAGAAGACAACACTCTAATTGCGGCAGCAAAGTGCCCATAGCCCATTTTCCTACGGCAAGCTGTCAAGTTAGTTGTCCCCTGTTTCTTCGAGTCTGCTTGCTTAGCCCCATTGCTAATAGGCAGTTGCAACAGTTTATTTACCAGTATGAAACACCCATTAGGTTCCCTCCAAACCGCAAGATTTTGAAGTATGGTCGCAACCTGTAAGCGTTATACGATTCCCATATTTAGCTTCGGCAGAATTTCTCGGCCTGTATAAAGATAAAGTACAGATGGGAAGGAGTAAGAACTGAAGCCAAGCAGACAAATTAGCTGGATTCGCAATGATCCTGTCCAAGCATGCCTTTAAAGACCTCGAAAATGAGAGCCGACACTTATGAGGTATACATGTTACTATGGTGAATTATCTTTGAAGCACAGTATTAAGTAACTCAGTAGAAAGTGAACCATCTACAGCATCACCACTAGCATCTCCCATGGAATCACCACATTCCGCAACATAAGTAATACCCGAGCATACAGCACCTTCCTTAACAGGCTTAGGTATACCGTGGAGAAGAAAATCTGGAACAGCACCATCCAGTGGACCTGCAACTACATCACCATGATCAACTCCTTCGCGACCTATGCACGGCTTCTTCCAAGCGTGTAGATGCATACATCTACAACATAACCACATCCTTAAATAGTGGAGCACCTTTTCCCAAGCAAGGTAAGTGTGTAAACTGTTAGCTATCAACTCCCTGTAGATGGATTTATTGTCTTCATAATAGAGGTGACTGTCATGTAAGTGTTTTAAGAACGATCCCTTGGCATAACCTCTGCCATTAATCCCGTCTTGACATCCATCATGGTCCTTGAAAGGGAAATGACATTATCCATTGTCAGGCGTAGCTTCTTAAACTTATATTTATTAATAAAATATGTATTTATTAGATTCATTAAATGAACATTTATCATGAAAAATTAATTAATCATTCATCATGAGCAATTAATAGGACACTAATTAATAAAATATTTATAATGGTTAGTTGAAAAAACCACGGCCGTAGATTTATCCCTCCTAGACAAATCTCGGCCGCTCTTTATCTAGCCTAACTTAGCCAAGCTTTGTTTTGTATTCTAGATTTGATGCATATATCCACAACTGGTGCGTGCTCCAGTGGTTGACGTCTTCCCTCACTCTTCAAGTGTTCGACTCCTGTTTTTTTCATATTTTTTTTGAAGTATAAAATAAAGCACAGATCAGTACCGTACTAAGTCAGCTAAGCATAACGATTTAGTGAATCGGTTCTAGTATGCTAACTAGCTGTCCGAATTCGACTCCTTATTTTTTTATTTTTTTTAAGAAAAGTATAAAATAAAGCACATATTGGCATTGTACTGACTCAGCTAATGCATAACGATTTAGTGAATCTGTCTTAGTGTGCTAACCAGCTGTCCAAACTTAAAGACCGAATTATTCGATGATCGGAATAATCTGCGTATTATTCGAATGAGCCATATTATATGCATACTAGAGTCGGAATTTGAGTAATTCTTGCGTGTCATTCTCGAATTATTCGCGAATAAAACACTGAATTACTAACTAGGATATGGACGGCATTTAAACGATTCAGTTGACTTCTACAGGCTTTTCATTTATCAAGTATTTTTGTAAGTACCATCACCACCAACCATTTATTTTTATTTTAAGAAAACTAGGCAGAGCCTATGTCGAGTGCATGTTTTGAATAGCCTGACCAGCTTTGAAGAGAGCATAGTTTTGGGGTTTGGAAATATATATGCTTGCCAACATGTCGGTCGTTAGAGATAGTAATCTTGAAAAATACAGTCTGGCTTGAAAGCTTTGGAGTTGAGGTTTCTGTTTATTACATTTAGCTTAACTAAAACAAAAGTGAGGTATTATCATCATTGTTTCCTTGATAGGTAGCATGGTAGCAAACTAGAAATCTTATAGCATCTTGATAAAGAAATTTGAAATTTTTTAGGGTTGCCGGATCTTCAGCTTCAATGACCATATTTGTATGATTCATCTCTTTTGCGCACTCAAATGATAGATTTTTTCCTGTCCATGGTGTTTGGGATGTCCTCTAGCCCCAATGCAGATTTCCTGTAAAATCACTCGCAATTAAAGCAGTATAGATTCAGGGAGATAGGGTGTTTCAGGATGCATACTTTTATAATAATTCAAAGATCCTATTTCCCAATGGATGAGAAAGAATTGTTTTGGATGGTTTTTTTCTTCTTCTGTAATACACATTGTTGAGGATGTGGTCCTGTAGAGAATGGACTTTGTGGTGATCACAAAGATGATTGTTTATTCTTATGACAGTTTGATGCATATCCTTCTTTGTATTGTTAAAGATGAACTCGGATCTAGCTTTCCGTATAAACCAGCATATTGGTTTATGATTGAACCAACTTCTTATCAAATCCCCAAAATTGTTGGAACTTTGAAATTCTGCATGGTTTGGGCCAAAGAGACCCTTTCATACTCCAACAGCAAAGGGGCAGTTTATGAAGAAGTGTGTCATGGTTTCCTCCCATTCTTGCAGTGATTGCATATTTGATCAATATAATGCAATATATTAACATTTTTTGCGTTTTTTTAGAGAATTCCATGAGCACATTTCCACATAAATGTTTAGATGGATGGAGAAACATCCAGTTTTCCAAATATTTTTCAATCAGAACTATGGGTATCATTATTGTACTTTTGAGCTATCTTATCTTTGTATAAATATTTGATAGTAAAATCTCCATTATCATTTAGGGTCTATATGATTTGGTCTTCATCCTCTTGTTGAATGTTTGTGTTTAGAATAGCTAGATCTTTCTCTTAAATAAAAAATTCATTTATCTTGTTTCTATTACATTCCTCTCTGTCACCTATGATATGTTTGACCAGCATCAGGTCTTCAGGGAAGTCATCAAGTTTGTTGAATTATACATTCGAGTTAGAAATCTATTTTCCATCCCATATGCTAATGCAGTTACCATTTTCAACCTTCCATTTACTATGCTTATGGATGTTCTCAATGCCTTCCATAATGCCTTTCCAAATCCATGAGTCCCGTGCATTTGGTTTTGTGTTCATGCTGAGGATGTTTTTATCTTTGGAATATTTTCAGACATTAGTTGATACCCTAAAGAGATTTTGTTTTGAGTCAGTCTTCATCCTATGTTAATGATCATAGAGCTATTGTAGAGATCCATGTTGATGAAGCCTTGATTGCACATTTTAAATGACAAGACTTCGTTTTTTGTTTAAAGAATCACAACAGAAATGAGCTCGTTATGATTCAATCAGAAATTTAGGTGTATACAGTTCACAGAGAAACAGTTGTTTGCAAATAGTACATGGTCGGTTTATTAGTTTGTTGTCCTTAAGTTATATTTACTAATCCTTAGCGTAGAACTTACTTACAGAGCTTATGACTTTATGTCGTGTCTCGCGTGGTCTATTTATATCCTGTTTGTTGTGGTTTATAATTATAAAACTATATCTATATATATTAATCCTAGTATAGAACTTACCTACAGAGGTATATTCTGTTTGTTTCGTAAGAAATTGAGTCTGTCTGCTAATTATAACATAATTAATACATACACTTTTATTAGTACTTTGCATCTACATCCTTGGGTATATACAGATGCACTTCTTGACCGTCAAGGTGAGCACTTTTGGAAAACTCTGAGTCAACTTGAAAGTGTCGTTCCAGAAAAACTAAATCTATGGCATTTTCAGTGGCAACTCTAAAGTGTCTTAAAATTATCACTAATACGACACTTTTTGACTATCTTAAAACGGCTTTTCTCCACTAGTGAGTTAAAGGGGATAAAGCCACTTTTCCAATTTGGATTGAAGTTGAAAAAGAGAGGGTACAAAGTATACCACCAATTTTTTTGGTCGGAAACCTGTATGAACGAAACCTAATACAATCACAAGTAGATCAAACCAAAAACCCTTTGAGAAGATTGCATATGGATTTTCTCTTTTTCTCTTCCAGAATCAATATGTACAGACCAAAGGTCCGTGTACCTGATTTTGTAGAAGAGTTCTAGGACGATCTCAAAAATCAATATCCAAGATCAATCTAATTGTATCTAAATTATAGGATCTAAATTCTAACAAGTATTTGAAACTTGCAAACTATCTTTCAAACTATGAATTCAACAAGAACGAGTCTTGTTTTTTATCTCTCATATAATAAAGATTTAAACTATCCAAATTGATTGCATACTACTTTTGTTATTCCTATTATAAATATAAAGGGTAATATAATGAAGAAAAACTACAAGACATCATAAGTTTTGTTAACGAGGAAAAATGCACCTGCAGAAAAATATCGGGACCTCATCTAGCTTTGAACAACACATTGTATTAAACCGATACAGACACTAGCATACTATCAGACTTCGTACTAGAATAAAATTGAGACTAAATTCACCCTCTAAACAATTCATCTATATTCGTGTTCCTTACATCTCTTCAACCTCGTAAGATTCTACGTAGTTGATTCCCTTAGCTAACGTCATTTATAGCCTAAGAGTTGTTTCAACCTCAGTGAATACTTTTGATACCAATTTTCCTCAGACAAGCCTATATTATTTCTCTTTCTATATATTTCAAACTAGGTTTGAAAATCTATTTGTGGTAGACAAAGTCCAGCAAACCTCGCGAATCTTGAATATTTACTATTAGAGCACTGCTCGGCCGAGCTTGCAAGTTTTGTTATCTCAAGCTTGTTGTCAATGTTAGAAGCACAAAACTATAACTTGATTTTTAATATACTAATTAAGTCAAGTCTCAGACTAGGATTAGAGAATGGTAGCTGAGTATCAAACATCACTAAATAACCCTCGAAGATTAAAGATTGAAGATCAAACGAATACATTTGGAGAAGATCATAAACAGAGTCGACTGTTACAAACTGAGTGTTGCAGATTTGAAACTAACTGAAAAGAATCTGTCGCTGAAACTGTACATAAACGACACTTTCTATGTGTTTGTTCTTCGTGTTCTTCAGAATGCCACTTTGTGAGTGTCATCTGCAACTCTCTCTTCTTCTTTTTCCTGCTACTACATAATTCTTCTTCTCTTCATTGCGGTGTCTCTGGTGGCTCTGCAGATACCCTAACTCTTCATATCTCTTCTAAGACTCGAACATTTCATATTTATACACAACAACAACCTCTAGGGTAAGAAATCTCTCGGAATTATTTTTATTTTCTCCCTCCGGCAAGTCACGGATATTTCTCTTTTCTTGAATCCTCTATACGCGTCTTTTGTTGCTGTCAAAACTCTAAAGATATAATTAAATATGGTGAAGAATATATCTATTCTTTATCTCCTACGTAATCTTCATAATCCAAAATTTCTCGTAACTCTTCGCATTGCCTATTTTATCTCTAAACCGATTGTTCATCCAATTTTAGTCGAATCAAAGGCTTATACCAGCCCTGTTTAGCCTTAACGGATCATGCCCAACAAAATTCAGTGATTGAGTCTCTCTAAAAATCTCCAAAATTCAAACCTTGAAATCTTTTCCACGCTGCAACTGTTTTCCCACCAAAATGAATTCAAATTTTGGGGAAAAAGATGATCGCCCCTTATCCATTCCTGGGGTCCCTTTAGCACATGCCATGTGGTGGAAATAGTATAGTAATTTTTGGGTGCATTTATCAACTCTTCCGGGTTCCTTTAATACATTTGTGGGTTCCTTTAGTAATTTTCTCCCGGTGGTCCAAATACCACTTTTCGAGCCAATTTCTCCACAAAAGCTTATTTCTCCAAAAATACCTACAAAGACATAAAATATCAAAATAAGTACAAAAATGGTACTAACAGTATAGAAAATCGAGATCAAAATAGACACATAAATGCGTCTATCAAATACCCTCAAACTTATTATTTGCTAGTCCCGCGCAAATCTAATTTACAAAATCAAAATCATAACTCACTGTCACAGGCATCGCGTTTACACTTAGCGTCTGCAACAAGCCTTTAAACCCCTAGATGGCCCTAGTGGCCGAGTTATAATCTCAGGAGGGTTTAAAAGAGGTGTACCCACAAAACCTTTACTCCAAATCCTAGTTACCTGTGCAGAATATTTGAACAACACTAAACAATCTCCTTAGTTAGCATACTTTCATTGACTACATGAGGAAGTACCCTGATGCAAATCCAATTCATATATAAGTGACAGATCTCTACTCAGGTAGTTGCACTATGGACATCAACATCCGGAATCAAACAAATCACATGAATAGACTAAGAAGATGGATATAGAGATATATGGTTTGCGATGTTCACAAAGGTGAACGGTGTTTCCCATATATGTCTGAAGGTCACTGCCAAGATGAATCTTATCCTAATGGATTGAGACACTGGTCTGAACTCTAATATCAACACAACTGGAATATACAAGGGAACCAGTGGTCGATAATCCTAATTCTAAATCAACTAAGTTATATATACAAGGGCCCCAGTATTGATACATGAAAATAATCATCCCTAGAGTAGATGGCCCCTTAGCCTATTAAAGACTCCTTTTAGGATGGAAAGACTAGGGGACTAGGCCTAACCCATCAGTATGGGATAGTTCTAGTCCATTCAAGACCACATTAAGCTTGGTTGGGCCTCAGCCCAAGAAGAAAGCCTCTTAGGGTTTAGTATTAACTTAAGGAAAGGGAAATGGTAGTTTAGTAATATGTTAATCTTATGGGCATTTGTTCATAAGATGGTCATTATAAAAGAGGGCACACTTATGGAGGCATCACTAATTCACCATTACCTCTCATAAACCTCTCTACACCTTGGGAGTACTTTTTGTGATTAGGGCTAGTTCCTCCTTCTCATGTTTTACCCTATCAACATTGCGACCACAGTGGGAGGTTCTTAGCCTCTTTTCCAGCATGATACTCCCAAGTGCGATCCAGGAAGTACCAATGGGCGGAGCATTCCCAAACCCGGACCATGTTTCTGTGGAAGACGTGCATGGAAAAAGTGACGATGAGATACGTTTTCAAGCAGTGGTCACTACACCAATTTTGCAAGGAGCAGGAACATCCCAAGGCGCAGGAGCATCTCATAAGAAAGGAGAGATACTCAAAGAAAAAGTTGCAGCTGAGACAAGCGAGCAAGAGATGTCTGAAATTCAAGAGGAGCTAGACGCGTCTATAAAGAAGTAGCAAGAATTGCGCGGACGTCTGAAGCGCGCAAGGGAGCAGAGCATGACAACTGCCAGGACGACCAATACGAAAAGCACCGTTCATGGTATGACAGAAGACGTGATTGCAAAGTACTTAGAAACTAATTACTGAGTAACAAAGCACGACGCCTATGATTCGCTGGAACCACCATACTCTGCAGAAGTTGCCGATTACTTGTATCCTGAAGATTACACATCACAAAAGTTTAAGATATACGGAAGAAAAGGAAATGCGCGAGAGCATGCGAGTCGCTTTATATCAACAATGAATGCATATGCCCAGGATGAAAGCCTTTGTATAAGAGAATTTTTGAAGTCGCTCACGGATAACACTTTCACCTGGTACGATAATCTGAAACCCAGAAGTATCAGCTCATGGTCCGCCACGGTGCAACTCTTTTTGAAGAAATTTTGTTCTGCACAAAAGAGGGTCACGGCAATAGATCTGGGAAGGTGTACCCAACGAGTAGGAGAGGAGATAGGAAAATACATTACCCGTTTCCGAGAATTTACATTAGAATGCCACGAGCATATTCTGTAAGATCGCCTAGTGGAGATCTGTATCAGAAGGATGGATGATGTTTTCCGACTAAATCTAACAAATTTCAAATTCCAAACCTTTGTTGAAGTTGAAGAAGACGCGGCCCGGATATCAGACTGTGCGGACGTTATGCACTCAGGAGTAGGAGCACATACATGGCAACAACATTCTGTCAACGCTGCGTCTGCACCCGCTTTCAATGATCAAGGGAACGAATGAGGGAAAGGTGGAGTTGTTTTTGGTTCTTACCGTGGACAGTCTAGGAGAAGAGAAGGAAGAACAGATAGAGGAAGGCCCAATCCGCCACCACCTTTGTCATGCAGTAAAGAACAGATAATAGGACTTTTGGAGCAGTGGGTATCAAACAAAGAAGAGACTTTACCACCGGTATCCGCAGAACCTATTGCAGCGGATAAGAATCACGAGTGTTACTGTCATTACCACATGAGAGTTCATCATCCGACCATAGAATGCTACTCCCTTCGATACATTGTGCAGAGAAAATGAGTCAGAGGCGAACTAGAGATAGGAGAGCAACTCATCACGAATGACCCGCTTCCTCAACATCAAGTTATGATGATTTCCCACGATCCAGCCGAAGGAGAAACATGGAGACCTTGGGAAGATGTGGAAGAAGAAGAAGTGTGCGAAGTTGCCGAGGCAACAGTCTCTTTAGACGTAAATGGGGTTGTTAGTAAATTCGTTCAAACTGTTCTGGCTCAGCAGTTCTTCGACTCCCTGGGTTTTAGTGAACATCAAGTCTGTGAGGCGTCCAAAGCTATAACCGCAATTGCATCTTGGAAGGCGTACAATCCGATACCTAAAGAAGCCATTACTTTTACGGACGAGGATATTTGTTACCCGGGAGAGCATCTTCGCCCCCTATACCTGACGGCTTTTATTAACAAGCAACCCCTCAAAAGAGCTTCCATTGACGGTGGGGCCTCACTCAACCTGATTTCAGTACACACGCTGGAAACATTGGAAGTGTCACGGGCAACGATCAAGATGCGCGCGACAACCGTATGGGGATTTGGAGGACAGACTCAGACAGCGATAGGGATAGTACATCTGATGATGAAGATTGGACCTATTAGAGACTCACTCCCTTTTACGTGCTCGAGGATGATACTACATTCCATGTGCTGCTCGGACGAGGATGGCTCTTGAATCATAAGGTAATAGCATCAACATATCATCAGTGTGTCAAAACTAATATTGGAGGAAAGCAGTTCCGGATCCCTGCTACGAGCAATCCATTTGGACCAGCATGGCTGACGCAGTCTTCTACACGCAACCTGTATCGGATCAGGAAGAGCTGCCGGAGCATCTAACGCCACTTCCAAAATGGTAGGAGTTTCAACCAGAAGAGCAGACAAAAGGAAAAGCTAAGTCAGTGTTCATCCCATCACGAATGGGACCTGCCGTGGGGATTAAGAGAGCAGTAGCAGAAACGAAGAATACCCAGTTCAAGCGATTTTCGTGACCTGAAGGCGGGCATTCTATCGCTTATAGCAATTAGCCAGGGAAGTCTCGCAGAGCCAACATGATTGTGCTATGTCATCAGTAGATGAAGAAATGGCGAAGACGACCCCAGTGATGGAAGACTCACACGAAGAAATAGAGGTTCTTGTTTCATAGGAAGAAATGATAAAAAATCTGCCCGAGGAAAAAATAAAAGTCGATCCAACACTCGATGGGTTAGAAGAAATAAACATTGGCTCAGAATAAAATCCTCGTTGCGTGCGTATCAGTAAGCACTTAGAGGAAGAGGAAAAGTTACGAATGATTAAGATACTCCGCAAATATCAAGATGTGTTTGCGTTTACATATGATGAAATGCCTGGCTTGGATAATGGTCTGATCGCGCATAACTTGAATGTCTCACCCGAGTACAAGCTTGTCAAACAATGAATCCGTAATTTTCCGGAGAAGATAGAGCTCGCTATTAAAGAAGAAGTGGAGAAGTTGTTAAAGGCTAAGTTCATTAAACCAATCCAACATCCTGTGTGGTTGGCTAATATCGTCCCGGTAGTGAAGAAAAATGGAAAGGTCCGATGTTGTGTCGATTATCGGGATTTAAACTGTGCGTGCCCTAAAGATGATTTTCCCATACTAAATATAGACGTAATGGTCAATAACACGTGCGGATACGGTATGTTTTCTTTTATGGATGGGTTTAACGGGTATAATCAAGTAAGGATGGCCGCGGAGGATGCCCACAAGACAGCTTTTTAAACGCCGTATGGAAATTTCTATAACGCTGTGATGCAGTTCGGATTGAAGAACGTAGGCGCAACTTACCAGCGGGTAATGGTAGCTATCTTCCAAGACATGATGCACCAGATAATGGAGGTATACATAGATGATGTGGTGGTAAAATCAAGAGCACGAGGGGACCATTTGGATCATTTAAGGCGTGTTTTCAACAGATGTAGAAAGTATCACTTAAAGATGAATCCACTCAAATGCGCTTTCGGAGTCACCTCCGGAAAATTCCTGGGGTTCGTTGTCACTAATAAAGGGATACAGATTGATCTAGACAAGGTTGAAGTGATAACTACTATGAGGTCGCCCGCAAATGTGAAAGAGCTATAGACTTTTATAGGACGAGTGTCTTACGTCTGGAGATTCATCCCCGGATTGGCACAATTACTGTCCGTATTCTCACCCTTATTAAAGAAGAACAAACAATATGAATGGGGAGATGATCAAGAACGAGCTTTCCAAAAGCTCAAGGAATGCTTAATCAGTGCACGAGTCTTACGACCGTCCGTCAAAGGTGAGCCCCTCTATCTATACACAGCATTCACCAATATGGCGATCAGAGCACTATTAGCCCAATACCTTGGCAATGATCAATTGTGTCCAATCCATTACATCAGCAGAGGCTTTAGAGATGCAGAATTCAGATATTCGAAAGCGGAACAGGCATGTTTAGCGCTCATATACGCCACGCAAAAATTACGATCCTATTTGCTCGCTCATGAAACCATAGTGGTGGCAACTGCTAACCCAATCGCCTACTTAGACACAAAGCCAATCCTATCCGGCAGAACAGCCCGATGGTTGTTACAGCTATCCGAATTTGAACTAAAGTATTAGCGGTCCAAAGGAGTACGCGGGCAGGCATTTGCGGATTTATTGGCAGCATTTCCAGGCACGGACATGATGGAGATAAGAAAAGAAATACCCGGAGACATTGCAGAGGCTGAAGAAGAAAAGTAATGGGTAATGTTTTTTGATGGCTCGTCATACGGCTCGCACGGAGGAGCTGGTATAGTTTTCGAAACACCTACGCAAGATCTGTTATCTTTTGCCTTCAAGTTAGATTTCGAATACAACAACAACATAGCTGAATACGAAGCGTTAATTTTGGTATTGCGCATGGCGGATGAGCTTAACTTAGGAGCGATAGACATAAAAGGGGACTCAAAGCTGGTCACAAACCAGATATCAGGAGATTTTCAGGTAAAAGAGCCACATTTGGCTCCTTACCGAGCTGATAACAAGAAGAGGAAGCACCGTTATCGAGCACACAGCCAGGACCACTAATCGCCATGCTGATGCACTAGCAACTCTAGCATCAAATATGCAGTTGAAAAAAGCGGGTGAAGGAACAGTGGTGGTAAAGAAACGAGCATTACCAAGCACATGGAAAGAAGACACGGCATTCGAACATAAGGATGACTGGAGAATAGCTTATATCGAGGATCTTACCAGGGAGGCGGATGACCATCTTCTACCCACGAAAGTACTAAAGCAGTTCATCGTAATAAGAGGAGCATTGTATTTTCGAACACCCGGGGGAGCCTTATCACGTTGTGTAGGGAAGCTAGAGGTATAGGAACTGTTGAACCGCGTCCATGAAGAATCTTGCGGACAGACATGGGGAATTCCATTATATCGCCGCTTGCAAAGGATGGGTGAATACTGGCCAAATATGGCGGTTCAGGCGGCGGTGACACAGGATAAATGCGAAGATTTTCAAGCGCCTCCACAACAAACAGAGGTCTGCAGTGCATAAATATAGGATTGGAGACAACCTTATATAGACTTCATTCAGCATGAACATTTTCCGCAAAACAGACAAAATGCACTCAAGGTTCAGAGGAAAGTCGGACGTTTCTTTATGAGAGAAGGAATACTCTACAAGAAAATCTACGGAGATAAGATACTACGCTGCCTGTCACAAGAAAAAGCGGAGATAGTCATGGCTACGACTCATAACGCGGAGCATCAAGGAATGAGAAAACTTTTCCTGCAATTGTACGAAGGAGGGTTTTACTGGCCTACGATGGAATTCGATGCATCCGAACATGTAAAAAAGTGCCAGCAATGCCAAAGCCATGGGCCGCTAATCCGTGCCCCACATACATTGTTACACAGCGTTGTCACTCCTTGGCCCTTTCATAGCTAAGGACTCGATATCATTGGACAAATAAGTCCAACCTCATCCGGACGACATAAGTATATCATCACCGCGACCGAGTATTCCTCCAAATGGGTAGAAGATATTCCGCTCCGAGATTATTCAGGAGCTACAATTGCGGCATTTATTAAAGAACATATCATATGTCGGTTTGGCACGCCAATGGTCATCCGCTCAGATAATGGTACCTCCTTCGTTAACCAGACTGTTAAGGAATTGCTAGATCAGTACGGCATTAAGTTCCATACTTCGACTGTCTATTACCCTCAAGGGAATGGACAGGCAGAGGCGACTAACAAAACATTGTTGAGGATTTTGATCCGCACGGTACATGATCATCATCAAAGCTGGCATGAGCAGCTACCTCTCGCACTCTGGGCATACCGCATCTCCAAGCCAAGTTCAACCAGAGCCTCACCGTATTCCTTGGTATATGGAGAAGATGCAATATTACAAGCAGAGATTGTTATTCCTTCTGCATGTGTATCCATGGCCAGTCTCACTACCCCGGACGAGGTTAGCCGTTTCGCTCATCTCGATTCTTTGGAGGAACGACGAGCTAAAGTCGAGCGGTTCGCGGAAAAATATAGGCAAAGGACGGCAAGATACTATAACCAGAAGGTAAAAGAACTAATTTTCGGCATAAACGACATAGTCATGAAGATCTCCCTGCATGTTCAACGAAATGAGAAGGCATGAAAGTTTGCTGCAAATTGGGAAGGACCTTACATGATTAGCGAAGCAGTGGAGAGCGGATACTATTATCTCAAGCGGATGAATGGGTCACGAATCAATACCCCTATCAATGGTAAATGGCTTATAACTTATTTCGCATAATGATCAAATGTACGACGGATGGATGATCAACAATAATACAATTATCTTTATTTAAAACTATGAGTCATTATATATAGCCCAGAGTATGGCTAGGTTCTGTGCATGACCCAATGAAGTGCACCAATAGCCCCGAGTATGGCTAGGTTTCGTGCATGACCCAATGAAGTGCATCAATAGCCAAGAGTATGGCTAGGTTATGTGCATGACCCAATGAAGTGCACCAATAGCCCCGAGTGTGGCTAGGTTTCGTGCATGACCCAATGAAGTGCACCAATAGCCCCGAGTATGGATAGGTTCCGTGCATGACCTAATGAAGTGCACCAATAGCCCTGAGAATGGCTAAGTTCTGTGCATGACCCAATGAAGTGCACCAATAGCCCTGAGTATGGCTAGGTTTTGTGCATGACCCAACGAAGTGCACTAATAGCCTCGAGTACGGCTAGGTTCTGTGCATGACCCAATGAAGTGCACAAATAGCCCTGAGTATGGCTAGGTTCTATGCATGACCCAATGAAGTTAACCAATAGCCCCGAGTATGGCTAGGTTATGTGTATGACCCAATGAAGTGCACCAATAGCCTCGAGTACGGCTAGGTTTTGTGCATGACCCAATGAAATGCACCAATAGTTTCAGAGCCAGCCAAACTTGGTGCATGAAACACCTTAAGATTCCGAAGGTTAATTGTAGACACAACGCATCAGATAAATATTGGTTATGACTAATCCAAGTAAGGGATACATTTAAAAGGCAATTCTGACGAAATGCAAATAAAGAATAAATATAACTCATGTGCATTGACATCGCGTACAGATGATAATAACTAACATATTCATCCATGAACATTTGGAGTAATACATGAAACGGATAAAATAAACATTCTATGGATAAATTCCATTAAGTCAAAGGATTGAAGATAAAGCTGAGTTTGCGCGCCTCAGTCTGCCGGGCGCAGTAGCCAAGTCGTTCTCCCTATGCTCCATCCGGAAACGAGCATCAGAAAATACTTCAAATGCTTCACCTGAAACAATGACATTCTCCACCGAAGGGTTGACTCGGCAAGCACTCAATCGATCCACATACAAATCCATTGCATCAAGGTATTGCATTTGGCTAATCTCGAATAACTCCTCACACTCGCGAGCAAGTCGAGTATTTCCGATAACAGTAGCCTGTAATAATTCAATCTTTTGTCTTCTAAGAAACAGACATAAAGCATCGACTGATTCTTCCATAGTTAACTAATCATCTCTTGCTCAAGAATCCTTAGGTTATATAAAAGAGGGAAACTTTTCAAGATAAGATTATTAAAAAAAAATGGAAAGGATTTTTAAGAGGCTTCATCTATAAGCATACGACAACGTGTGACCTCTTGTTCCACATCTTGCATTATTACAAGCGCTTCTTCACTTTGAGTAGTAGCCATAGCCAGAGCAGCTCTCATATCCCCTAGCACTTGGTCTACTTCATACATAATCCTCTCGGATGCATTGTTTTGGCGAGCCATGTTAGAAGTCTCATTCTGTTCCTCGAAAGTTTTGCGCACATTATTCTGCACTGTTATCCTATGAGTCTGTAAAGCCTTCACTTCATCCTTTAGGACTAACAACCGCGCCAATTCCACATGTTTATCAGAAGGACGCACTAGAGCGGATATCACACATAAAGATAATGCATAACCACGCAAGGGATGACCCGGCTGTTGGGAAGCATGTGCGTGGTTGTCAGCTATTGCCTGAGCAATATCTGCCATCATAAGGTTTATTTCCTAAAACAGCCGATCAGCTTCATAACGGGCGAAGACTGCATCGTCTAGTGCATGCTGAATTCCGAAAGAAACCGGCCTAGACGCTTGAGTTTCCCCAGCCATTAAGAACACTTAGTACCGCTTATCGAATCGCACGCGCGCCTTAGCACGACTCGCTGTTCTTATTTCCCTAAGCAAATCAATTTCAGCCTTCACGAGCAGTAAGCGGTCTAACTCAGATCCCCTTCTATAGGGAGTCACTAATGTTGGCACAGAGGCCAGAGATAGCACATAACCATGTAAAAGGTGAGCCATCCAGAAAATTCTAATATAAATAATGAACAGAGTAAAGAAACTGAGACACCACACCAGAAAACATACCCTATTTATATAGGAGATACACACATTAAGGCATTTATTACTCCAAAACTACTACCATAACTCCTAAAAAAAAAAAAAATCATGGTAGCACACAAAGTGCCCCATGAACTTCAGCAAGAGCCATCTCAATAGACCTAACACTATGATCCGCCTCAGCACATCGGAAATGAGTAACCAGACATTTCTCACGACAATAACCACGATACTCAAGCAGGGTCATGTCAGGCATCCCTCCTTCATTTTGAGTCTTCATCACAAGATGATCCGCGGCTGCCAATTGTTCATGCCAACACGAATTCTTGATCTCAAAAGTGTCACCCCGCAAAAGGCGATTTAAATACCTTACCTCCAGAACTAACCTCACACGATTAGCCATGAAAAAAAAGAACTTAAGGAATATTTACTATGATTAACCAAGACAATTCTCATATATATAACCAAATAACACAACACCCAAGACAACATTTACGAACCCAAAAAAAAAAAACAAAAAAAAAAAACGGGAATGAGGGTAGTAATCCGCCTAGGAGGGCTCAGTTATAAGTGAGCGACAATAAGAAATGTCTTTATCTAGGTCCTGCATCATCAACTGCGCTTCACCATATTGAGTGGTGGAGTCAGTGTAAGCACTACGCACCTCTTCTAATACTTGATGAATCTTGTGCATAACATCATCAGAGGCACGGGCTTCTTGAGGTATGTTTAGTGTCTCCTTATGCTCTTCATAACCTTTGCGCGCCTTATCCAGAGCAATCAATCGATGAGTTTGTAGCATCCCAATTTTGTCCTTCAATACTAGCAAACGTGCTAGTTCCGCTTTCTTATCGGTAGGATGAATGAGAGCGGGCACGCACATAGAGTCAAAACACACCCATGAAGATTAGAACCCGCCTGCTGAGTAACAAACGCACGACAGTCAGCTATTGCTTGCTCAATATCATTCGTCATAATTCTCGACTCCTGGAAAAGCCGCTCAGCCTTGTTCCGAACAGCAATTGTATCGTCTAACGCGCGTTGCACCGCCATAGTCAGGCGCCCGGACGACTGTAATCTCTGTGCCATCGAATACGTTTCATATTGCTCATCAAATTGTGCGCGTGTTGCTACTCTATTCTCCATTCTAATTTCTATAAGCATTTCTACCTCAGTTTTTACCAACAACAAGCGAGTTAATTCATGATTCTTTTCATAAGGAATAACTAGTGTTGGCACATGAGCCAAATCCAAAGTGTAACCATGTAAACGATGAGCCATCTGCTGCAAAATATAGCTAAAAGGGAAAAAAAACAACAGAAGAAACTTGAAAGACGCTAACTAAGGCAATCCACTCACCCCTACTTATAGAAATACACGGTAGTACCGCATTAATTACCATCCAACCATAATCATAAATGCAAATAATCAAAACAATAAAAAATAGATGTCTCGAAAAAGGAAGAAAAAAAAAACTATTAAAGTTTCCAGTTCAACCCAAACAAAAGCGAAGAAATTATTGTTCAAAATCCACTCACAAATAGTCCAAAATTAATTAATATCCAAAGCAACCAGCTCCGCTCTCTTCTTGATGAGGCGCTCGTTGACCTCCTCCGCGGCGATACGGGCAATCCTTAGTTCCTCAGTAGCTCGACCAACATCCGCCATCAGTTGGTCATACGCTGATTTCCTGACATCAACAACACTGAGAGAGCGCTTATACTCCCATTCCAGTTCCTCGATCTCACGAGGCAACACATTCCGCGCATTGTGATTCGCTTTTGCTAGATGCAACAAGTTCTTGAGCCAATCGATGGGAAATCGGAGAACCAGATAAGTTTGGATAGAGGCGTCCCATTTTCTTAATGTAGCTGGATCAATAGGAGTTTCCTACGCTTGAGAAAGGCCATCCGCTATATCTAGTAAATCCTCATGAGCCACAATTAAATAGTTGACGGGCATTTCTTCATGAACACACATGTGACCAAATCTCTCCACTATACGTCGATAAGTGGCTGCCTTAGATGAAGGGACCCAAAACCCGTGTACTAACTCGAAGCGGTTTTCAACACCATCCTCCGCCACAGAGATAGCACGAGGATACTGGAACTGAGGATCCTCCGGAGTAGCCATTAGTTCAACATCAGCATCTACGCCACGAGAAACCTTAGGGGTCGGCTTGGAAGGCTTTTGCCATTTATCATTAGCACTTCCGGACTTGCTACCTTTAACTTGTTGATTCGAGCCGCTCCCCTTACCATGGGCGCCATCTCGTTTTCCCATATTCTAAAGAGAAGAAAGATAAACATAAATGAAAATACTCCAATACAACAAGGAAGTAATAATTCAAAGATGCATAACATATACCAGATCGGAAGGATGAAGGGGATTGGTAGGAGAATGAACCGGTCGGTGAGAGGAGGAAGAAGAGCTTGACGCAGCTGGTTCCGAGCGATCTAATGAGAGATGAAAGCAAAAAAAATGGGAAAATAAAATAATTTTATCAGAAGAATACAGGGAAAGAAGACGTATATATAGATCACCAAACGCATTTAATAACCACGACAGAATATTTCGACTGGCACGTGTCAGTACCCAAACTTAGCAGAGGAACATTGTATACTCACGAGACTTAGAAGGGGAAGAGCTCTGATTCTTGGCGCCGCCTTTGAGACCACTGTCCTCTTGGGAATAATCATGAATAAAATGATTTGACTCAGACTCGCTTTCTGCACCTAGCATGTCGGAAGGAGTGTGAAGAGGGTGGTTAGGATCTTGAACCGTCTTTACAATAAGAGGGCGAGTGGAGTGTAGAACCATACGGGGATAAAGTATTTTAGGACTACTTTGACCGATCGATAGGCCTAGTTGGCGCTCCACACGCTCAATGAATGTACTTGCGGATGGTGACCCCATTTTTGGAGCCTGCAGAGAAAATGGAGGGGAAACATTAGCAGTATGAATGGAAGGTAATCGCGGAATAGGTAGCACGCCAGCATCTCGCTTCATCTTCTTAGCTAACCGATCAGCCCTCCATTCGTCGAAAGGAAGATTAATGTACTCTTCAAAAAGGAGGCCCCTAGGTTTCCAGCCAATGGGTGGAGATTTCTAAAAGAATGTGACAAACAAATATGAAAGAAACTAAAGAAAGATTTGGTGAAAATAAGAAATGAGAAGGAGGGAAAGGTACCTTAACATGAGGAGACGCGACAGGAGGAATATACGAAGGGTTCACTGGCTGAGGACGCCTTCTCTTTTTGGAGCCAGACGAAGGAGGTAAAGCACTACCTTTCCCATCCTCTTGAGAAGACTCATCACCTGGAAGAGGGTCCCAGCTGGTAACTAGGGGACGAAGAGGGCGACCTTTGTTGCTCGAGGAAAGTTTATACTTCTTGGCAGTCTCTGCATTAAATTTCACGCGCCCTGACGCGTGCATTTCTTTTAAATCATCCTTGGTTAAATACGGAGGAGCATAGGGTTCCTTGAGGAGAAGGTTTAGCACGTTCCTGCTGACACCACTCATTAGTAACGCTAACTTGCCGAAGGGATTGAGGTTGGAATAAATCAAAGTGGCACTGGAGATCACTCATCCACAGACCATCATTGAAAATGAAGCGATCAAAGCTCTTCCGGACTTTTATATCTTCCTCAGTTGAAGAGGGGAGGGAAGGACAATAATGGACTTCTTGGTCAAAACCCAGCTGCCGAGCCACGCGAATGGTATTGTACGTCTCGGAAGAAAACTTACCACCATGGAAACCAGGAAGACGTCCGGGTAAAGTAGAAACAATGATGTCAAAATCTTCAGCTGAAGGTGTCTCCGCAGAAGATATCCTCCTCTGAGATTGGATAACGAAATTATAATGCAGAAAACCGGTACGACCATCCTGATAAGTGTCAGGGTTGAAATCGGCGCCCTTATCCATGTGATCCTTGATCTTCGTCTTAGGAAGATAACCTTTCTTTTGATAAAGAGCCATCCGAGGATGGGATTCAGGAATTTTCACGAGCCGCTTAGAACCGTCCTTTTGAATGACCTCCTCTTGCCGCGAGAGAGCAAAAGGATTTAGCTGAGGAGGCCTGTATATAGGAAAGCGCTCCCAATCCCATGCTTGAATAAAATTGGCAGGGAGGAAAGTCTCAACTTCATGAGACCCATCCACGCGACGAATATCACGCACCAGTAAGTCCAAATGGTGATATAGACCGCCCAAGAACATAGGAGCAAGCGAGAATGACACGCCTCAGGACATCAATACGGCCATGGGGATAAGCTCATTCTTAATGGTGTCCCGGGGACTATACTCAAAAACATCATGACATAACCAAAAGAGAAGGAAAGACGCTAGCTCCGCTCTATCTGTCTCCCCTTCCCGAGGAGGAACACCCTCGCTCGGACCAGAAAGCAAATGAGCCCAATATTTGATCCTACAGGAGAAAGAGGCTTGGAGTTGCCCGGACTTCGGTTTTTTGTCGCTCTTCACCTCTTGCACGTCATCAGATTATGCGGCAGCGGATGGCTTTGGTCGAGCAGCTTTTATGGCGGATGCCATAAGCTTTGAAGAAGGTGGAGCATTGACTGGAGAACCATGGGTAGTAGATGAGGTAGCTTTACCCTTTCTTTTATCTACCGGGCCTTTCTTTTCGCTCGGAGCCTCAGCCTTGAGCTCTTCTGGAAATTTGAATGTTATGGATTTCGCTTTGGCTGCAATCAAGCGATCACGAAGATCTCTATCGCTCTTGTTTAAGGACATGTGAAGGAAACAACTGTTGAAAACTGCATCGCCATGAATAGGTAGGACTGTAAGCGCTACTACGTCTTCTAGAATAGGGGTCGCTTCACCCCAAGAGAATAGAAATGTATGAGGATCGATTCCCCAGCGCGCGCACAAACGAATCAAGCTATCATGATCCCGCCGGACATATCTAAACTTTGAAGCCTCCAAGGAGGCCCCTATACCTAAAGAACGAATGATCCTATCATTATTCGGATTGGAACGAATATAATCTACCCATGGATCCCAGGAGGCCTGAGATTCAGCGGACGAACGAAGGTTGATTGAGGGAAAAACATAATCTCCCCTATGAAGGGACAAGCGTGGCGTGTCCTCGAAGGAAGAAATAGAAGGAGACTGTGCTTGAGGACGGATAATCCATCCCTCAGATCCGGATGGAGGGAAAGGATGAGGATTCAACATACGTGTAATCCATACTTCATTAGCTGGGAAAAGAACGGTATCGTCATCCGCTGCGGGCGGTCATAGTTGATCTTTAAGCTGAGCATTACCCCTTATTTCTTCAAGTGTATGTGAATCTAACCTGGGGGCGAGTCATGGTTGGGCGATCCGTTAGACATGATGAGTAAAAGAGAAGATGAGGGGAGAGAAAAGGATGCAGTGAAAATGATGATTAAAGGGGGGCGAGGTCTCCTCTATTTATAGGGAGGTAAAAGAATGAGCGGTTACTGGGAAGACTAATAACTGCAGTCACCCAAGATCCATGAACTTAAACCTCCCATAACTCACCATTTGTAACCGTCGCATCAACATGTGACTGTTGACACGGTCTTTGACCGGTCAAACAGTCAGGGGACTAATATTGATACATGAAAATAATCATCCCTAGAGTAGATGGCCCCTTATCCTATTAAGGACTCCTTTTAGGATGGAAAGACTAGGGGACTAGGCCTAACCCATCAGTATGGGATAGTTCTAGTCCATTCAAGACCACATTAAGCTTGGTTGGGCCTCAGCCCAAGAAGAAAGCCTCTTAGGGTTTAGTATTAACTTAAGGAAAGGGAAATGGTAGTTTAGTAATATGTTAATCTTATGGGCATTTGTTCATAAGATTGTCATTATAAAAGGGGAAAGAGGGCACACTTATGGAGGCATCACTAATTCACCATTACCTCTCATAAACCTCTCTACACCTTGGGAGTACTTTCTGTGATTAGGGCTAGTTCCTCCTTCCCACGTTTTACCCTATCAACACCCAGCGATAGATTTATTAATCGAACAATAATAATAAACTTTTTTTTATTATTTTTTAAATTAATTATTTATTTATTCTGATTTGTTTGAATGGTCTGGTCTCATTCTCAATTTTTTTTTGTAAGTGTAACTCAATCACTCTACTTTATCCCAGAGGTGATAACAATTCGATGCTGGTGCCCCACCAAATCACTTCGGGAAACAAAAAGTATGCAAAAATAAAAACAGAAAGTGATGACACGACTCTGAGATACGATGAAACTACCATGTTATTTCTAATACCTGAGCTCTATGCTTTTATGAATATACTCTATTTTGGGTTCCTCAACTCTTACAACCAAGATGTTTCTATCCACTTAGATCGGTTAGTGTATCCTTAATTGGCACAAGTTTCTAGGATCCGAAGTTTATTTATAATGCGACTAAAAAGTTTCTCCTGCACCCACAAACTTAAATCTAACATTGTCCTCAATGTTCTAAAGATGAAATTAAAAGTATGAACAATGAGAAACTGTTACAACTTGAAGAAAATGAGTTAAGGAAGGATATTACCGTGTCTCATGAACATGGGTTACCTCCCAAGAAGTGCTGAGTTTAAAGTTTTCATCCAGACACAAGAAAGAATTAGTCACCTCATAAAATCATAGAGCAATAGCTGAAACAACTGTGGGTCATTATTTGCTAATCGAGCAAATCAAAACTACAAAATAAAATCCTAACTCACTGTCGCAGGCATCGCGATTGCACTTAGCGTGTGCAACAAAACTTTAAACCCCTAGGTGGCCCTAGTGGCCGAGTTATAGTCTCGGGAGGGTTTACTAGAGATATACCCACAAAACCTTACTCCAGACCCTAGCTATCTACACAGAACCTTGGAATGCACTAAAGAACCTCCTTGGTTGGCATACTTATTGATTACGGGAGGAAGTACCCTGATGCGAAATTCCAATTGTTGTATACGAGTTGGCACTCAAGCATACTAAATTCATATATAAGTGACAGAGCTCTACTCAGATAGTTTCACTATGGACATAAATATCCGGAGTCAACAAATCACATGGATAGATTAAGAGATGGATATAGAAAAACATAGATGGTTTTTATGTTGACTAGGTGAACGGTGTTTCTCATATCTGTCTGAAGGCCACTGCCAAAATGAACCTATCCTAATGGACTGAAATACTGGTCTGACTAATATCAACACAACTGGCATATACAAGGGAACCAGTAGTCGATAATCCTAATTCTAGATCAACTCATCTGGCATATACAAGGGAACCAGCGGTCGATTTATTGAACACACATTTATTTATTTATTTAAGAACTAACAACATGATTAGATCTTGGGGATCCAAGCGCATGCTTCTTGTCAGCAGAATACATGGTAATTCCCGTGGATCCTGCATTCCACGCTTGTTTAGACGACGGAGACAGGGAGAACACATACATATTGCTATCCAAGTGTTAAAATTTATTCCGATTGGTCTGATTGGTCTGGTCTGGTCTTTTTTTTTTTTTTTCTTTCTTTCTTTTAGTATCTCAATCACTCTATTACACCCTAGCAGTGGTAACAACTTGAATCGTGAGCCCCACCTAATCATTTAGAGAAACATATTTTAAAAAGAAAAGAAAATAAAAACAGAAGTGAAAAGGACTCAACGAGATATGGCGAAACTATCATGTTATTTCTAACACCTGAGCTCTGTGCTTTTACGAATAGACTCTTATAGATGTTTCCATCTACTCAGATTGGTTCCTCAACTCCTAAAACCAAAATGCTTTCATCCACTTAGATTGGTTAGTGCCATCCTTAATAGGCATAAATTTCTAGGCTCTGGAGTTTATTTATTGCAACTAAAAAGTTTTTCCCATACCCCCAAACTTAAATCTAACATTGTCCTCAATGTTCTAAAGTTGAAATTAAAAGCATTAACAAGGAGAAACTGTTACCATTTGAAGCAAAAGAGTTAAGGAAAGATATTACCGTGTTGCATGAGAATGGGTTACCTCCCAAGAAGTGTTAAGTTTAAAGTCTTCTGCCAGACATTGGAAAGGATTAGTCACCTCGAATCGTATAACAATAGTCGGAATAACTATGGGTCTTCAAAACCAAATATAGCTGACCAAAGGAAACTGTAATAAACCAACGAAATGAACAAGACTAGCATGCCCTTACCTAGTTTCCTGATTAAGAAATTTATATCTAATTGTGGTTCAGGTTCAGGTTCTATGAAAGGGTCTAAATAAAATATTTTCATTGGATGCGTTTCTTCATAGGTGTGATCCGAATTATTAGGTCCTAAAGTCTGGAAAAACTCAAATAGGAACTTAGAAGCATACAATAATAACCTAAATAATTGAGGATCCTTAAAGTCAATAAAATTTGACTTACACAATTGACCACGATAAAAGTGATGGTCATTCTTAAGCAAATGTGTCGATTCTAATTTCCTAAAGCATTTAGGTTTAGTCTCACAACTTAATATTCGACACATTTGGAATATAAACGTTCCCACAGTTGGAAGAAAACTATTTGGTGGGAAAACAAAGTCAATCTGGGTATCATAGCCTTGGAAAACTACATCAACCATGGGATGGGTTTCTAACGACTGAACTTCTTCCTGGACATCATTAGGTTCGGGAAAACGAGTATGAAGGTAATCTTGTAAAATGGTCGAGGCACAAATATCAAGTCCTAAGTGAGGGGACTTTCTGAGAGTTAAAGGTAAGGCACTAGGAAAGTGATAATCACCCCCAAACTTAGAGTTTTCAGTGTCTCTAGATAGACTAGTCACAATCTTCCTAATTTCTAGATCATTAGATTCTTGGAAATGGTCAATTGATTTTTCTAAGTTATTATCAGGTAGTGCATCTTTACTCATCTCTACGGGTCTATCTTCTTCGTCTAAGACTATTGTTTCTAAGTCGCTAGACTCTAAAACAACATTTTCAGAATAAAGCCGTTCCTCTAAACCACTATCGGCTTCGTAATCAAAAGGAAAAAATACATCGTCTAAAACGGTGATATCCCTAATCAAATCCTCGTCCTTTTGAATAGGTGAATAATCATAAAAATTATTTGGATTTGAACTAGAAATAATATAATCATTACAAAGCTCAATTGGATTAATAGATTCCTGATCACTATTCCTACATATTTCATATTCTTCATTACTACTATCCTCCTCATCATCATCATAATATAATTTCTGACATTCAAGAATTCTTAATCTTTGTTCCAAACTAAGCGGTTTGTGTTTATAATACTTCTCGTAGATAATTAAAGGTGATTCCTCGCTTACCGTTGGAACATCCCAATGTCGTTTCCCTTGCATATATTCACCAAGAGTTATTTTAGATGACGTCTCCTGATAATGAGAATTTCTACGCTTATAGTCTCGTAACGTCATCTCAGGTGGCGTCTCCTGAAAAGGATTTATCACCCCGAAAATACAAACTACATAGGAATTCTACACAATCACAAACAATACTGACTCGACCAAATCAAACCTATTGAATCTAGCAAACAAAAAGCATGATGGCTTCCTTAGATTATTTCTAGACCAGCTTCTATTCCTCCAAAAGGCAACTAGGTATCGTTTTAGCAAACCTCTCTAGATCGATCCGAATAAAGTAAGTCGAAGAGAAGTAGGGGAAGCTCAGAGGAGCTTTGATACCCCCACCTCTTTGGCAACGTTTCCCGTTAGGGCGGCTCTAGTCGACTCACAGTAATCTTACTGAACTTTTGAGTTAAGCTAATAAGATACCCAATACTTCCCTTTAAATGACTTTCCTACAAGCTCGTTACCCTATCGGTCTCGTTCTAATCAGTATTTTAAGCTTGGGTTCGTGTAGGTTATGTGTTCCTAAGGCGGGCAAGAAGAGAACGGTGATGAAATCCGAACCCTTATCTTGTATGGCCTGGCCTTGCCCTTTACTAGGAAATTAAATTCCGTATTCAGAACCTCAACATATATGCACCTTAAGGAAGACAGTAAACCCGCTGACAGGGGATTCGCGGGTGTTTAGAAGTTTACCTCCCGTACCAGACGGGCGATGAAACGGTTGTAGTCGACTCGGGCCACTGACTCCTGTGTCAGTGTACGAACCCGAGGGGCCGAGACGATATCGTAATCGTCGTCCTTCTCTGCAAACAGTTTTGTATTTAATTACCCTTCCATAGGGTTTTAAAAAAAAAATTAAAGTCCAAAGTCCAATGTCCCCCAAAAAAAAAGGTTCAAAAATAAAAATTTACAAAAATAAAGGCCTATTTACAATTTCTAAAAATGAAATCTAAAAATAAAAAAAATATCTAATTACAAAAAAAAAAATATCTTCGACTTTTCTCCGTTCTTTTCGCTTTGTCTAGCTTTTAATCCCCCAGGTATTTCGTCTCCAATTCCTCTTTGATTCAAAACCTGCAACAAAAAGACAAATACCCAAGAAACGTAAAAAAGAACAAAAGAATAAAAATCTAAAAACTCTAAATCTAAAAACAAATCCGCGTCGGCGGCGCCAAAAATTGATGTGATTTCAACTTTGTTGTAGTAAAAGGTTCGTTGAGACTTGTGAAGATTCGATTTTTTAAATTTAATAAAAATATACAATAATATTACAATTGGTGCAAGAGGTACTGGGACTAAGGATTTAGCCAATCTTCATAACATAAGGTTCACTTATTTATTCTCAACAATTTTAGCTCAAGAAATATAAACATGGACTCTATTTTTGCCAAGGTAGATTCTCAAAACATTGATTGTAAATGTTAAGCATGGGACATCAAATCACCTAAGCTAAGCATGACCCATCTAATCAAATGACAACCAATTTAATCAAATAATATTTCAATTAATTTTAGTGCAAAAGTCATAAAAAAGAATAAAACAAATTTACCCATGTATGAAGTTCGGCCTCCTCCGTCGGCCCAGTGTTGGGGTTTAGCTCCTCATATTATAGACACTCTCAAAATATTTTTTGTTTGCTCAAAAATTGTTTACAATGGTGAAAACGGAGAAAATAGTGAAAAACAGTAATTTGCGACGCACAAAAATCGTCACAAAATGAACGATACAAGAGAAGTGTTGTAGACTCTGTTCCGCGGTCGCTGGAAAGGAGTTGGGAACTGTGGCATTTAAGCGACAGTTTTCAACGAATTTCCTTTACAGGCTTTTGTTCTTCGTGTTCTTCAGTTCTGCAGCAGCAGAACCCGAGTTTCCGCAACTCGTGATTTCTTCTTCTCTGGCTCTCCTAACCTCCCCAAACTCTCGACACCCCTTCTATGTGATCCTAGGAACCTATTTATACATCATTTCGACATTGAATCTCCTCAATTAACTACAAATAATCTTCTTTTACTTGGTTATATTTTTTTCCATTTTTATCATTGATTTTGATTTTCACGCATCTGAAGCTGTATTTCTTTCCTTCTATACCTTCTTAACGCTCCACGATATCGATTAAGTCTTCCAAGCACGTGCAGTACACGTTTAAATTTCTCACAACTCGTGCAAGCTCATGTTTTTCCTCCAACTCCCTGTTTGGATTAAACCAAGTTATCCAGCCAAATTTGATCGATAAAATCACCCATACTAGCTTTCTATAGTCATATCGTCTACCCACTCAGTTTCAGGGATTGAATCTCACTAAATCACGTCCAAACATCCGATCGAAATTCTGCTGTTAATGAAAATATTTTCCCGCCAATTTTCTGTTTTGAATTTTGAGAAGAGAGTGACCTCCCCCTATCTAGTCCCGGTCTGTGTTTATTAGCTGCTTGGAAATGGGTTACCCCTTATCCAAAGTGAGAGTCCGAATAGAAAGTCCTCCCAGGTGCCTTTAACAACTTTTCGAGCCAATTTCACCGCAAAAGCTTATTTCTCCAAAAACACCTACAAAGAGATAAAATACCAAAATAAGTACAAAAATGGGTACTAACAATATACATAATAGAGATGAAAATAGACACATAAATGCGTCTATCAGGTCATCTGCATCAAAAAGTGTTATCACAGATAAAAAGAAACAAACCAAGAAAATGAACAAACATAGCACACCCTTGTCTAGTTTCCTTTTTAAGACAACCACATCTAGTTGTGGTTCAGGTTCGGGTTCTATAAAAGGTTCCAAATAAATTTCTCTAGGCTCGAGTTCCTCATAAGTAAGATCCAAATGATCAGGTTGTAGAGTATGGAAAAACTCTACTAAAACTTAGAAGCACATAATGATAACCTGAATAATTGAGGATCCTTAAATTCAATCAGATCTTACTCACATAGTTAACCACAATGAGAGTGGTGATCATTCTTATGCAAATGTGTCGTTTATATTCTCCTAAAATAATTAGGTTTAATATCAGAACTTAATAACTGACACATTCGAAATTAATATGTTCCCACAATTGGTTGAAATTCTGGTGGGAAAACAAAGTCAATCTGGGAATCATGGCTTAGGTAAACCACATCAACCAGAGGATCGGTTTCTAACAAGTGAACTTTATCCTAGACATTATTAGGTTCGAGAAAGCTAGTATGAAGGTAATCTTTTAAAATGGTTGAGGTACATATATCAAGTCCCAACCGAGGGATCATTCTAAGAGATAAAGGTAGGGCACGAGGATAGTGATAATCACCCCCAAACTTAGAGTTATGGGTGTCTTTAGATGGACTAGATACAATTTCCCTAATTTCTAGATCATCGGAATCCTGAAAATGGTCAATTGCTTCTTGTAGGTTATACTCAGGTGACGCATCCTCACTCATATTTAAAAGCTCTACGAGTTCATCGTCTTTGTCTAAGACTATTGTTTTTAAATCGGTAGACTCTAAAACAGTACTCTCAGGATAAACCCGTTCCTCTAAACCATCACCGGCTTCGTAAAAAGGAAATACTACATCGTCTAAAATAGTATCTCTAGTCAAATCCTCGTCCTTTTGGATAGGTGAATAATCATTAAAATTATTAAGATCTGAAACAGAAATAACATTATTTTCGTGAAGCTCAATTGGAGTAACAAATTCATGATCACTATGCATATATATTTCAAGTTCTTCATTAGCACTAACCTCAACATAATCATCATTATAATAACTTGAAGATTATCGAACCTCATCTAAACATGTAGTGTTACCAATTCTAACCTCGTCATCTTGATTATGTGAATAACTATCCTCATTTTCAAGGATAATACTGGAAACACTGGATTGGAAATTAATATTATTTTGAGCAATTCTTTTCTGCGTCTCTAACACAAGCCTCCGAGTCGACTCAACTGACTTCCTTATGGTATCTTGTAAATAAGGTTCCCACGTGGTTGCAGTTATTTTGTCCATAACTAAGTTATTCATCTTAAGTAGCGTACATATATTTCTTTTGGTGGACCGTTAGCACAGGTCGACTCAACTAACTCAGTGGTGTTTTGTTGTAGAGGAGAAATATAAGGATCTTGCTCGTATGACCGGTGAGCGTATGGATAGTAATTAGGTTCACCAAGGTATGAGACATAACCTTCAAAATGTTGGGTAAGCTCAGGTTACCACAACAAAATATGCCTACAGGCAAAGACTGGTCAAAGGTACAAGGCTGAGGTTTGTGGAATTTCAGTTGGTAACTCCCATAAGGCCAACGACATGGGTTCAGCTTACTATTCCACGAGTTTTCCTAAACTCGGTAGTCTGATGATGCAATTGGTATGTGCATGTGCTTTTTTTATATATATAATAAAGAAAATACTAAAAAGAAACAAATATGATGTACAAGTCCAAAAAGAAATAAAGAAAAGAAAAATTAACAAAAATAAAAAAATCTTGGATTTTCTGTACTTTTATAGGAAAGTCCAACTTTCCACCTTTAGCTTCAAGCAAAACCTGCACACCAAAAACAAAAATACCCGAAGTAAAATATAACAAAAGAAATAAAAATCTAGAAACAAGATCAACCTAAATTTTTTTTTATCTAAAAACAAGTTTGCTTCAGCAGCGCCAAAAGTTAATGTGATTGTAATAGTGGTAAATAAGATGTCGTTCACTCAGACTTGTTGAGATTCGATTTAATATTTAATAGTAGGAAATATAGTCAAATAAAGAAAATATATACAAAATATGTGAAAACGCAGGGGATACCAAATACACCAAATTTTTTCGTTCGACAACCTATATAGACCAAACTTAATACAATATCAAGAAGACCAACTTAATGACCCTTGACAATATGTATATAGAGTTTAAATATAAACCTATACTCAATCAGTACCTGTTCAGACACAAGGTCCGTGAACCTGATTGTTAAGCAGAGTACTTGGACGATCTCAAAAATCAATATCCAAGATCAATCTAGTCGTATCCAAATAATCCAATCGGAATTCTGCCAAGTAGTTAAACTTGTTATCTCTATATCCAAATGATTCAAGTTTATCATTTGAGAATAGCCTGGAACAGTGATATGTGTCATTGATGTTATTCGGGAATGTTTCAAATTGATTTAGAGAAAAATATAGAACTACTATATTCGGAATACAAAACAGTGTTATCAGTCTTACATACTGAGATAATTGTTATATGTTTGAAGCCGTATTACATGTACTCGTACACGTAGCGGAGTAGCTATATATCGACTTACAGATTTGTGTGAAACGCATATTCGTATGCACATCACGGGAAAATATGTTTGTTTCGTGATCCGGATAGGTATGCATATTCGTATGCAAAACCATTTTGGAATAGTGGTAAGGGAACCAGGTTTAAGTACCCAAACCGGTATGCGAAAAAATACAGTTCTATGTTCCTGAACCAGTCTAGTACCCAAACCGGTATGCAAACTGAAAAGGTTTCGTGAACTCCGGAACCGGTAAAGTCTAAAGGTTTCCAAACCGGTTCATCAAAACTAAAAAAGTTATGTCAACTCCGGAACTCAGTTTTCCACCTAAATTTGCAAACCGGTACGTGAACTGAAAAAGTTATGTCAACTCCGGAACTCGGTTTTGCTCATAAGTTTGCAAACCGGTCAGCGTACCATGACTCAGCCGATTCACGAACGACTCATGTGTTTGTACTTTGTGCATTCACCAACTATGTCGATTGTGAATAAATTGCGACTAAATTATTTCTAAGAGATAATTTGCATTTGATCAATTCTCTAAAAATACTAAACTTATTTGATCATATGATTGTGACTCAAGATCAATGCCTTTGTGTCCATGAAAATGAGTATTAAGCTTTTAAGTTCAAACCGGGTAGTTTCGGCTAACCATGTTGAACATAGTCTTTGTACACGGTTCGGTTACGGTTTACCTAACCAGAGTGTATATCTTGTTTATGCGAATGAGATTCAAAGTTTTCATCTAACGACAAATATCGTTTGCTTGGTTCCAAAGCTATGTTAGCTTAAACCTAAAGCAACCTATCCTTTGAATGTCTATATAAGGGGAACTCTTGGAAACAGGGATCTTTGAATCCTGACACTACATTTTGGTGTGTCCTAGTTGTATCTAGAGTCAACCTCTCTAGAAACCCTTTTAGGGTTTAACGACTATCAAAGACTTCATTGGGATTCGTGAAGCCGGGTCCAGTTATCTTTTATCTTGATAACTTGAGTACCCTGATCTTGTTCGATTGTTGAATTATTACTTGAACAAGATAGATAGAAACCACAAAGTTCTCTTCGTCTCAACTTTGTGATTCCGCAAGTTTTATATTTGTGAGGTGAATAATAATTTAGGCTGCAATTCGGGTTGCATAAGTCCGTATTTTGAGGATAACTATACTTTTGTCAAATTACTATCGATTTCCGTCACCTTGATTTTATGTTTGATTTGATCATCTTTTTCGATCGTTATCAGGAAATCAATTATATAGGCTTAATCTTTGGGAGGCAGATTTGGTTTAAAATCTTCAATTGAGTTGAAACAACTCTTAGTTGGTGTGACGTCATTTAAGGGAATCAATTGCGTGGAGTTCTGCTGGGATTCAAGAGGCGTAGGGAGCGCGACTGTACCTGAATCAGTGGGAGACTCAGTTCGGGCTCAACTACATTCAAGACCGAAGTTAATTGGTAGTAGGCTAGCGTCTGTAGCGGCTTAATATAGTTTTGTGCTCAATCTGGACTGGGTCCCGGGGGTTTTCTGCATTTGCGGTTTCCTCGTTAGCAAATTTTATGGTGTCTGTGTTATGTATTTTTCCGCATTAGATTGTTTATCTTTATAATTGAAATATCGCAGGTTGTGCGTTGAGCAATCATAGTAGATACGTCCGACCTAGTTTGTTGAATACAACTTGATTGATCCTTGGACATTGGTCTTTGGTACCGTCCAAGAACTCTCTTTGTGATTAGGTGCACGGATTCAATTCTGTAAACATTCTAATCGCAAGGGAGATAGAGATATAACTCTAGACACTTTCCTTGATTGAGTTTTAACTCTCGAAGTTGTGTTTAGTTTGTCCATACATATTGCCTACAAAAAAGTTGGTGGTGTATTTTGGTACCCCGGTGTTTTCAATTGGTATCAGAGCAGGCAAACACATTAAGACCAAATAAGTCTGTGTTTAAAGTAATCTGACTATATGAACAAGAGTGCAATACCTATAAATGTACCGCCAGCGTTTGATGGCTCAAATTACTTATGGTGGAAGATCGATATGCATTCCTTTTTACAAGCCCGTCACTTTGAGACATGGAAACTTGTAGTTATTGGATACGAAACACCAACAGTTGTTAGAGACGGAAATATTGTTGCGAAGCCATTAGGAGAATATAGTGAATCCGAGATAAGTGTTGTAAAGCATAGTTCTGACGGGTTAAACGCTTCACGCCATAAGCCCAGATCTTCAGCACCATGTGACCTCTTGCACTAAGTCTAGAAATGATTGGGATATCTTAGAAACCGTATTTGAAGGAGATACCTCAGAGAAAGATGCTAGACTTCAAAACCTAACTTCTGACTGGGAAAACCTTCATATGTATGATGAAGATTCGATTAAATAATTTAATCAAAAGGTGTCTAGTATTGTTATTAATGCTTGTTTTGCATTAGGGAAGACTATCTCCCAAAAGGACATTGTGATGAAAATTCTCCTATCTTTACCAGCAAGATACGAGTCTAAGAAACATGCCATCATCGAAAGGAAATAACCTTGATACACTTTCCAGGAACACTCTTGTTGGAAAGTTGAATATCTTTTATCATGAACTGCAATCCAAATCCAGAAAGGATGTTGCGTTCAAGACACTGAAAAACACTAGAACCCTAAAAAGTGAAGGTGTTGAAAACTCTAGAGATGATCTTGTCGATCCTGATTTTTCAGATAAAGATCTTGATAACTCGGTTTCACTAATCACAAGACAATTTAGAGAGCTTCTTAGGAAGAGAAATAAGCGGTTTTCATAGAAAAACCTCTAGCTTCAGCTAAGCCACGTAATCGTATTTCTACTAAAAAAAAGAGATTCCAACGATACCGACGATGAGGATATGCTACAATTCTTCAAGTGTAAAGGATTTGGTCACTTTGCCAATCCAAATCGGAGAAAGTACACTGGCAATAAGAGTTTGGCTGCAACACTTGATTAGACCTCTGATCATTACGATTTCGAAGAGGAAGAAAATTCAAGTGTAGCACTCTTGGATGAAATTATCAATTTTTATAATTGTAGAATACTCATATCAATCTTGATAGTTTAATTGATGATTTTTCATCAAAATCATTGGAGAATGTTATGGATTTTTCATATACTAATGAGAATTCTGATAATGTGTTTAGGTACCCTGTGTTTATCCGCTAAAGTTGTTCCTGAAACAATCTTCAATCTGACATATCCTTATTATACCAGTAAAGGTCACGGACTCGTACAATGTTTCAAATACAAACATAAACTAAGGTATGTCAACAAACTGCAACAGAGGGCTAGTCGGTTAGCAAATGCTCTTAAACTTGTTCAAAATTCTAATCCTGAGGTATACAAAGTTAACTCTTCTTCTTCTAAGAGATTGATTGATTCTAAGGATAAGGAAAAATCTCAAACTAAGATAAAAGTCCGGGATAAATGTTCCGTATTGAAGGATATTCTCAATTATATGTAGAAATCTGATGGTGAATATTATTACTTGGATCCCCATCTGTATCTGTCCATCCTTATCTATGTCTCAAGTAATGGTATTGAAAATTTTGATCTGCTAAACTTAAAAAGGATAAAAATGACGTTTTCGTTCCATTTTAGGTTTGTATGTTCCAGTGCGTGAACTTTTATAAGTTCCAAAATCATGCATGATAAATGTCTTCTACTTCAAGACTCATATCTCTTTCACAAGGAGTTTTGCCTGTTGAGCCATATATTTGTGTTTCACAAATCCGTTTTATTCTCATGAATCATGGAGGCTGCAAGCACAACATCTTCTCGTGAAACCTATACTCCAATGGTTTTTGATAATGATCCAACTAAAAGGGAGAAAGAGATGTCCCTTCCTTTTGTCTCTTCTCTTAAGAGGAGAAGGAAGAATCAGAAAAAACCGAGATCGGATTATTCCAATCAGAAAAGGTTTAAAAATCTTCTTGGAGAACTTAAGAAAACCAAGAAGGAGGTGCGAAGGAGTTGAAGAAGACTTTACAAAGATCTCACAAAATACAAGAAGTGCTTGTCAATCAACAACCTACCAGGTTTGCAGGAACTAACTCCTTCATTCATGAACCGTATGTTTCTATTCCAGTTATTGATAAGGAGTTTGGAGATGATAAAGAATTCTTCAAAGATTTTAAATACTAGGAAACTTCTTTTGATAATTTTTTTTCTTGAGAAGGATAACTAGGGTTTGGTATAGCAAAGATTGTGATTACACATAGCTATTTCCATCGTTTTTCATCTTGCATGTTTTTAGGTTTATTTATTTAAATTATAGAGTTGTTGGAAGATGAACTTGCAGTATGTAATCATTATTGGTTTAATTATTGCAAAAGTCTTATGAAATATTTGTGCCTTCACATTTTCGTGAATCCAGCTAATATTTCATGCTCAGAAGTTAAATCTATTATGTTTTTATAAATGGAAAATATAACAAACTCTTTGAGATTTTTTCTCGCAGTATTGATCTACTTGTGATCACACTTTTTTTTTTTGCTGCTTAACACACTCCGTAAGATTCTCTTATGTTGAGTAAAATTGTCTCTTTGTTCGTAATGTCTTGAAATTAATTTATGTCGATACTTTGGATACAAATCCTTGTGATTTGTTAATGTCCGCCAAAATCCTTCTTTTTCACAAAAGCAAGGTCACTTATGTTGTTCTCTTGGGAATGATATTTAATGGGTGGGTGGGTGGGGGTGTGTGTTCTTAAATGAACTTGTGCTTAATTGTTATATCTTTGTGGGGAGTGTGGCTGTGGAATTTTAAAGGGGATGCTTGTATCTTTTTAATCTCCTCGGATGAGCGCTAAGTATTTATTACTATGTCATCTAAATAAGTTGATATGAGGAGTTTCATTTTAACTATGTTATTATGTAGTATTTCCATCTTCCTTAAAACTTGAGATATCTTTTGGTTGTATTCATTATGATCCCGTGATTTTCATACCTTTGTAAATTTTTTTGACAAAAAGGGGGAGATTATTTAGTAGTTCCATACTACATACATATGATTTATGGATCATTATATAAGGAGGAGTGAATCATTAAGCAATAGGTTTTACCTATTATACAAAAGATGTAAGTATTTATTAATAGGGAAAAACATATCACCGTAGTATTACTTCAGAGTTGAGATACAATTGAACTTTGGAGAGAAGATAATAATACTATGTTTCTGTATAACGACGAAAGTTGTTATAGCTACAGATCTTCAACAACAACGATGCTGAGTTGAACACATTCAGAATCATTGCAACTCGAAATAATGAAGAGTTCAATGAGAGTTGAAGAAACCAAGGAAATCAAGGCATGATGGATCAAGGAGTTTTTCGAAGCTTTAATTTTGTTATCCATATGTATTAATAGTTTTTTCACTAAAATTGACAAAGGGGCATCTTAAAAAAACAAAGTCCATGAAAAAAAAAATTAGATCTGATAAATCAGCATGACATAAGCTTTCTTCAAAAATCCTGATTCTAGTTTTTCAAGATCATGAGATTCAACCACATCAATTTCAGTACATGTATAATCACTTATCTTATTACCCTAGTTTCTACCATCTTAAACAACATTTTATACCCTATTGGTTCACTAATTCAAGCATTCACTGAGAAAATTTTAAAATTTACTCCTACTAGATTTCGAGAACAAAGGAAAACAAACACAAACAGTTTGATTACATTCATTGAAACTGAACGAAAACAAATTACAATTTCTACTTCTCCAACCACCTACCAGTTCAACTACAACCTTCATTTACATTCATCAAAATCAAAGTTGCAGCATTAGAAGTTTTTCCGACAACAAGACTAAAAACATAACCAAAGTTACAAGTTCACTTGAGATTTGTCCTGTTGTTTCTCCAACTCTGTCCTTACTTCATATCACAACCCAAAATTCTCTGCAAACTTGCACTGCTCCTACTAACACTATCCAAACTCAAAAAACCAAAAAAAAAAAAAGAACTTACCATACCATGTTTGGAATTGAAACACCCTTTTCCTTGTACTTCTTCAGCAACACTAAGTATCACCAACACCCCCATAAATTTTCACGAAGATACACCAGAGATCTTATAACAAATAACTTACAAGGCTCTCTTTACAAAGGGTTTGATAATACCTTCAGGACAATTACCAAGAATTGTCCTCACTGTCGCTGTCGCTGCCAAAATCATCCTCATAATAGAAGTCGCGACCATCATCACTGCTTGAAAATGGAAAAGGCCCATTACCAACACCTTCATCTGAATCCTCCTCTTCTTCCTCACTGTCTATCTCTTCTCCATCCCCATACTATGGTTTTCCATCAATATTCATACCTTGAATCTCCTCTCCGTCAGAATACACATTTAAAGGTTCTGACATGGTTCGAGAAAACTTCTAAGGATTATTGTTCTTCTCTGCAAGATAGCACTTGTATATTACTTCCTCAAACTGTTGCTTCTTTAATCTTTTGTTCTCAACCTCTTTTGCTTTCTCTTCATAATCAAATGAAGCATCACTGGCCTCCTCCTCCTCCTCAACTTGATTCTCCTCCTCTTTATTTTCACCCTCTGTCCCATGCACATTTCCAATCACCCATTCCCTGTAACCGTTCTCTTGTGCGCCGAGCATCAATCGCATCACACTTTCTTATTCCTAACTGAAAATCTTCGTCATTCTCGATTCTCAAACTTTCAAATTCTTCTCGCTCATCTTGCTCTTTCTTCCCTATCTTCTCCTGATTCAGAAAAGGAATCAATCTTTCACTCTCAGAGCTTGATAAATTCCCAATTGCCATCTTTGCATGTCGCATTGCATCTGAATCAGGTGGTGACTCGGTGTGATTTCCATTTGCTGAACTACTTGCATTCTCTGCCATTATCTTTTTTCTTAATCTCTATTTATATGATTTCCTTTTTTTGGTATAATTTGGGATAATAATTCGTTTATCCCCCTTTCTTGTTTAAATAATGGTAGTAGATTATCCATAAATGGTCTTTTATGGTGCTTGGTCAAGTGTCATGTCGCTTGGCTATTCACGCCCTTTCAATGCCATGCGCACCCTCTTCAAATCCATCATTACTCTACTAAACCCTATTTTCAAAACCGTTTGGTTTTATGCAGATTCAAAGACGGCAGCACCCTGTAGAGTGGGTATTGTCTTGTGAACTTTCCTTCAACCCTCACAAGATATTAAAAACCTTACCTCTCAAATGGCTGAAAAGTTAACTCTACCTACAACCCTCTCTGAACCAGTTTTCATTGATAAAACTGTCATCCTAGTTGAATCTACTAATAACTGGAAATGGTGCATGGTGGGGCATTTATGTAGTGAAACTCTTGTACCCACATCTTTCATCCGCTAATATATCTGCAATCAATGGCCACTATCTCAAACACCTACGGTTACTACCTTCAGTGGTCTAAGAAACAAAGTTCTTATAAGGCTCCTAGCAGAAAATGACTTAAATAGAGTAAATGCGCAACGTCCTTGGTTTGCATATGGGTATTTAATAATTCTTAGAGTTGTCCCTTCGACAAGATGGCTAGCAAATTATCAAAACTCTTTCGCAGAAGAACTTATGTGGCTGATCCTATGCAATATCCCAAAGGAATGTACTGAATTTGAGGATCTCCAAAAGCTTACTTTGAAAACGGGTGAATTAATCGAAACTCAAGAACCTCATGGTGATCATCCATTGAAGAAGAATGTTAAAGTTTGCGTCAGAGTTTCTATTCAAAAGGATCTACCTGTTGGTATTCCTTTCTTTACTAGTGAAAGAACTCAACCCTTTCTCATCGAATGTAGATATGTTAAGGTGTCGCGTTACTTTTGTACATCATGTCGTGATATTAATCAAAAAGACGCTGACTTTCCTACTTGGAGAATGAAGCCGAAAGTTATTAAGGAAGCAGCCTCATCAAGTACTAGATACTCACTTCCAGCAGTCTCTGAACTCATGATGCCGCCAAAGCCAGTTATTCAATGTTTTGCTTCTACTTCTAACATAGTGGTGAATGATACTATCATGACTCCAAATGAGATTTTGTTAGATACTCAAGATGACTCTCCTAATGCTCTTCTGAATGACAAAGGGAAAACTAAAGATAATTTCTTAAATATTGATAATACTGTTCAAAAGGGTGTGGCAAGTAATCTTCAAATGGATCCTTTTGTTAATCGATCAACTATGTTAATTTTTTTTTTGATGTTGGTCCGATTCAATAGAGCTCAACTCAGTTAAATAATGGTCTACCAGTGATCTTCAAACAAGTTACTACTCATAATGTGACAGTTGATGCCTCAATCCCTATCCCTGAGTCTTCAAATCGAGGCCCGATTCGAACCTCTAACTCATCTAGAAGATTCAAAACAGCGGCTGCTCCGACTCAGAACCCTGCTATCACTAGAGAAGAAGTTATTTCCTCAGATGCTGAACATGATGCTCTATCAAATCTCAAAAGAAAGATCAACCCTGGAGCTGATTTGAGAAAACGTACCAGAGCTAGCTCCTTTACTCTAGCTAGTATAGTAGTCATCCCTGAGCAAAATGATGTTTTTGAGCCTGATTATGCAAAGTTTTTCCCTCCTATCACTAAATTGGGAGACCTACCTACTATCAACCTATCTAATTGTACTCTCAATACCCATTCCTTGGTTGATCCTTATCGTAGTTATAATGTACCTGCTGATGATTCCCCAAGTAACTATGGTGTCTGCAATAATTCTTCTCATGAGGCTGCTACTCTGAGTCTCAATTCTACCCAAGATGCTACTCAAATTGGTGGTTCTACTTGTGCTCAACTTGGTGGTGGATCTGATTCTACCAATCAGGTAAATTTAATTCCTTCCCCCTCTCTAAATAATCCTCTCAATGCTGCTTTACCCATTAATTATTTCCCTGTGAATAATGTTAATATGTTGTGCCGGAATGTTAGAGGCTTTGGTTAAAAAAATTGCTAAAAAGGAGCTTAACATTCTTTGTAGAAATATCAACCCTGATATTATCTTCCTTTCTGAGACTAATATGAATAAAGATTTGGCTGCTAGAAAACTAAGAAATATGGGATTTCCTTGTACCTTCAATGTTCTAAGTATTGGAACGAGTGGTGGCCTAGTGCCGGCATGGAAAAAAGAGATCACTCTAAATATTCTATCCTCGAGCTCGAGAAGCATCTATGTCATAACCAATGATATCATCCACTCAAAACTTTGCCACATCCATTTCATTTTTGGTGAACCTAATATTAGATTAAGACAAGCCTTATGGGATAATCAGTGCCAAACTCTATCTACACCTCTAGATGAACAAGTTTTCTTTATAGGTGATTTTAATGCTCTCCTAGGTGCTGAGGACAAGAATGGTGGCTTAGAAGTAGAAGATTCTGTTTTTTTAAACCTTAGGAATTTTTGCAATGTGTTTAATTTACATGATCCTGGTTTTTCTGGTCCTAGATTTACTTGGTTTAATATGCAACAAGGTGATGATCTTATTATTGAAAAATTGGATAAATGCCTTATTAATCAAATTGCTGAACAATTATTTCCAAAACTTTGTGTCAATAACTAGCCCAGAGACTCTTCTGATCATTGTCCCATGCATATTGGATTTAATTATGATGATATTAGCATGACTAGGCCCTTCCATTTTATCATAGCTAATTTTTGGTCGGTTAACGTGGTAGGATCTCCTGCTTTTAAATTTAAATCTAAGCTCCTTAATACAAAAAAAAAGGTCTTAATGAGTGGAACAAATCCTCCTTTGGTAACATTTAGACCAATATCAGAACCACTAGGGAGGATTTAGTTGATATTCAAACTTCTAACCCAACTGACTCTAATTCCATCTCTAGACTTAGAGCCAGATTGGAGTATTTGTATAACCTTGAAGAGTTATATTGGAAGGACAAGTCTAGAGAAGTTTGGCTTATGGAAGGAGATAGAAACTCTCCCTATTTCCATAGAGTCACTCTTTTCAGAAGAAAAAGGAATACCATCAGCTGGATTAAAAACAATTCTGGAACTATTTTAACTGATAGGAAAAGTATTGCCACCTCCTTTGTTGATTACTTTAAAACTTTATACTCCTCCCACCCCCAGCAATTTCAAGATGAAATCCTCCAAGACCTCCCTGTTAAATTTTCTGAAGAGGATAACTCTCATCTGAATTCTCCCCTTACTGCAGAGGAGATTAAAAATGTGGTTTTTCAAATAGGAGGGAAAAAAGCTCCTGGTCCTGATAGTTTTACTGGTCTTTTCAACCAAAAGCATTGGGACATAGTTGGGGATGCTGTTGTTGATATGACACAATTTTTTTCGTACTGGGCATGTTGCTAAAGTTTTCAACCATACTAACATAGATCTCATACCTAAGGTTCCTCTTGCTGAGCTGGTTTCTCAGTATAGACCTATTGGCCTTTGTAATTTCATTTACAAAATCTTATCGAAAACCCTAGCCAATAGACTTAAACCTTTTATGAACAATCTTATTTCCCAAAATCAAAGTGCTTCTATTCCTAAGAGAAGCATCTCTAATAACATTCTACTGGCTAATGAAGTTATTTATGTTGTAAACCATCATAAGAATATTGATGGTATTGCAGCTATAAAACTTGACATGTCAAAAGCGTAAAATAAACTTGAATGACCCTTTCTTGAAAATGTTTTAAGAAAAATGGGTCTTTTTGATCATTGGATTAAGCTTATTAATCAATGCTTGTCTTCTGTCTCTTACCCTGTTTTGTTGAATGGCAGCCCTACTGGTCTAATTAAGCCTGAAAGATGTCCGAGACAAGGAGACCCTCTCTCTCCTTACTTGTATATCATTTGCTCTGAGCCACTATTTGCTTACATTGATGCTCACTCTAGGAAAGGTCTAGTGGAAGGTATTAAAGTGTGTAAGGATCCCCCCCACCCCACCCACATGACCCATCTGCTAGGTTGAGATATCCTCTGTTCCCCCAAGTCTGAGGGAGGCTTAGGTTTTAGGAAAGGTGAGTTAAACAATTTAGCTATGCTTGCTAGAAATGCCTGGAAAATTATTGAAAATCCTGACTGCCTTTTAGATCAGATCCTAAAAGCTAAGTATTTTCCTAATATATACTTCCTGAATGCTAACTTTCCCTCTACTTGTTCTTGGACCTGGAAATATTTACATGCCATTAAAGAAATTATTAAACCCTTTATTTCATGGATTGTTGGAGATGGTAATTTTATAGACTCATGGTGTGACAAATGGATCCCTTCTTTAGGATTTGCCACACCCAACCCTCTTGTTCCTCATAACCCTAGCATTAAAGTTTCTTATTTTATTAATACTACCTCTAGATCTTGGGATATTAGTAGACTAAATACCCACTTTGATGATGCTTCTGTTGAGAAGATTATCACTATTCCCTTAAGCCAGCTTTGCACCCCTGACAGAAGGGCTTGGGATCTTTCAAAGAATGAAAAAATTTCTTCTAAATTTGCCTACTAGGGAATCAGAGGACTTAGATCCCCCCCTTGTAAAAACCTTTGGAAGCACATTTGGAAACTTATAGTTCCTCAAACCAACTAGGACTATTCTTAATACTAGAATGCCTATGAATACTGTTGATTATACTAGATGCTGTCATCCTAATGAATCTGTTATGCATGCTTTGGTATTGTGTCCCTTTGCTAGTCATGTTTGGTTCATATTCTCTCTGTGTGTTAACACTCAGGCTTTTAGTAACAAGACTTTTAAGGATTGGTTAATGTTCTGGTTAATTTATCCTAGTTCTAAGTTGCCTGGTGAAGCTCAATGTATGTTTGTAACTATCCTTTGGTCCCTATGGAGTAGCAGAAACAACTTAGTCTTTCAAAACACTAAGGAATCCCACTTAGCAGTCTTGAATAGAGCCAAAGCCATGCTTCTGACTAGAAAACCAAAACTCAACATTTGTACCTCTATCCCTATTGGTTTATTGGATAAATGGATGCCTCCTCCTCTTGGTTGGATAAAATGCAATACTGATGGTGCCTTTAATGAAATTTCTTTGGACAATGGAGCAGGCTATGTGATGAGAGACTTTACAAGGAAAGCTTCTTTTTGTGCTACCGTGGTTTTTGAAGTCTAATATGTTGTTGAAGCTGAAACTAAAGCTATTTGGGTTGTGTTAACGAAAACAGTGGAGCAGAATCTTACTCATATCATTGTATAAAGTGATGCTCAAGACCTCATCAATCTTTTCTCCTCTGGGAAGTTTGATGGTGATACTAGGACATATGCTATTTTTAAAGACATTCAGTTATTTCTTCCAAGTTAGAAGCTTGTATTTTTACTTTTCAACCTAGGTTATGTAATTTTGTGGCTCATGAGCTAGCTCAATGGGCAAAAAAACATAAGTCTACTATGTACTGGTCTGTGAATCCAATTTGGCTCTTGCCAGTTGTTGAGGGGGATCATTAGCCTTGTTGAAGGCCTTTGTCTATAAAAAAAATAAAAAAAAAATAGCATTGCTCAGTCGAACTCACAAGTGTTGCTATCTGAAGATTGTAGCAAAAACTATATCTTTATTTCTAGTCTACAATTAGTTAAGTCTCGGTCTAGGATAGAGGTAGTTGAGAAACGAACCAGTCATCATTTGCGTTCTACCGTTTGAAGGCAAAGATCAACCGAAGCTTTTAAAGAACTTCGTCAACAAAAGGTAAGTGAAGACTGACCCGCCTACTTCTCAAGTTATGTTCACGTTTTTATCCTTGAGACGTTTGTCACATAACTAATTAGACTAGCTTGTATAGATAAGAATTTCGAGTTGAGAACTAATTATTTAGTTTACGAATTTCTCGAAATATATTTACTAAGCTTAATTAACATTTTTTCATACTTGATCAACTTCGGTGGAGAACAATTTATCGTTTGAAACCAAAATAATGATTCAAGTTTATCATTCGAAAATAACTTGGAACAGTGATATGCATCATTGATGTTATTCGGGAATTTTTGAATTGATTTAGAGAAAGAACTACTATATTCGGAATACAAGACAGTGTTATCAATCTTACAAACTGAGATAATTGTTATATGTCTGAAGCCGTATTACATGTACTCGTACACGTAGCGGAGTAGCTATATATCGACTTACAGATTTGTGTGATACACATATTCATATGCACATCATGGGAAAATCTGTCTCTTTCGTGATCCAGATAGGTATGCATATTCGTATGGCCATTTTGGAACTGTGGTAAGGGAACCGGTTTTAAGTATCCAAACCTGTATGTGAACCAATACAGTTCTATGTTCCTGAACCGGTTCTGGGTTCGGTAAAGTCTTAAGGTTTCCAAACTGAAAAAGTTTTGTCAACTCCGGAACTTAGTTTTGCACCTAAGTTTGCAAACCGGTATGTGAACTGAAAAAGTTCTGTCAACTCCGGAACTCGGTTTTGCTCATAAGTTTGTAAAACGGTCCGTGTACCATGACTCAGCCGATTCACGAATGACTTATGTATTTGTACTTTGTGCATTTACCAACTATGTTGATTATGATTAAATTGCGACTAAATTATTTCTAAGAGATAATTTGCACTTGATCAATTCTCTAAAAACACCATACTTATTTGACCACATGATTGTGACTCAAGATCAATGTCTTTGTGTTCATGAAAATGAGTATTAAGCTTTTAAGTTCAAACTGGCTAGTTCCGGCTAACCATGTTGAACATAGTCCTTGTACACGGTTCAGTAACGGTTTACCTAACCAGAGTGTATATCTTGTTTATGTGAATGAGATTCAAAGTTTTCATTTAACTATGAGTATTAATTGCTTGGTTCCAAAGCTATCATAGCTTAAAGCTAAAACAACCTATGCTTTGAATGTCTATATAAGGGGAACTCTTGGAAACTGGGATCTTTGAATACTGACAATACTTTTTGGTGTGTCCTAGTTGTATCTAGAGTCGTCCTCTCCAGAAACCCTTTTAGGGTTTAGTGACTATCAAAGACTTCATTGGGATTTGTGAAGCCAGGTACAGTTATCCTGATCTTGTTCGATCGTTGATTTATCACTTGAACAAGATAGATGGAAATCACAAAGTTCTCTTCGTCTCAACTTTGTGATTCCGCAAGTTTTATACTTGTGAGGTGAATAATAATTTAGGCTGCACTTCGGGTTGCATAAGTCCAGATTTTGAGGATATATAGACTTTTGTCAAATTGCTATCGATTTTCATCACCTTGATCCTACATTTGATTTGATCATCCGTTTCGATCGTAATCAGGAAATTAATTATATAGGCTTAATCTACGGGAGGAAGATTCAGTTTAAAGTCTTCAATTGAGTTGAAGCAACTCTTAGTTGGTATGACGTCATCTAAGGGAATCATTTGCACGGAGTCCTGCTGGGATTCAAGAGGCGTAAGGAGCGCGACTGTACCTGAATCAGCGGGAGATTGAGTTCAGGCTCAACTACATTCCAGACCGAAGTTAATTGGTAGTAGGCTAGTTTCTGTAGCGGCTTAATACAGTTTGGTGTTCAATATGGACTAGGTTCCGGGGTTTTTCTGCATTTGTGGTTTCCTCGTTAACAAAATTTATGGTATCTGTGTTATTTATTTTTCCGCATTATATTTTTTATCTTTATAATTGAAATATCGCAGGTCATACGTTGATCAATCACAGTAGATACGTCTGACCTAGTTTGTTGGATACAACTTGATTGATCCTTGGACATTAGTCTTTGGTACCGTCCAAGAACTCTCTTTGTGATTAGGTTCACAGATTCAATTCTGTAAACGTTCTAATCGCAAGGGAGATAGAGATTTAACTCTAGACACTTTCTTTGATTGAGTTTTAACTCTCAGAGTTGTGTTAAGTTTGTCCATACAGTCTGCCTACGAAAAAGTTGGTGGTGTATTTTGGTAATCCAGTGTTTTCAAAATACAATTATAAAAATAAAAAATAATGCGGAAAGGGAAATACACAAGACACAATAAATTTTGTTAACGTGGAAACAACAATAGTAGAAAAACCCTGAGACCTTGTCTAGATTGAACACCATCCTGTATTAAGCCACTACAGAACTATCCTACTACTATCAGACTTGGGACTGGAATGTAGTTGAGAGTTTTGAGACCTAATCCACCCTCCAAGCGATTCAGCTGAAGTTGCGTTCCTTACGTCTCTTGAAACTCACAAGATTCTACGCACTTGATTCCCTTAGCTGACGTCCTTTATAACCTAAGAGTTGTTTCAGCCTAAGTGAAGACTTTTGATACCAATCTGCCTCTAATAGATAAGCCCATTTGATTTTTGGTTAGATCAAAAGATCAAAGGTCTGGAAATCTGTTTATAATAGACAAAGCTAGCAAACCTCACAAATCCGGGAGAAGCCTAGATTCTTAACCACCTCTCAAGAACAATCGTCGAAAGATCAACTAAGATCAATCTTTAGATATCTATCTTGAGGAATCACAAAGTATGAGACGAAGAGAACTTTGCGATTACTATCGATCTTTCCTGAAAGAGATTGACGAAAACCTCGATAACTGAAAAGCAAGATCAAAATACACGAACTATCAAGGTAAAGATAGTCAGACCTGGCTTCACGAATCCCCAAAGCTGAGTCTTTTAGTCGTAGACCTAAACGGTCAATAGAGGACGACTCTAGAATCAACTAGGACACAAAGTATTAGGGATTGAATTTCCCAGTTGACAGAGAGGCTCTATTTATAGTTTTCAAAGATCAGGGTTATCTTAGAATTCAAGTTAAGATAACTTGAGAATCAAGTAACCTATTTTTAAATTTTGAAACACAATAGAAGAGTAATGAAGGTGGGTTGGGTGTTAAGGATGTTGAGACCACTAATTAACATCTCAACTAATTGGAGACACTTTTAGGATCTTGTTTCCAATCTTACTATTTGGATTATCCGGGTTAAGAAGAATCTTGTCAAGGATAAAATATCTATTATTTATATGTGCCTCAAGATGCTTATTGGTGTTGTAGGAAGGTTCAGAATCAAAGGAGTTTGGCTTGAGATATGGTTATTAACATTCTTGGAGATGGTAAAGATACAAACTTTCTTCACCACAAGTGGCATCCCAGGGGAAGATTTTGTGAATGGATAGATCCAACAACGATTCAGAAGTGTTTTCGTAATGAAAAGAGCAAGGGTTTTGAGTTTCTAAGAATGAGACACTAGGAGTTTTCTCTTAGTGATAATTGTTGATACATGAAAAATAACTACGCTTCAATAGGGCTTGGGAGTCCCTAATAATAGGTTAAGCCCAAGGGGTAAAATGAGGACTTGGGGACTAAGGCCCAAATCCTCATGGGTATGCCCATGAAATATTAAGGATAAAGGAGAAATTAAAAGGAAGTTAGAGGTCGGAATGACAATAAGGGTAAATAAGAGGGTTTTAAGGACATGTGGCATGATGTCATGGAAATGAGAAACTTTGCGAAACCCTATAAAAGGAGGAAGGTAGTACAATGGAAAGGGGATCCTCTCTCTCTTATTATTCTAGGAAAGTGTGTAGTTATTGTTGTGACTTGGACGTGTAGGTTTAGTATTAAATTACCCTTTCAACGATGATGCGGAGGTTAATGATGTTTTTTCTCATCTGTCTTAGGTTGAGTCTAATTTATGGAGAAGGATAAGGTAGTTCGGTTGCTAGTGAATCTGGTGAATTTTATGTTAAATAGACTTACAAAGGCCTAAGTGCTAATGGTGTACATGTGAATTGGCATTCCCTTATTTAGTTCAGATTGCATATTCCTAGATATTCATTTATAGTACATGGGTTCCACTGCATGGTAAATTCAAAACTAGAGATACATTGCTTCAATGATGGGATATTAATGCTTCTAGTTGTTTGTTCAGCGGTGCTGAAAAAGATAATGAAGAACAATTATTCCATGGTTGTATTAAGATGGTTTACGACAGAGGTAGCTATGATACTTGGCTTGAGGAGATTCAGTGGCGTGTCTCTCATTTTAAGGGTGACTCTACTGTTGTTGTTTCATAATTTTGTCTATAATGTCTGGAGGGAGAAGAATTCCAGAATCTTTGCTGCAAAGTATACTTCCATTCAGGTGGTTAGCTTTCTTGCTATGTAGGAGGTTTGGTTGAAGCTTAATGTACATACTTTGAAGGATGATGATACTAATGCAAACAAGCAATTCATGAAAAAAATAAAGAATTATTTGTGAGTTCATTATGAAACAACCAATTTTTTGTCCTTAGCTTGCTCCCATTAGTTATGTATCTTAAGATGTTATGGTTAATGCTGATGACTCACTGAACGCGGATAGTGCTGGGTTTATAACTATTATTAGGTAGTCTTTTGGAGATCATCTGACTGTTATCACTGGGATGTCATCCCATATTTAGCACCTACGTGATGCGGAGAGTTAAAATTGGCATGAAGCTTGATATGAAGAGCTCAATATATTCACTCATGCATTGGCTCTATATCCACTTGTATGTTACTGAAAAGCTTTGATCCTAAACTTCCTATCAATACCCTACATATTCGGAGGAGAGTTAAGGTCTTGCTCAACTTCTAGGTAGATTATCCACCGTTGTAGGAAAACTAACATGACTATTTATTATCTGGCTGGGATACATCCTAGCTCTACTTATGTGAAGATTTATGTGGAGGGGTTCTCTCCTGACTACAGAAAAACTCTTACGGTGGATAAGGCTAGAAAAGTGTTCCTCAAACATTAATTGGCATCGGCTTCAAGTTTTTATATCCTTGTTTCTTTGGGACTTTTTTTAACCCTGTTTACCGTGTCAAATAAAATAAATCTATTAAAAAATATTACCCACCTTCTTTTGTTAAAAACTTACCGACTTAGAAAACGACCGTTTAACAGTCACTTACTCGCCGGTGACGATGTAACATCTTATAAAATAAGAGACCAGATTACCCTTGGAAACCTAGGGAGTAGGGACATGTGGCAACAACAACTCCAAATATACTACCTTGGTTTACAAGCCATGAATAGAAATCTCGCCTTTATTTTTCCTCTTTTTCCTTTTTCTTTTATTTTTGGGGAACGACTAGAAGACCAGTAGAACATTGAAGAAACATCCCAACCCAAATAAACCGTATCCATCTTTAAAAATTCCTACTCTTTCAATTTCCCAAAATTCCAAACCAAATCCCATCAAATTCTCACACCCTCTCTCTTCTTTATATATCCAATTGAATTGTAACCTAACTAAAAGTCTTCTACTAACAATGGCAAGACCTAATCAAGAAGCAATCGAAACCTTTATGAGTATTACAGGCGCTTCACAAGAAGTCGCTTTACAAAAACTTGAGGTAACCCATTTTTACTTATTCGTTAATTAATATAGGGTTCAACTCAATTTCGGATTTTTATTCGTTTTATCAACTTAATTTTGATAATGGATTCAAATTAAGAATGATGAGGATGTTAAGGATTTGTTTTTGTTTTTCTTATTGCCATATGATAGATTTGGTCTGTGTACTGTCTAATTTAGTTGAAACAACACATCTGAGTATCGGTTCTACAAGTTGAAGCCAAATTTAGTATTATTGGGGAAATTGTTTTGTTTTAGATTTTAGGGGTTTAAAGTGGGTTTAATTAGTTGTAGGTTGAGATTAGGGATCACTTGGTTTTTTGCAGTTAAGTTTGTAGGATTTTTGGAGTTGGTTTACTGTTGGGGGAGGCCAGCATTGGGGTTTTTACTTAAACTGGGCTCAGGGAGAAGGCTCTTAGTGATGTCAGTGAGCTTCATATGGTGGGGTTCATTATTTGAATAGTAGATTGTATTCTGTTGTTTTTTGTTGCCGTAATACTGGGACTGATTTTTGTAGAAAAACATAGAAGTGTAAAAATTAGCTCCATTGGTTTGATGAGAATGAACTGTGGTCTGTGGTAGAGAGCTGTATAGCTGGAAGTCGCTTGATTCTGTTTGAACATCATTAGTTATTTGTATGCGCCTTAAACGGGTGGATTTTTGTCTCTGTTTGACGTGATGCCGTTTTTCTCTATCCTGATAACTTTGATTTTTTTTTTTTGATTTTCTTTTCTTTTCCATTAGAAACTAGAGTGGTGATTTTCTACAGATAAGGCTTGGGTATCTTCGATTACTTCCTTCTTCGAGCAGTTTCCTGCAATGACAGAGTTCCTAAAATTACACTTGATATGAGCCTTACGTTGTGTGGTCTTAGCAATATCATAGAAGTAGACTGCTGACTTTCTACTCGTTTTTCTTTATTTTCTTTGTCCCCCCCACCGCCTCATTTACATTTTTCCCCTTTATTTTTATTTTTAAAAAATGAGATGTGATTGTTGGATCGGTATGTTTTTTATTAAGCACAAGCATCGATGTTCTTGATCTATGAATTGAAACTGTTCTCGCCTAAGTGCTTCTACTGAGACCTTGTTTAGGCTATATGAATAATTTGTTTCAGAGTACATTATTGTAGTTTAAGAATAGATACTGTCACATATACGCGCAGGGTACCTTATAGAGGCTCCTTTTTTTTTATCTTAAAAGTACTAAGCATTTTTTTCCGAGATTAGAGATTTACCGCATGCATCGTTAAGCTGGTTTGAGAGTTGAGAGATTTTCAGGTTCCCCTAATGCTCAAGGTGAATGCAACTCTTAGTACTGTGGTAATTCGGTATGATCTGTGTCAATTGTTCAGATATATTTTTAAGATTGCAAGCATCACCTGAAATGACAGATAACTACTCAAGCCGTCTTATTTTATCCTCATATATTTAATATTATTCTTCTAGTTATCATATTTCATTACCATCAATGTTCCTCAAAGAGTTCTCACGTCTTGTGCGTTATCCTGGCTCTCAGGAACGTGGTGGCAATCTCAATGAAGCTGTAAATGCATATTTTAGTGAGGGAGATAGAAACAGGTACTCAATTTTCAGTTCAATCTAGTAGTTTTTTCTGTAGTTTACACAAATGTATCTTTCTAGCATGGGTTCATGATTTTTATGTCTGCTGATACTTACCTCTCCTGTTCTTGTTTGTGTTGTTCAGTGCCCGTCCAGCTTCTACCGCGATCCGTCAAAATGATTTCATGGATATAGATGATGACGATCCACTTCTAGTGGAGCCCCAAGGACCTTCTTTACCACTTCTATCTGCTGCTCAAAATTTGAACCCGTTCTCACTGCTAGACCCAACTTTTGGTCGTAGTTTCCTTGAAGGAAGAGGTTTTGGGGTTGCCACTGGTGCACCATTGGTTTCGCATCCGAGAGAGGTAAGGGAGATCCCTATAGAGGTCAAGGATGGAAATGACCAATCTATTCCATCTGGATCCAGACCTGTTATTGAGGACATCACTGGAACAACAACGCATGGTCCTGAGATCCATGGAAGAGTAATAATTGATGATGACGAAGATGAAAACATTCCAACTGCTCCCACTGCTCCTGTTCTAGACTATGATAATGATATAGAGGAAGAAATGATTCGAGCTGCCATTGAGGCTTCAAAGCGAGAGGTTGAAGAGGGCAACCTTAATCACCAATCCAGTGTTCCTAGTGTATGTGACCATAATCATGATATTGTTAGTCTTTTTACTGTGGCGCTGCCAATATTTTATCATCTTGATTTCTTGAACCATTTTTATGTCAATCTAGGTTTTGTCTGGTCTAGATCATCAGCAAAGGGAGCCTCCTGCAGAAGATGCTGAGCTTCTTCGTGCTGTTTCATTGTCGATGAAGGTATCTATTTCCCAACTGTTATTTTCACTTTCTCCATTTCCACTTTTCCATAAATGTAGTTGTCTTTAACATGGATTTCCTTCAGACAGCAGAGCGGGAGAAAGCACTGCGTGAGCAGGGAAATGCCGAGACAACAGAGAAGGTTGTCATTGATTCATCCGATGAGGAAGAAATTGAAACATTAACGGCAAACAGAAGGTTATATATTTTGTTATTTATTATTCGTAATTTTATGTGCTCAGAATATCTAGAACTGATATTTGGTTTTGCTTTATTGCCCATAAAGGCGATTACGTTCTTTTAACCAGGGAGCTTCAAGTCAAGTTAAATTGGAGGCTGGAAGCTCATCTGTCCAAGATGAAGCTGAAGATATCGAAGAGCAGCCTTTAGTGAGAAACAGATCCAGACGTGTGTCTTCTACGTCTGTGGGGTCTCTCAGAGAAGTTGGAGAGATGGACGAGAGCCCACCGGCAAGTCCTGGCCCACCTCGCCCACAAAATGGAGACACGTTTCCTGCTGAGGTATCATCTATCTTTACATTAAACTCAGAGGTATCATGCAGTGTGGTCAAAAGATATTAGTTTTTGTTTTCGAATATATGTGAATATGCGAATCCCAAACATATTGAATGGATCATAAACTAGCAAATTGGCTTGTTGAATTCAAAGATTCCCATATATGCCTCCATTTTCTTAAAGTTGTGACGAAGTTTTGTCGTTTATATTGTGGTGAAGTGGGGAGGCATATCCTCGGAAGAGCATGATGAAGCAGTTATGCTTGAGGCTGCCCTATTTGGTGGAGTTCCCGAAGGGCCTGCATATAATTACCCGTACCCAACTCGTCAAACTAGAAGTATGGGCTACTATCCTGAGTCAGCACCTCGTCCCCCATCACCTACACTGACAGCTCAGCGTTTACTTAGAGAACAACAGGTGTGTACTCTTTTAGTGGCTGAGAAACTGTTTTTATCATGAACGTATTGAGCCAACACTGAACTCACAGGACGACGAGTATCTTGCATCTCTGCAAGCGGACAGAGAAAAAGCTGAAGCACGCCTTTTAGAAGAACAGGCTGCCAGAGAAGCTGCGCTTGAAGAAGAAAGAAAGAAGGAGCAGGAAGCTCAAAGGAAATTATTGGAGGAAGAGGTAACATTTACTCTCTTTTGTGAATTGTTGGTGAGATGAGTTTTTATGTATTTAACACTACTTTCTGTTCTATGTTGAATCTAGGAATCAACTAGGGCCAGTGTTTGAAAATGCCCTTTTGTGCTTCACTTTTTTTGCTGCCTTGATGCTGGCACATCTAATCTTATTTTTAGGCGCACACTTTTTTGGGCTTTAAAAGTCCAAAACCTTGGGTTTGATTCATGACTTAGATCCGTTTTATTATTCTAGTCCCTACCTGCTTAAATAGTTTTGAAGATGACATGTCACGAAGTTGAAGAGACTGAAGGTGGACACTGTACTGTAGCATGTGAACAACTCAGTTTTTAGTTATTTTTGGACATCTTGTTTTTATGAACTGTGTTTTCCCTCTTGTTTGCATATTTTCAGTTCTTCTAGCTATGTATGAGTCATGTTTATTTATTTTTTATAATTCTAGCATTTTCTTTATCCCATATGATGCTGCATATCACCTCAGCATATTTTTGAACTTTGACTAGGATATTGTGTGATCCAATGTGATACTGCATATCGCCTCAGCATATTCTTTAAACCTTGACTAGGATATTGCGTGATATATAAGACAGAAATCAAGTCGAAATAACGACTTCTTCCCAAGTCAAGATGACCTCTTTCACTTCTTTGTCTATTTCATTTGATTTGTGTAGACCTGTTCAACATATATTTGACATATCTGATTTCCAATAAGAAAATAATTGCACCTTCATACTGTTTGTTAACTTCTCTTATTGATTACAGGAATTTGAGAGAAAGCTAGCTGCAAAAGATGCATCTCTTCCTCAGGAACCCGCCACAGATGATGAAAATGCTATAAATCTTCTTATTCGGATGCCAGATGGTTCCCGACGTGGCCGTCGCTTTCTGAAGTCTGACAGGCTACAGGTAATGCGGGCAGAAGAACTAGCTAGTAGTTAAATTCCTCCGTGTTGGCATCTTTGCTCTGTTGTATATATGAACTTTTTCGTTTCTTTTATTGCAGTCTCTTTTCGATTTCATAGATGTGGGAAGAGCAGTTAAGCCTGGCACGTACAGATTGGTAAATTTTCTTCTCCTATTGCGCTTTCTCCAGTCTCTTTTGTCTTGAGTACGGCCATATCATCAATGTCATGTACTTCTATCCATTCTTAGCAAAAGAAATTTGTAGATCTAATTTCCGTGAGGTAGGATAAGATAAGTTGGAAACAAATATATGAATAATGGGGTGCCTTGCAAAGTATTGAACTCGTGCAGTTTTACCTAAACATAAACTCTACCTTCATCATCTAACTCCCAACAAATCTTCATAATGGTCTTCTGCAAAATCAATAAGTCGTCTCATTAGTAGCTGCCATAAAAATTTGTAATAACTAAAGCAACAGTTGAAATAAATGTAAACTATACTTCCATCATTATTCTCTTTGTCACTATCCCTTTGTCACTATTATGTCCATGTCCATCATTCATGGCTTTGTCACCATCACGGTCAGTTTGAAAAATGAAACAGTTATTAGCAAACTTTAGCTTTGTTTACTCATCAACCTTTAGCTTTGTCCATCATTTTGGTTGTCCTTCATGAACCCTTCATCATCCAACTGTGTGTTACCTACAATATGAAACCAATTCTAATTAGTTAAGTTAATGCTGATACTGCAATTGCTTGTCATAAGAAAGAGTTGCAAAAACTAACAATAGTGAGAAGCAAAATTTTCTAATTTTAAGGGTGAATGCTAGATTGTGAGGACCAAAATACGAAAGTTTGTGGAAGATTGCTCCGCAGTGTCATTCTCCAGGGTGGAGAATTCTCCAGCGTGGAACATTTTTCTATTTTTATGACATTGATGATTTATCATTTTGGCAAAGCTTTTGCCTAATCTGACTATTGTTTATTTGCAGGTGAGGCCATACCCAAGGCGTGCTTTCAGTGATGGCGAGGGTGCGGTATCCCTAACTGATTTAGGGTTGACTGGCAAACAAGAAGCATTATTTTTAGAGTTAATTTGAAAGTTACAATAGAAAATCCTTGTTTTTAGGTTTGTTTGAAGTTTGCGTTTAGGTAACGTAAAAGGAAAAATATATCAGTGTGGGAGTAAGGATTTCAGGTTGTGCTGATCGGTTAGTAGAGGAAATACATTGAATGGCAGGAACTGAACGAAAGATTTGGTTCTTTTCTAGCTTGGGACTTTCAGATATCCTTTACCCTTTTAACCACCTACAATCTCCCATTTTATCTTTTGTTTTTAGAGTTACATAAAACCTAGTTCGTTTTCAATGGTTGTGTTTGATTTGTTGGTAGATAGATAATGTACATAATATATTCATTTACTTCCAAATTATCCTGGATTTTAGTTTCTTGAAAAATTGAATGATTTTGTTTTGGTTAATTTGCCTTTGTCGAGGCAAGAGAATCGGGGAGGGAAGGTATTTAGCTAGATATCTAGCCCGCCTTTTATTTGAGAACACGCTGGTTTATTTTGCTCTCTGCACGCACTTTTTTGTTTTGTTTTGATCAGACTCTCTGCACGCACTTGCCTGTGTGTATCCTAGATTTCTTGCAAGTAAAGATAGCGAGAGCAACGTAACTGATGTGTTCCGGAATGAGGTATTGGAGTTGGACTAATGAGCCAATATATGTATGAATTCTGTATCAGGTAGGTACATCAAAATGTTGATGCATTTTTCTGAGATTCATATGAAAATGTATCCATGCATGCTTCCATGAGTAACCAAAATAGTATTACGACTGTAGAGATGGCATTGCTTTGGGATTACGCAAATGTGCTTACATCACTCACTGCACCAAACAAGGAAGGTTGATGTAGACAAACTACCGAACTTTAAAGAAGGAAGTAAGTAGTTTGGAACTGAGTAGTTGGGCTGTAAAATCTCCATCAATCAAAAGAGTTAGAAAAGAGAGTATGATTGAATCAGAGTGAGGTCAGTACCTATGATATAAGAGACTACCTACCAGAAACTCACCAGTCACCACCACCATATCAACCACTCGTAATCGCATCATCTTCTTTGCTTTTTTCTGAGCTTCACTTAAATACAAAAATGTAAAGATGCAAAATTTTTATACTGCTTTCTTCGTACTGTTCCAGATTGTTTTAGGTTATGCAAAGGTTTACCTGGGTTGAGAAAATTTGGCTGCGCAAGTCGAAGAAAAATAAATTGTGGCGTAAGCTGAAGCCTATGTGGTTAAATCTTTTTTGTTTTGAGTGTTTTTTTCTTCTTAAAGTTTATTTATGCTATGCGTAAGTCTCGTCTAAACTTGTCATTTCATTCATTGTTATTTGTTTGTCTCCACGGAATTTGTTTTCCTTCTCCATGAGGTAAACATTGCCAAGCCCAACGAAAAAAAAGATACTCCATATTCAGAAATTGAAATTTTCTTTATTGAAGCGGAAAGTAGCTTCTACATTCTAAATCTGATTTTGCATTACATTTCTTATTTGCAAATCAGATGACATCCAAAGACCAAAACAAGATTATGAAACTAAGGGGAAACACCAGCTATCTTGCCCTCGTTATGACGTACTACCCATTTTCCATCTTTCTCTGGTGCATCACCTGAAATCAGAAGTGATCACGAACAATTTCAGAACAATGTGCAGAAAGAACATAGTAAAAAAGAAGAAGGAATAGTAACAAGTTAATTACCACAGGTTAGAGCTGGGAGATTGCAAGCTCTAGGGATACGAGCAGCAATGCGAAGAGTGTTACAGATACAGCTCTGATCAACTCGTTGCAGGGCGCCGCAGCATTCAGCCGTGGGTAAAGCAACCCCTTGTCCAGGAAGTACGAATGGTGCGCATACGTTGAGATTAGTAATATCCTGGAGGCAAGACTGTGATCGAACTGACTGGATTTCAGCTCCTAAAGTCATCAGCATAAGAAACAATGCAGCTGAAGAATAGCAAAGAGAAGAAACACCAGATTTCTTAATTCCTGCCATGACTATAAAAATACTACTTGCTAACTTTTCTTCTTTTCTTTTAATTAATCACTTTGAGATATGAAATGATACTCTGAAGTGAACATATTTATAGGATTTTTCACTCGGATCAGTAGAGCACAAAGAAGTGAAAGTTGCATGACTTTTCTACTACTAATTAATCCACTGTTATGCTTGTGTTTATCAGTTGAGACACAAACTTGTGGTGAGTTTATCATTTTAATATTGTGATTCACCATCATCTTATCATTGGCATTTTACATTCATAGGGATTAATGCATTAACGTAATATTCAAGGATTTTCCTTCGATCTTTCTGGAAGAGTGATATTCCCATATTTTTATCACCAATTACAAAAATGTATAGGCACATTATTCCATTTTATGCAAATGGCAACAAATGTAGAATTCCTAGTTAGCATTTCGGGCTTGGAGAGTAGTTGGTTATGGCAAATGTATGCGTATTATTCCGATTCGTAAAAGTCAAATCCGGTCAACGGTTTGTTGTTCGTAATTCGGATTCGTGGATCACTTTCCAGACTCCAAACAATTTGCACTATACGATAAATTACAGTTACAGTGTACATATTGGACCCCGAGGCATATTTTGCTTTACAATGATAGAGATTCAGTCGCAACATAAATTTTAGATCATAAGATAGATTCCAAACCAAAGATAATTTTTTTGTCAAGAAGCAGTTTTTAGGTCACCAAATAGGTTTTAGATTACAATGGTAAGTTTTGATTTAAAATGCAAATTTTGGCCGCTTGGGTTATGGCGCTATTTGGAGGTCATGAGTCTAGAAAGAAATTCGACAACCTCCTTACCGACGAGGTAGATTTTGGGTCATTAGCAAATTTGGTTCACCAAGTAAATTTTGATTATGAGCCACTTAGCATATACAGTAAAACCTCTATAAAAGAATACTCTATAAGGAATAAACTCCATAAATGAATAAAAAATTCTGGTCCCATATTTGGCTTAATCTTTGTAAAATTTACCTCTATATAAGAATAAACTCCATATAAGAATAATTTTATATGGTCCCAATAATATTCTGAAACAAAGGTTTTACTGTATACTCTAGATCAAGTTGCAATTTTTGGTCATGACGAAAGATTTTGACTCACAATTGTAGATTTCTGGTCATTTTGTTTCTTCTTTTGTCCCAATATAATCTTGAGTTTGCAAAGTTTTTAATTACAATGGAAATTTTTGGATCCTGAATTAGATTGTGAATCACAATGTGCATTTAATTTGCCGGTCACAAAGCAAATTAACACACCTTGGATAATAATAGTAGGGGTGGGGGGACCAACATTGAATCTAGAGCTCTGATTACTGTAAACTGTGGCATAAAAATTCACTCAGGTACAAAAATATTATTCTGGCATGACAGATGGAGGGGTAATCCTTGCCTTATGGATTCTTTCAAAAGCTTATATAAGCTTGACAAGTTGAAGAATACAAGTTTGTCTGATCATATTACTTCAGATTGTTCTTGGAGGTTTGATTTCAAAAGAAATCTTTCAAATACTGAAGTTGATTCTTTGGAAGATCCTCTGGACGTTATTGGTACAACTCCACCTATCCTTGATGCTTTACAAGAAAACAGAAGATGGCCTCTAGACTCACATGGTATCTTCATAGTCAAGTCTCTCTATGCTCAGATGATAAAGAATGATGGTTTAGTACATTTCCCACACAAATTTATTTGGGTTTCTAGCATTCCTCCGAAGTTTTGCTTCTTACTTTGGTGTGCTGTGCATGAGAGACTGAATTCTCAGGATATGATGCAGTACAAAGGTATAAATATTTACAGCTCCTGTATCTTATGTGGAGATTTTCCAGAAACTCAAGACACATCCTCATTCACTCAAAGTTGCGAACAAGGTTTGGAACACTCTTACTCCTAAAGACAATTGGGCATGGGTCTTTCCAGACTCAATGTTCAACTTAGCTGAGACTTGGTCTAACAATTTCTTCACTCAATCCGTCAGAGTGATTTGGAATCTTATCCCGACTGTTGTGGGTTGGGTCTTATGGAGAGAAATAAATTGTCGCATTTTTGAAGAAAAATATTGCTTCAAGACTGATGATGATTTATGCGCTGATGCATAATCTCTTGTGCTCACTTGGGCTGCTAGTTCTGGCAATAGGAGATATCTAAACCTTTCTTATACTGTGCAGAATTGGAGTCTTGTTTTTATTTAGTTTTTTTACTCTTTTTTACTACCCTTGGTAGTACTATGTACATTCTTCTTCTATTAATATAATTCTCTCTTCCTATAAAAAAAAATGCACAAAATATATACACTGGTGCAAAAAAGAATACGGAATTTCGTTATGTAACTCTATCATATGTGATTACGGTTTGTGACACGTTCACTAGACCTCATAAGTCATTATCGTGGGTACTGTATTCACTTTTTTTTTTTAATCAAAAAATGCCAAATGGATTAAAATCAACTTAACACTAAGATAGTGCAGAAGTTGAGAAAGATACAAAAGAAGCTCAGTTGTAATAGAGCTTTAAAAAGTGAGAAAATTAAAACTGTTGCATTACACCGTCCCAGTTATAAAGAACTGTATTAAAGAATAACCTTGAAAGATGCATGTTCTCACACACCAGTTAAAGATGAAAGTCTTTACACTATTAATAATTGAGTCTAAAGATCTATACCCTCCCATTTAATAACCTTGCATTTCTATTTTCTGAATTTAAGATTGATGAATCATGCACTCTTGGCTAAGTGGGTTTGGAGATTTGGAGTTGAAAAACTCATTTATGGTATAAGATCATTGAGGAAAAATAAGGCAGTCACTTTTCTTCTTGGATTCCTGGTATTATTAACACCCCTCATGGTGTTTCATGTTGGAGGACCATTGTTGAATCTAGAGCTCTGATCACTGCAAACTATGGCCTAAAATTCACTCAGGTACAAAAATATTATTCTGGCATGACAGATGGAGGGGTAATTCTTTCCTTACGGATTCTTTCAAAAGCTTGACAAGTTGAAGAATGCAAGTTTATCTGATCATATTACTTCAGATTGTTCTTGGAGGTTTGATTTCAAAAGAAATCTTTCAAATACTGAAGTTGATTCTTTGGCAGCTCCTCTTGACGTTATTGGTACAACTCCACCTATCCTTGATGCTTTACAAGACAACAGAAGATGGCATCTAGACTCACATGGTATCTTGACAGTCAAGTATCTCTATGCTCAGATGATAAAGAGTGATGGTTTAGTACATTTCCCCCACAAATTTATTTGGGTTTCTAGTATTCCTCCGAAGATTTTCTTCTTACTTTGGTGTGTTGTGCATGAGAGACTGAATTCTCAGGATATGATGCAGTACAAAGGTATAGATATTTACAACTCCTGTATCTTATGTGGAGATTGTCCAGAAACTCAAGACCACATCCTCATTCACTGCACAGTTGCGCACAAGGTTTGGAACTTTCTTACTCCTAAAGACAATTGGGCATGGGTTTTTCCAGACTCAATGTTCAACTTAGCTGAGACTTGGTCTAACAATTTCTTCACTCACTCCAGCAGAGTGATTTGGGATCTTATCCCGACTGTTATTGTTTGGGTCTTATGGAGAAAAAGGAATTGTCGCACTTTTTAAGAAAAATATTGCTTCAAGACTGATGATGATTTATGCACTGATGCAGAATCTCTTGTGCTCACTTGGGCTGCTAGTTCTTGCAATAGGAGATATCTAAACTTTTCTTATACTGTTTAGAATTGGAGGCTTGTTTTTATTTAGTCTTTTTACTCTTTTTTATTACCTCTGGTAGTACTATGTACATTCTTCTTCTATTAATATAATTCTCTCTTCCTATAAAAAAAAATGCACAAAATATGTACACTGGCGCAAAAAAGAATACGAAATTTCGTTATGTAACTCTATCATATGTGATTGAAGTTTGTGACAAGTTCACTACACCTCATAAGTCATTATCGTGGGTACTATATTCACCCTTTTTTTTTACTCAAAAAAGGCCAAATTGATTAAAATCAACTTAACACTAAGACACGGTGCAAAAGTTGAGAAAGATACAAAAGAAGCTCAATTGTAGTAGAGCTTTAAAAAGTGAGAAAATTACGGCTATTGCATTACACCGTCCCAGTTATAAAGAACTGTATTAAAGAATAACCTTGAAAGATGCCTGGTCCCACACACCAGTTAAAGATGAAAGTCTTTACACTATTAATAATTGAGTCTAATGATCTATACCCTCCCATTGTGGATTTTTTTTGATGGGGGCAAAATCCGAAGGGGCTATGGAGGACAATAACAAGCTAGCATTTTTCTTTCCTTTTTTTGAAAGTTCCCAACAAATTTAAGTTTTGATTTTATCCTCCAATATTACCCTTCTCCAAATCAAAAACAAATCTGTCTAAAAACAACAACTAACCTAAATTAACATAATTAATGCGTTGAATTTTATTCATTTTCTCAACAGTAGATTAGAATTACAGTCCGGATTGAACAGGGAAATCTATCAAAGAAAAATATAAGCCAGTAACGACCAATTCTCATCCATTTGACATCTAATTCGCTTGATTCATCACTACCCTTCTTTGCTAGTAAGGTACAGTATTATAATCGAATCGGTCCGTCGATAGAAAATTTTGTTCTTTTTGTATGGTGGTTCAAAACTCTAAGAATCTTATGATACGCACAATTTTTTTTCGTAGTAGACTAGCCAGAGCAGTAATAATTGCTATAAAAACTTCAAATGGCAGTATGGCACTGCGAGCTTATTCCCATTTCACAAATCCAGAGAGAATACAATGTTGATACAGTGCTAATAGTGGAATCAACTAGTATGGGTATTAGAAGGGTTCCCTATCAGTAAGTACAAAGAGTGCTGAAGGTATTCCAATATACTTAGGCGACGACGGAAGATCCTCGTTGGAGGGTTGCCAATTAATATCACCAGCAGCAACTCCACAGAGATTTGCAGGAAAAATTCATCTTTTATCAGCGAGTCCTAAATTCACTGCCTGTGGTTTTCCCTTGTCTACTCTTAACAATAGCCTATTATCTTTTCAACAATATTTGATTCTGCACGGACCTTATGGACCAGAACGTCCCCTCAACTCTACTGCAATATTGCTTCAGTGAAGCATCCATCATTATTCACGAGTGGTAAAGCAGCAAAATTGAATAGTTAACAGTTTCACTTATTTGTTAGATTACTCATCAAAGTTTAATTAACCTTACCATAAATTAGAGGAAAAAAGGAATTTAAGTTTTAAAAGTTTAAAATATTTGATAAGAGAAAAGGATTTTGAATATCATTACGATCAAATCATATTTTTTCCTCCCTTTAATAGTAAGTTTTGGTTGACGTTAATTTAGGGTAGCTGTTATTTCTGGATAACAAAGAAGATTTGTTTTTGATTTGGAGAAGGGTAATATGGGAGGATAAAATCAAAACTTAAATTCGTTGGAAACTATCAAAATAAGGAAAGAAAAATGCTAGCTTCTTATCGGTCCCCCATGGCCCCTTCGGATTTTGCCCCCATCAAAAAAAATTCTCCTCCCATTGAATAACCTTGCATTTCTTTTAATCCATATAGCCCACCATATAACAAATGGAATGATGTCCCATATACTTTTCCTAATGGAATCATTCTTGCATTTTTTCTTTTTCCAATGTCATATATCACTTCTAATAGAATCATGAAATACCCATTGCATTTTGTAATACTGTAAAAAAAAGTGCCAAACTAAACATGGTAGTCTCACAGTGCATAAAAATATGTTGGTTTGATTCAGCATCCTTCTTGCATAAGAGACATCCATTTACCATAATAGTGTTTCTGTAAGAATCCAAAGTAAGAGCTGCAGCATAACACAAAGACCAAACAAAAAATATTACCTTCTGAGGTATCTTTGGGTTCCAAACACACTGATGAGGAAAAACTAAAAGACCATCATCTTCCAAAGACTTAAAACATTCTGAAACAGAAAATCCCTTGCTACCAGCTTGCCATACTCTTTGATCATCTCCACTATCACTGTTTATAATTGGGATTAAGTTTAGCAGGTGAGCCACATCCTCAATTTCCTCTTCCTTAAGTAGTCTTGAAAAATAAAAATTCCAACTGGCATCAGTGCTGAACATCATCATTTCTTGTATTGTTGCATCTTTTTTGGTGCTGATCTTAAAAAGAGCAGGAAAAAATTACTTAGGGGATTGACCATTTAGCCATTTATCCTACCAAACCAGACATCTATTGCCACTATTTACTTGAATTGCAGAACTTTGTTCAACAGTAGCACTACACTTCAAATTTCCAGCCCATAAACTCCTTCCAACTGACATATTAGTATTATTAGGGAAAAAATCTTTTGGATTACTTCCAAATTTCTCATTTACGATCCTTATCCATAATGCTTTTTCCTCATTTCCATATCTCCAGATCCACTTAACATGCAATGTTGTATGTATTAACCTCAATTTCCTGACACCAACTCCTCTCCTTTCCTTTGGCAGGTTCTGAAAAGACAAGGGTACCCAAATATACCTCAACCTAACACTTTTCCACCTATAAGTCCTTTCTCCGAAAGTGATTGTCTATGGACTGAGTCGAGACAATACAACTAATCGGTTCACACTTCGTGTGATAGTTTATGTATATGAGATCGAGACAATACGACAACAAGATAACTTGTGTGATTGACTATGGATGCAAGATAGAGACAATACAACAACGAAGTATGATTACTTGATAATAGGTTCAGACTTAACAAACACTATAGGATTGTTATCAAGTAATTAGGAATTAACGTTTGAATATTTTACTTCTAATTATAATAAAAACAATTATAATTGCGGAAATATAAAAGTAAAAGACACGGCAAGATTTTGTTAACGAGGAAACCGCAAAAGCAGAAAAAACCCGGGATCTTGTCCAGAATTGAATACTCTCAGAATTAATCCGCTATACAAAATCTAAACCAATTTCGTATAGTTGAGACCAAGTAACTAAACCTATAGTTCTCCTAGTTCCCTCAGTATCCCTGCGCCTCCAACTTGTAATAAGTCACGCACTTGGAACAATTCCTTTGGTTCGTATTCCAAACAGTAAAGGAACAACAAATCTGTTCATTAAAAACTCTTTTCAAACAACGTGATATGAGTTTGACAAAAGGCTCTTCTGTTTATCTCAATAAACTCCTTTGTCGGGTTCTTAGATCAATCTCTTCAACAACTACCAAGGTAATTGTTTAGACTATGCAATCAATACTATTAATCACAAAGAATTGTATTGATGCCGATCTACTCAATTAATCAGTCAAGGTTATCACAAAGATAAACCGATTATAGCTGGATCCCCATCCGATCAAGTTTTGTGCACACCAAAGATTATGAACTCAAATAAGAAATCTTCTTTGTCTTCAAATCTTCTTAGATTTTCAATAAACACCTGCACACAAACAACTTGAATCTCTTGTGATCAATCACACACAGAACGGAGTCTGTTAACTATGGATTATCACAAGATGTCTTTAGATCTACAAAAAGTTCTAAAGATCCCCGTCGACACTTCGATCTAGTTTGAGTGAATCTTATATCAGAAGAGAAGATTCTCAAGCATAATAAACAAACAAGGTGCAATCAAAGTTCAACAACTGTTAGTCAATCAAATCAATCGAAAACTAATAATAAACTGCAATTATCTAGTTTCCCACCAATGGTACTCGTAGAGCTTCTCAATCTCAAAGAAGTCTTTAAAACGAGCGGTCGTAAGAGATTTCGCCTAATTAGGGTACTTTCCTCTCCGAGTAGATGAATCTACCAGTAACAACACAACTAGGTAGTTTTGCTGGCTCTGAGGATTAGTTTTCTCGAAATGCAAACTTCAATATTTATAGACCAAAGAAGTTTGGACACCAAGGAATTTCCAAAACCGAATATTCTCAAAGATATGCAATAAATTCCAAATAGGTTTTCAAAATTCCTGGAAATGCTCTATCAAAATATTGACCGAAATCTCAGTAGAAAATCTCCAATTAGTAAATGCACATTACCAATTTATTTAAAAGATTCTCAATTTATTTCGATCCGGGATTCTCTTTTAGTTATTAAGGAATATCTTTGAACAATAAAATATAAGAGTTACTGCGCATGTTCAAAGTATGTCGACATCTTTACTTTTTAAATCCTTTTTCATATTTACAATCTTGGAACCGATTTGCCACACTTCCAAACAGGTTTAGAATTGGTTCATCTGACTTCCAAGAACCATGTGATTGATTATCCTATCAAATCATCATTAATGGGTTTCACGGTTCTACCAAAACACAAAGCTTCGGTTCTACCTCCATGTGGGTACTAGGATCGGTCACACTAGCTTTCCAAAAATTGGTTGACTAGGTACTAGGATCGGTTACCACATAATTATGGTATTTTACTTGTGATCGATTGCACAAGTCATAGGATCGGTTACCAATTCCTAAGACTTGTTGTACCTCTTACAAGGATCGATTCCACATACTTGTGATCGGTTACACCTCTTACTAGGATCGGTTCCCCAATGTCTAGAGTTGGTCATACCAGTTACAAAATATCGATCATACCATCTCAGGTGATTACTTAAGATCGGTTTCACTAATAAAAGTCATACCAATACAAAAGTCAGGCATTGTGAATAGTTTTACCAAGATACATAAACAAGTTGTGAGCGGTTATACTAAACACACATATTGGTAATCCAAAGATTTGCAATGAATAACAATACCAATAAGCCTAGCGATTTCCCTTTCGATTCGCAAAAAAAGTTTATGAATTGTACTTCCTTTAAATAAATGTAAAACATTGTTTCCTAGGACGAAATCTTCACCCATACCCATACATAATCACAGTAGCATTCATACGATTATGTCGATGTCTTATATACGAAGTTCAAAAGATAGACGTTATACTTTGTATTGTAATTCCTTAATACAATGTCTAACTAGAGTATAATCATTCACAGCTTCGCAATTATATTTTCAATATGCACGACTTGAAAGATACGTTAGGAATGAAACAGTTCAAGTCAAATATTACTAACCTCAAGAGGAAGGATGATGTCGTCGTTGTAGCTCTTTACTGTTTCACATTCTTCAAGTCTTCACGTAATACTTGTAAGTCTCGTATCCTAGTAACTTTCTAGCTAACCTATACGAAGTTGACTCTAGTAAATAATCAAGCGACTCTTTAAATGAGTTTTGATTCACTAAAATATGACAACCAAACTTGACATACCAACGCTTGGTGGGTTCAACCGAGCTATGCTCTAACAATCTCCCCCTTTGTCAATTTTAGTGACAAAACTCTTACATCATATGGATAAACAAATTACAAGAATTCATTACACATACGCTTGATTCCAAGTTTCAACAACACAATAACCTGTATACATTCAATCCATAAATGCCGTTGTTGACATTATAATAACAAAGCTAATACCCCCCCTAAAGGTAAGATAGGTATATTCTCAATCCTCACGTCTTTGTTATTCCCTTTGTAGTTAAGATAACCAAAAGTATCAATATGATATGTTACTCCCCCTTAGTCTATGCTTTACTCTTTTGGTTAGATATAACGTTTAAGCACCATTGTCATTTCCTTAGTGATACCAAATCACTTGTTTACTCCATATATTTCTCCCCCTTTTTGTCATAAAAGGACAAAGGTACGAGCAAATAAAAGACAAACCGAAAGGATCTTACAAATCTAAAAGACTTGCAAAACCTATAAGAGTTAAGCACGAGGGTTCCACACACCATTTTAGATAACCAATATCAAAACCGAAACTACAAAGTAATTTTGTTTTGATATGTTACCAAGGAAACAATTTCCCTAAGAAATTTTCCCTAATAGTTTAGACAAACAAAAATTGACTAAGCACCTTAGTTCTTTTGCTAAACCGATTGTACAAATACAATCGCTTGTTCGATAAGACCAAAATAAAGATCAGAATTAACTTTATTTTTCTCATCAGGTTCTAATTATTCAAATAATAACTTAGACCTTTCACTTTTAAACAAGACAAGTGCTAGGTTAGTTAACTAGTATTTCTTGTTAAGGCATTCGATTAGACTTGAATAACCGAAACCTCCACTTTGATAAGTCTAACTAAGATCAGAATTAACTTAGTTTCTTTTATCCGGAATCGAATTGGACTAAACAATTGATCCCGAAAACCTTTTTGTTAAGCCATAAACAATTCATACAAACAAAATAAATCAACTTGCATAATTATTTACCTCAACCGGAAGCAATTGAAACAAACATAGACATTATAGTACCGCAATTGCACCAAAATTTCGTAAGGCTAAACAATTGATACCAAACAATAAAGCAAGATAACAATAGTTTTTCTTAACCGGAAACAATTGAATCACACACATACATCCATTCAAAAATAATGGAATAAACATCAATTGTACCGAAATTTTGTTAAGCAAAAGCAATAAATATATGCAATAAAATCAGGCTTTTCTTAAACAGGAAAACTATTAACTAACAAATTCGTTACCTCAAGCTCCGCATCCTCTTCTCCCCAGAAAAATATGCCATTAAGCGCAAGTTCACATAAAACTCTCCCCCGTTGTGTTGTCATCCTCTCGCAAGACAAAAGAACAATAAGAAAGACCAACCTTTAACAGATAAAGGTTGAAAATCGGTTTTAACTAATGCGATGCAAAAGTTGAAACCCCGAAACACATATGCTTTTATGCTAAACCAAAAATGATTCAACATATTATGACTTTTTCACATATCAGTTTCAATCAGAACCCCTTATGATCCTTTGATAAAGCCTACCAACATGGGCTAGAACTTAATCCTGCTAAACCAAAAAGTTACCCAAACCATAAGGGTTCACACAATATGAGATCGAATATTAAGGTCGTGAAAACCGAAATCAAACATCCCATAACATATACATATCAATAATATAAAGCATTCAAGCACAGGCTATGTAATCAAAAACTATCACAAGAAAAATTATAAAATAATAATTTTATTCATAAATAACAGATAGTTTTATTCAAAATAGACCTTTTACAATTATTGAAAGAAATCAAAAGCTGATGCCTATTTTTTTTTTTCATTTTTTGAAACTCTAATTTTATCCTTTTCGAGTTTCCTTCAAAGTTGAAGCCGGATCAGAAGATTTCACTGGATTCCAATCATCTTCTATGATTACTAGTCTTGATTCAAGACTAATAACATTGTAATTGACTTCCTTTACTTCCTTTCGCAAATCCTTTTCCATGTTCCTTACTTCACATAAAATTAGATCTAATTTTAGTGAAAGATTCTTGAGAAGATTATCATCGAGAGAAGAGATTTCTTCATTAGGAACATCTTGATGAAGTTCTGGGGATGAATCCGAATCACCATCATAAGATTCGAGACGAAGTTTCTTGTTAGGAAACAGTATGGTCCAGACTTTTTCGGTTTTGCGAGAGTTGCAGCTAGAGGTAGTCATTCTGTCAAAGCTCTATAAAATGAAGTAAGAGGTATCTCCTCTTATAAGTTCAAGAACTTTCTCTCAAAATCTTTGAGAATATTATTTCAATTAAATTATTAACCGAAAAAATATTTTTAGAAATAGTTTTACCCAAATATTTACATTCATATCCTTACTGTATACTTTTTGAGGGTAACCAGTAAGGATTCATGATAACCAATTAGGTTGGCATTTTTCGGTTGTTGAATCTTCTTCCTTTGAAGGTTTCAACATCCTTATGAATTTGAGAAGCTATTGTGTTTGAACTTTTAGGTTCAACCCTTAATCTTGATGTTCAAAAATATTATTCTCCCTTTTAGAAGAGATTTTTGATCTTGAATTAGATCTTGAATTTTTATAGAGTCTCCCTCTTTGTTTAGTATCAGGATATTTCCTTTGATAATGCCCTCGTTGTTTGCATTGGAAGAAAACACCAGAAGTATTCCGATTTATGGATTTAGATTCCACAAATTTATTTAACCTTGTCTCCTTGCCTTTTGATGCATTCATACCAGGTGATGGTTTTCCAAAGCAATTGAGTTTATCTCTCAGTTTCTGATTTTCTGCTTTTAACTTCCTTATCTCATCTTGACAACATTTAATGTCGAGATTGAGTTTAGATACTTGTTCCTTTTCGGAACATTGAGAGACCTCGATTTTCTCAAGTCGCTTGTTAAATTTTTCTTTATCATTCAAGAAACTCCGTTTGAGTTGATCAAGCGATGATTTTATTCCATAGATGTCAGATTCAAGAAGATGAGTTCTTTTATCTTTACATGGAAACATTTCTTTGAAAATCGTGGGGGTAAACTCTTCTCGAGTATCTGGAGTTGAAAGAATTTCAGAGTTAGAGACTTATGCAATGGTTGCAATATTCTCCACCATATAGTCTTGATCATCCTCGTCAGGGGAATAGTCAAGGGTTGCAGTATATGCATTTATTTTCCATTGGTTATCCTTAGTTGGAAAATCCGGAGAAATATGACCAAATCCTCTACATTTGTAGCATTGAGGAATATCATCATTATCATCCCAAGTGTCTTCACGCTTATGTGTAGAAATGTGATTTCTTTTTGACACAGGAGATTCTCTTTTTCGGTGTCTCAATAATTTCTTGAATCATTGAGTAATAAGAGACAAATGATGATTTAGTTCAGCTTTATCTTCAGCATTTTGATCTTCCTGATCTTGGGAGTTTTCCGGACAGTGAGTCGGAACCTTTCTACCATCTTTATAGTCCAGATTGTCTTTTTGTTTAGATGAATACTCCTGGTCAAATATCTTTAGTTTTCCGACAAGGGAACATCTCAATAAGGAGGAAAGATCATTAGCTTCGATGATTGCATGCTTTTTAGAATCGTATCTAGATGGAAACGATCTGAGAATTTTGCATACTATATCTTTTTCAGAAATAGTCTTTCCAAGCTGGTCGATTGATGATAAACTCTTGAACTTCGTAGAACTTCGACAATTTGTAACTCTTTCTCTATAATTCCTTGTTGCTTGAAACTTCTTCATAAATTTTTCTTCTTCCCCATGAATTTATTAAAGAATACGAAAAGAAATACAAACCAAAATAATACAAAGAATTTCTCGTCATTTTTTTTTTTCATTTTTCATTTTTTTTTTGACAAGAGAAATAACTACAAACTGAAAATAAAATAAA
>JAJJMB010001367.1:757928-771577 GCA_023531105.1 Papaver atlanticum
AAAAGTTGCTCATTAGGGAAGCTTTCACGCAACGGGATAGCTTCTTTGTCTACAGTAAGATGACTCAAGTGATCTGCAACAGTATTCTCAATGCCTTTCTTGTCTTTAATTTCGAGATTAAACCCTTGTAGGAGTAGAATCCATCGAATTAGGCTCGGTTTCGCTTCCTTTTTTGTAAGCAAGTACCTAAGTGCTGCATGATCAGAAAATACAACAACTTTTGTACCAATTAAATAATAATGAAATTTTTCCAAAGCAAAAACAATTGCTAACAACTCCTTTTCAGTGGTTGTATAGTTTTGCTGGGCCTCATTCAACGTTCTGGAAGCATAATAAATGGCATGGGGTAGTTTCCCCGTACGCCGGCCTAATACTGCACCAACCGCATAATCACTAGCATCACACATTAGCTCGAATGGCTTACTCCAATCTGGTGGTTTCATGATAGGGGTTGATATCTAAAGTTCTTTCAAACTATTGAATGCCACCAAACACTTCTCATCGAAGTTCTAAACCACATCTTTTTGCAATAAACGGCATAGTGGTGCTGCAACTTTGGAAAAATCCTTGATAAACCTACGATAAAATCCTGCGTGACCAAGAAAAGCACGAATTTCCCTCACCGTAGTGGGAGGAGTTAGAGCACAAATAAGATCAATCTTAGATTTACTAACTTCCAATCCGTTAGAAGATATAATATGGGCTAGAAGATATAAAGGAACAACAAATATGTTCGGTTACAACTCTTTTCAAACAAAGTGATATGAGTTTGACAAAAGCCTCTTTCGTTTATCCCAATAAACTCCTTTGTCGGGTTCTTAGATCAATCTCTTCAACAACTACCAAGATAATTGTTTAGATTATGTAATTAATACTATTAATCACAAAGAATTGTATTGATGACGATCTACTCAACTAATCAATCAAGGTTATCACAAAGATAAACCGATTATAGTTGGATCCCCAGGCGATAAAGTTTTGTGCACACCAAATATTACGAACTCAAATAAGAAATCTTCTTTGTCTTCAAATCTTCTTAGATCTTCAATAAACACCTGCACACAAACAGCTTGAATCTCTTGTGATCAATCACACACAGAACGGAGTCTGTTAATGATGGATTATCACAAGATGTCTTTAGATCTACAAACATTCTAAAGATCCCCGTCGACACTTCGATCTAGTTTGAGTGAATCTTATATCAGAAGAGAAGATTCTCAAGCATAAACAAACTAGGTGCAATCAAAGTTCAACAACCGTTAGTCAATCAAATCAATCGAAAACTAATAATAAACTGCAATTATCTAGTTTCTCGCCAACGGTAATCGTAGAGCTTCTCAATCCCAAAGAAGTCTTTAAAACGAGCGGTCATAAGAGATTTCGCCTAATTAGGGTACTTTCCTCTCCGAGTAGACGGCTCCACCAGTAACAACACAACTAGGTAGTTTTGCTGGCTCTGAGGATTAGTTTGCTCGAAATGCAAACTTCAATATTTATAGACCAAGGAAGTTTGGAAACCAAGGAATTTCTAAAACCGAATATTCTCAAAGATATGTAATAAAGTCCAAATCGGTTTTCATAATTTCTAGAAATGCTCTGACCAAATATTGACCGAAATCCCAGTAGAAAATCTCCAATTAGTAAATGCACATTACCAATTTTTATTTTCTAAAGATATGCATTTAATTGCTGAAAATTAAAAGCATATAAAACTAAAAACCTTAATTAAAAGATTTTCAATTTATTTCGATCCGGGATTCTCCTTTAGTTATTAAGGAATATCTTTGAACAATAAAAGATAAGAGTTACTGCACATGTTCAAAGTATGTCGACACCTTTACTTTGTAAATCCTTTTTCATATTTACAATCTTGGAACCGATTTGCCATACTTCCAAACAGGTTTAGAATTGGTTCATATGACTTCCAAGAACTATGTGATTGATTATCCTATCAAATCACCTTTAATGGGTTTCACGGTTCTACCAAAACACAAAGCTTCGGTTCTACCTCTATGTGGGTACTAGGATCGGTCACACTAGCTTTCCAAAAATTGGTTGACTAGGTACTAGGATCGGTTACCACATAATTATGGTATTTTACTTGTGATCGGTTGCACAAATCATGGGATCGGTTACCAATTCCTAAGACTTGTTGTACCTCTTACAAGGATCGATTCCACATACTTGTGATCGGTTGCACCTCTTACTAGGATCGGTTCGCCAATGTCTAGAGTTAGTCATACCAATTAAAAAATATCGATCATACCATCTCAGGTGATTACTTAAGATCGGTTTCACTAATAAAAGTCATACCAATACAAAAGTCAGGCATTGTGAATAGTTTTACCAAGATACATAAACAATTTATGAGCGGTTATACTAAACACACATATTGGTAATCCAAAGATTTGCAATGAATAACAATACCAATAAGCCTAGCGATTTCCCTTTTGATTCACAAAACAAGTGTATGAATTGTACTTCCTTTAAACAAATGTAAAATATTGTTTCCTAGGACGAAATCTTCACCCATACCCATACATAATCACAATAGCATTCATACGATTATGTCGATGTCTTATATACGAAGTTCAAAAGATAGACGTTATACTTTGTATTGTAATTCCTTAATACTATGTCTAACTAGAGTATAATCATTCACAGCTTCGCAGTTATGTTTTCAATATGCACGACTTGAAAGATACGTTAGGAATGAAACAGTTCAAGTCAAATATTACTAACCTCAAGAGGAAGGATGATGTCGTCGTTGTATCTCTTTATTTCTTCACATTCTTCAAGTCTTCACGTAATACTTGTAAGTCTCATATCCTAGTAACTTTCTAGCTAACCTATACGAAGTTGACTCTAGTAAATAATCAAGCGACTCTTTAAATAAATTTTGATTCACTAAAATATGACAATCAAACCTTACATACCAACGCTTGGTGGGTTCAACCGAGCTATGCTCTAATAGGTTCAGTTTGTCCCATCAAAACCAACTTCTCTTCCTTTTATTTGTTGATGAACCCCATAAAAATTGTCTCATAATTCTTTCCATTTGCTTCTTCACAGAATCAGGAATCTGAAATAAGGACAAATAGTACACTGGTGAACTAGACAAAACATGTTTGATTAACAATATCCTCCCCTCTTTAGACAAATACCTTCTTTGCCAATTTCCCAATATTTTCTGAAATCTTTGAAAAATAACCTCCCAGACCCCTACATCCTTAGATTTGCTTCCAAGTGGAATTCCCAAGTACTTCATGGGAAAAGTAGTTATTGCACAACTAAAAATACCTTCCCATTCAGTAGCATTCACTGCATTTCCTACTCCAACCAATGCACTTTTTTTGAAGTTCACTTTTAATCCAGACTCCAGAGATCAACTCAAAAGCCAGCAACAAATTCTTCATATTATGTATTTGTCCCACATTGTCATCTAAAACAATAACCAAATCATCTGCAAACTGCAAATGATTAATGACACTTGCATTAGGTGTATGCCTGAACCTTTTTATCATCTTCATATCAGTAGGTTTTTTATCAACGGAGATATATATTCTACAACTAAAATAAACAAAAAAATAGAAATTGGACCCCCTTGTTTGATTTCTTTTCCACTTATGAATAAGTTTGATGTTGTTCCATTTATAGTCATAGCGAATCTATTGTTAGACAAACACCACTTGATCCAATTTCTCCATACATTTCCAAAGCCAAATCTAGACAACCCCAACTTATGCTATCAAAAGCTTTTTCCATGTCCACTTTCAATACCAACCAAGGATTCTTTTCTCTTTCTATTGTATCAATTAACTCAGATGCAATTAGATCCATCAGTAATCTGTCAACTATCAACAAATGCTCCCTGAAATTCAGATATAATAGAAGGAAAAACTAATTTTAACCTGTCAGCAAGCAGTTTGGAAATTATATTATAGACACCTCCAATGAGGCTAATTGGCCTAAAATTATGCATACTTGTAGCCCCATCACACTTAAGAATAAACACAATATTAGTGCAATTTAATCTTCAGTCTAATCTACCAATTGTTTGAAACTACCTCATAACTGCCATTAAATCTTCCTTAAGAATATCCCACACTGCCTTCAAGAACTCAATCTTGTAACCATCAGGCCCAGGAGATTTATTAGTACCAAAACCCCAAATTACATTCTTTACCTCCTCCTCTCCAATTGGTTTTTCTAGCATAATGCTATGTTGAACACTAATTTTTGGCATCTCAAGATTCTCAAAAGTTGGCCTTGAGTGAATGTTCTCAGCAAACAAGTTCTCATAAAATGTTTTTGCCTATGAATTAATAAGATCCTTGTCATGACACATAGCACCATTAATAATTAGAGAATTGATAGAATTTACTTTTTGATTATATGAAGCAGTCTTATGAAAAAATATGGAATTCCTCTCTCCATCTTCAAGCCACTGCCCTTTAGCTCTTGCAAACAATTTTCTTGCAAAATTCAAAGAAGCATTATTGTGCTTAACTCTAGTAACTTCTCTTAGTAAAATTTACTACATTTAGATGATTTATTTGTTCCAGACTATCATAAACATCAGTGAGATCCTCCGACCTGTCAACCTCAGCTTGCAAAGAACCAAATGTCTCTGTTCCCCATTTTTTTATAAAAGACTTTAGATCCTATAATTTCTTAGCTAAATATAACTTGGACTACCAGCAAAGACCAAATTTCCCAACCATACTTTCATACAATCTAAGAACTCAGGATGACTCAAATAGTTGTTCTCAAATCTGAAAATAGGTTTTGAAATGTTACCTGATCAAATTTTGATAGTGGTAAGAATGGGGTTCGTAAGACTTGTGAAAGCAATTGAATTTAGATTTATTTAAACTAAAAGTAGAGAAAATTTAAATCCAAATTTGTTTTTTTTTTAAGAGTGAAAATAACCAAGACACTAGATTCCACTATTACACATGAATAAATGATGATAAAAATTCCAAAACTCTAATTATTTCTAAAATCTCTTTTTCTTAATTCACAAATTATCAAGCATATTCTCAAACATTAATTGTATCCCTTAAGCATAGATTATCTAACCAAAGCATAACCTATCTAATTGAATCACAACTAATTAGGAAAAATTATGCAAACAATTAAAATTCTACAAAGTAGTGATTGAGTGAATTATAAAATACAAATTAGAGAAAAATAGAATTGTTACCAATTATTCATGCATAAATAGCTTCCTCCGTGCCTTGATTACGCGAGAATTAGCTCATCATTATCATGGAAACATGCTAAAAATTCATCTTTATTAATGCTCAAAAATGGTTCACAAATGATGAAATGGGAGAAAAATGAATAAAACCGGGTTTTGTAACACTTATATTTGTTACAAAATCAATTGTTACAGAAAACGATAAAGGAATACCGTCACTGGCACTGTTGAAGAACGACAGTCTTTAAGGGTCTTATGTTCTTCGTACCTTCTTCACCAGCAGAAAAATTGTTTTTCCTGTAACTTTTTTTTTCTCGATTTTTTATGCTCTAAACGTCTCCCTATTCTCCCCCTAAACTCTCTATCCCTTCTTTGAGTCTCCTAAAGCCTTTATATAGTCACAGGATCAAGAATAAATTCGTAATAACCCAAAAATCTTCTCGATATCCAACCATTAACTCATGAATATTTTCTTTTATGTTTTAGGTTCTTACGCATCTTTTCGACGTATACACGCTCCAGAACTTCCTTGTTTGACTCCTCCACACTTCTGCAGCAACCAAACTCCATCACAACTCAATCCATGCACGTTCAAACACGCTGTATTCCGAGGTTGAATATTTTCTTCCCGACGAAAATTCAGCCCAACTGAACGCATTAGAACACTCATACCACCATTGTTTGGGCATATCACGTTCATCCCAATCAAAATCAATGATTGAATCTCACTGAAACTCCTTCAAAAATCCAACAGAAAATTCTGCAGAAAAATGAATTTTTTCCCGCCAAAATTATTTTTCAAACGATGAAGGTGAAGTGCCCTGAATCCAAAACGCGGGTGCCTTTAGCAGCTCGGCTGCCTTGGGGGTGCCCTTATCCATTTTTAGGGTGCCTTTAGTAATTTTGGTGGGTGCCTTTAACACTTTTCTGGGGTGTTTCCAACACTTTTTCGGGGTTCTTCCGGTGTATTTCTGGAGTGCTTCCGGTGCATTTCTGGGGTGCCTTTAGTACTCTATCCTGGGGTGTAAAACACCACTTTACGAGCCAATTTCGTCGCAAGAGCTTATTTCTCTAAAAATACCTACAAAGACATAAAACACCATAATAAGTACAAAAATGGGTACTAATAATATATACAATAGAGATGAAAATAGACACATAAATGCGTCTATCATTACCTGCATTACAATCCAAAAGAATTTGAGTGTGATCAGAACTCGGCGCTCAGCCTAAACTGCATCAAAGAAATGCAATTTTCTTCTCATTATGTGGTGAACACAAATCTGTCCAATCTGACCAAGATAGGTGGGCATTGAGAATTTGTCCAGGTGTAACAATCCCCTGACATAGGAATATCAATCAAGTTGTTTTGGTTGACAAACTTTATGAAATTCTTTCTATTTCTCACAAACCCACCAGCATTATTTCTTTCATATTTATACAAAACTGCATTCTAATCTCCCCCAATCAGCCACGGTTCAGGCATAAGAAAATGAATATCCCTCACCTCCTGCCAGAATTGCTCATAGTTGGCCGAGTCAGTTGCTCCATAAACCGAAGTATAAATCCAGCTGAAGTTGTCAGTCACATTTAGAAACTTGATAGAAACTGAGAAATCACCAATTAGGTTATCTTTCATAATATCACATCTCTATTCCACATTGTTAGTATTCCCCCAGAACGAGCTTCAGACATACACATAATCACACCCATTGTTAGCCATAGTCTTCTAACAAGAATGTCATCAATCACCTTTTTTTTAGTCTATTGAATTGATACAATTGTTGCGTGGTTCCTTCTTATAGCATTACAGATTGCAGTTGTCTTTAAATCATCACCCAAACCCCTAATATTCCATGATAAAAATTTATGATCCATTGACACCAACTGAATCCCTAGAAATTGCATCAGATGAATTAGACTGATTCGATATCTCCAAACGTGAATTAGCTTCGCTTCTTCCTCAATCTAATTTTCATCACCAGAGTCTTCCTCGAATTTCTCCAAACCATCAAATTGATTATCATCAATTTGTTTACTATTCTCAGAAACTTGAAGATTAAGAAGCATATTTATGCATACCTCTCTGGAAACAAGCGTATCACAGTCTATAATCAAAGATTTGCTAAAATAAATTTGAAAATCGACTCTATCATTAATCTCTTCCTCTGGAGATTTGTGAGTTTGAGTAGGGTTAGGTTCTAGCTGAAGAAATACTATGATTAGAAGGGTGCAAGGTTTTTAAATCGTGAATCGAATCGTGAATCGTTTTTTGAAATTTGAGAATCGAATCATATATTAAATCGTGAATCGAAGATTCATGGTTGATTATTAAATCGTAACATGCATGCCTAAAAGTATTATTGAACCAAACAAATAGTTTTATTTATTGATCTTTGATGTAAAACTAGTATAAATTTAAAATATGTTGAATGTTAAAAACAACAACTGAGTTTGTACAACGGCAAATGGTTTACTTAACAACCTGCAGCACCTAGGTTCGAGTCTCACAGCCTTCACAATTTTTCATTTTCTATTTTCAAAGAGTTATTGTGAGTTTGACTTGGTCAAAATAGTCAAAATCGTAGTCAAACTACCGATTTACGGGAGATTCGATTCACTTCAACGATTTGAAGCGATTCCAGAATTTTCGGAGCGAATCGTACGAGTCACCTTGGAAGGGTGAGATAAAAATCTATTTTTCTATAGTGAAAAACAGATAGATTGGGGACACTCAAGTACAAAGCCCCACCCGAGTTCACCAACGCCTTATCCCTAGTAAGATCCATCAAATTTGCTAAGTTCGAGGAATTATCCAATGTACCAGATTCATTTAGATCATGGGCAGGCCTAATTGGAGCTCGCTTATACGGGTTTGAGATGGGCCTCCAAACACCAACTCGCCCATATAACTACCCGCATAAATTGGTGAGTGAAATAAGTCACGGACAGGCCTGATAACTAAATTCAGATAAAAAACCGCACACAAAAATAATCTCACCTTCTGGTCCATATTGATACATGTGTATCTTTCTTCTTTTAGGAACTTGGTAATCCTCAAATTAGATTGAGGGTAGAAATTTACTTTAGGAGGGAATACTGATTTAAGGAAGTAACCTAAATAAGGAAATATTCTGAGATATAAAATAAGTAAATATTCTTAGAAAAGGAAACATTCCTAGAACAAGGTAATATTCCTAGAAAGGGAAATATACCTAGAAAAGGAATTATTCCTATATAAGGAAATCGATTCCTAGAAGACTTAAGAAATCAAACCAAAAGCTATAAATAGAGATGTTTAGCTCATAGCTAAGGACATCTAGAGTGTGGTTTGTGATACAAGACACACCTAGACTAGAGAGGGAGGTTTGTGAGACAAATCACCTAGAGATAAGTTTGTGAGACAATTAATTATTGTAAAAGCAAGCTTAGCAAAACAGTTAAAGATTATTTACTATTTAGAGAGATTGTGACCGTAACAAAGAGAGAATTGTAATAGTTTTCTTGTTCATAATCTAGAGAAGATATTTTCTTCGAATTACATTCTTGTGTGTGTTCTATTTTCGTCTATTATTATTCTGAATTCCGCCTCTATAATAATAGTCACCAAGGTACAGAGATCATACGTATCACATTTAGTGACTCATTCCCTAGTTCCAAATTGCTCTAAAAGCTAGTTGAGCTGATGAAACGGCCGATTTTGATGCTAACTCAGCGTTGAATAGAGGATTTGCCATCCAAACTGAGTGTGTTCCATCTAACCGTTTTCTATTTGAATTTTTGAAATTCTGAAAAATCTGAAATTGCTGCAAATCCGTCCATGTAACCAATTCCGCCGAATAATTTTCCAAAATTCCTGAATTCACCAACTCATTACCAAAGTACTGTGCACTATCCATGGCATGCTACTCTCTAAGAATAACTACCGCTGACCGGAGACATGGCTTGACAATAAACTAATAAGATATTAGAACTAATCCGGGATCATCATGATTCACTTGTGATGACTGATCAACAGTCTTCTGAGGGTTTTGCAGACCATTATTCTGACCATATTTTTGTCTATAGGCCACCATATTCTGTTGTTGATCAAAATGCACCTTTAATATCTTTATGGATATCTTTTAACACACCCCAAGGTGAGCAAATCCGTTGAAAGTTAGATTCCTCCCATAAATGAATATCTGAATGATATGGTACTGTATTCACTCACCACATCATTTATCCCACTACAGCAGGAAAAAAAAATTGACTGAAAATGGAAAAATATATTAAAAAGAGTGTCACTCAAGGTGACAAAAGTACATCACCTCCAAGAAGAGCAAAACAAATTTATATCAAGGGCAACTTACAAAAGCATCTCAATTACATATTAAAGTTAAAAGAGGGTAACCATCAAAAATTTGGTACAAAATAACCAATTGAACATGGTACACTTAACTACAATGGTGAGTTGCTTACTGATCTTAAGTTTATTCGCTAAACACCTGTTATTCCGTTCTTGCCAAATAATCCACCAAGCTGCGAAAGGTAAATGAAACAACATCTATTTCTTTGTTTTTGTTTCTATCCAGCTACACATTTTTTTCATTCTTCCTTTGTTGTGTCAAGCCATCTCATATGCGGTAAAAATATGCAGCTTATTAGCCAAAAATTAATTGAAAAAATGATCATCCTTTGGTGGAAGGGAGATTACTTACACTTACTCAGTGAGAAAATATAAATTTGAGCTATACATATAAAATTGGATATATAAAGAGAACAACGAAGTTCTATTTGTGTTGCATTTGAACCACGGTCGAGTTAAATGACCCGACACTCTAGAGTATAGCCTACAAAAGGATATATATTTTAGTCCTTTTCTAAAAATCATTAGCCTAAAAGATAAAGCAATCAGTGGAGAGAACAACATATTAAAGATATTTGGATATTTAATATAAAAGACACTAGGACCGATTTTGAAAAAGACCTGCACTGATCCAAACCGATTCAGTTACACTTGTTACCGTTATTATGAAAAAATCACTGACAAAAAGATGAATCTATGGATTCTACTATACCTTTGTATGTTTTAGTGTGATTTTGGAAAAACCCTTGAGAAATGGTTGGATCTTTGGATACTAACATCACTATTGTTTGTAGTTTTGTTATATGCTTTGGATGAATCCCTCTTAATCCAACCAAGACCATATAATCTTTTCATGATACCTTGAATCAGTTATAAATTATAGGAATCTCTTTTCAGTTCACGGACTGGGACTATGATGTACCATGATATGAATGTTTATGTTGTCTGTTTCAGTTCTTTGAATCTATTGTAATAGCTGGAGATCCGTCCTGTAATTTATCCTGATTTTGAGTCATAAATTTATGCTCAATATACATGAGGCTAACCTCTTTTTCGTGAAAAAGAAAAATTTGGATATTTAGACACTATTTAATTTTAGATGTCTGCTAGATCTAAAAAAGAAAAATATAAGGTTTATTGAACTAATTAATTGTTTGTCATTATACTGCGAAATTTAATTTTTATTCCTAACCAGCTTCGGATACAAGCCCCACAAAAACTCGATGAGGTAAAAATCGCTAAGCCAAAGAAAATAACTGCAGTTCTTAAAGTAACTTGTACTCCATTTTAAAACTGATTGTGTTACTCTTCTCGTCCGCAAAACGTATCACATTCCTTTGGTGTATTCTTACCTGAAATCAGAAGTAACAATTAATCAAATGATTTCAGAACAATGTGCACGTACAAAGAGTACTCAATAAGGCAATTTTCCCTCCCATATATGACTGGACTGGAGTGGTTTACGGTGTAATCAGAGTGTATGAATGGAAATAATAATAAAAAAATAACAAGGTAATTACCACAGGTTAGAAGTTCAGGGAGATGGCAAGCGCTAGGGAGACCAGCAGGTATGCGAACAGTGTTACAAATGCAGTTCTGACCGACTTGTTGCAAGGCGCTGCAGCATTCAGCAGTGGGTAAAGCATCAGCTTGTCCAGGAAGAAAGTATGATGCACATACGTTCAGATTAGTAATATCCTGGATACAAGACTGTGATCGAACTGACTTAATTTCAGCTCCTAATAAAGTCATGAGTATGAGAAATAATGCAGCGGAAGTATAGTAAGGAGAAGAAACTCCAGATTTCTTAGTTCCTGCCATGATTATTGCGTACATTTTGAAATGCTAATTACTACTCTCTTTTTTTCTTCTTTGTTTTAGTAAAAAAAGAAGATAGAAACTGATATTCTGAAGTGAATTTATTTTAATAGGTTTTTTTCACTTGGATTAGAGTATAGAACAATGTGGTAAAACTTGTATGAGTTACCTACTACTAATTAATATTATGCTTGTCATTATCAGTTGAAACACAAAGTTGTGGTGAGTTTATCATTTTAATATTGTGATTCACCATCATTTTATCATTTTCTTTTGCACAAGTCCATACGACGATTTACAGTTGCAATGTACATTTTGGACAACTCAAGAAGTAGTTTTTACAGTATAGTTTTTGGATTACGAGATAAATTTTGAATCAAGGACAAAATTTTGGTCAAGAAATAGTTTTTAGGTCATCAAATTGATTTCAGATTACAGTGGGTGAATGTCGAGTTAAAATGCAAACTTAGGCCGCTTGGATTGTGTAGCTATTTTGAGGCCATGAGTATTGAAATAAATTTGACAAACTTCCTACCAACGAGGTAGATTTTGGGTCATCAGAAAATTTGGTTCACCAAGTAAATTTTGATTTTTAGCCACTTAGTATATTCTGGACCAAGTGGCAAGGGTTTATGATGGTGACAAATTTAAACTCCCAGTTGTAGATTTTGGGTCATTTTGCTTCTTTTTTCTATCGCAATATAATCTTGAGTTGCAAAATTTGAAATAATAGAAATTTTGGATCCTGAAAGCTGATGTAGATTGTGAATCACAATGTACATTCAACCTTCTTTTTTTTTGATCGGTCAATAGGAAAATTCATTGAAAAAAGGTATTTAAGGGGTACTTCAACCCAATAAATACAACCGGAAAAAAAAGGAAACAGAAAGGGGATTCGGTCACCCAAGAAAGAAAAAAAACCTAAAAAACAAAGTATAAATCCCACGATCTTACTTTTGAAAATCCAAATCTATGTGAATGATAGAAATTTCTGTCTCACAATGGTATCACCGTGTTGGCCGTTAATCCTAACATTTTAGCGTTAGACTCCGCCCAAAAGAAAGCTTGAATCTTGATATCTCTAATCAAACTTGCCTAATTTCTCTTTTTGTTGTTGAAGATCCTAGCATTTCTTTCATTCCAAATGCACCACCATATAGCAACCGGTAAATTGTTCCAAATGCGGTTAAGACGCTCATCACCCCATTCATGCTTCCAAGTTTTTATAGTTGTGGCGATATTAGTGTTGTAATTCCATTGGAAGCTACATCCTTCGGCAAAGTATGTCCAAATTCTCTTAGTTCTCCAACAACCGTAAAACAAATGAGCACTTGTTTCATCTTGCTCTTCACAAAACCGGCACAACCTATTCACATTAATACCCCTTCTACTTAATTCATCGGTCGTCATCAATCTTTCATGATAAAGAAGCCAAAGAAAGAAGTTTAGCTTACATGGGTGATGTGTTTTGTAGTTGTAGTAAAAAGAGGGATTCGATTCTCTAACTTGTGAAGGATAACTTTAGACTTAAATTCAATACTAAATAGAAAAATCACTAAAAATTATAGCAAACACTAACAAAGTTGATATCAATATTAAAAGAACACTGAGGCTGAGATTCCACTATTTTCCAAGTTCAAAGTGATTTAATCTAGTATTTATATTCATGCAATTTTCTCGTTCAATTTGATTCTAAACTATTGAACCATGTAGATTTTCAAAATAACAAGTGTAAATCCGAAGCATAAAACATCAAAAACCTAGGTCCAAGAATGCTCTATCAAAAGAAATAACAATTGCTCAACAAAAATCACTCAAACAATTTTCAATCAAGGCAAATAATCATAAACTAATTGCAATAAAATAAATAAAATAGAATATACCACTTTTTGTTGGAAAAATAGCTTCCTCTATTGCCTCAGCAATGGGGTTTAGCTCCTCATATTAATCATGTTCTCAAAATACATGTTTATGGCTCAAAAATTGATTAAAAGGGAGAAAGGGGTATACTGTAGTCGCTGAAAGTCTAATACAGAAGACTGAATCGTTGCTGAAAGAATTCGGTGACTGCAGACAGGAGCGACCGTAACTCGTTGTCACTGAAAATAAGTCTGCCTCTGCGACTAACTCTGTGGGTCTTATGTTCTTCGTCTTCTTCTTCTTCAGCAGCAGCAACAGAGTTTTTGTACTCGATTTTCTTCGCTTCTTTAGTGCTCTAAACTTCCCCTAAAGTGTTCATCCCCTTCTTAGGACTCTCACCACCCTATATATACTCAACAG
>JAJJMB010001367.1:771587-968738 GCA_023531105.1 Papaver atlanticum
GTTAAGTCCAAACAGGTCCAAAGCAAATAATTTCCGAGATTGAATCTTGATAAAACACTTCCAAAATCTGCTCAAAAGTTTACGCAGGTGAGACAATTGGTTTCCCGCCAAAAATGAATTTCAAACGAAGGGGATGACCTCCCCTTATCCGGACCAGGGGTGCAAATAGCAAGTGGATACCCCTTAGTAATTTTGGTGCCCCTTACTAATTTTCTCCCATGAGCGCAAAAACCACTTTTTGAGCCAATTTCACCGCAAAAGCCCATTTTTCCAAAAACACCTACAAAGGGATAAAATGCCAAAATTAGTACAAAAATGGGTACTAATACTATACACAAAAGAGATGAAAATAGACACATAAATGCGTCTATCAATGGGTACGACCGACTCCAAATAACCTCATTCGGGAAATTTATGTCACCAATTTCCATAAGCGAGGTAACCCCATTCTTGACCGTGTAGGTATCCGACGTACTATTTTCATCAATCATCCATAATCTAGAATCTAAAGCTCCTTCTTTGATATTCACCGTATCAAGTAACGTGTTTATGGAGACAATCTCCCTCATTATGGTTTGAGAATACCTCCTTCGAGTCATAAACTTCCATTTGATTCCGTTACTCGAGATCTCATATAAACGAGCTACAATGCACCTCTTGGTTCTTGAAGCTTCAAAAGCCAATGGAAATCTATTGCATAAAATACCATCTCTAAGCCAAAGATCTTCCCAAAATCTTATCTCATTCCCCGCACCGATCTTAAACCTAACATGTTTGTTGAAATCTTCAAGCGCACCGTAAATATTATGCCACAAGCTAACACCCTTTGGCCCTTTAGGTTGTAGAGTTTCCCAACCGGTTGAAGTTTCACCAAATTTTTCCACAATAATATTTCTCCAAAAAGCTTTTTTTTTCCGTTCCAAATCTCCACAACCACTTTTTAAGAAGCGCCGAATTCATATGTTTGGACTTCCGAATTCCAAGTCCACCATGTTCTTTAGATTTTCAGACCGTGCTCCACCCAATGTTGTGAATTCTTTTCTTGTTAGAATCATCATCCCAAAGAAAATTTCTTACTATTCTATCAAGTTTTTTTGTGATGGAGCAAGGGGAAAGAAAGATTGATATATAGTATATATGTAAACTAGCCAAGACGCTTTTAATAAGAGTCAACTTACCTCCTCTCGATATTGTCCTCCCATCCCAAGAAGAGAGTCTAGAAGAACAAGCCTCAAGAATCTTTTGCCACTTTTGTGTGCCACTTGTTTTATCACCCAAAGGAAGACCGAGGTAAACACTTGGGAAGTTAGATCTCTTGCACCCCAACATGTTAGCAAAATCATCAATATCTTCATCAAGAGCAACACCAAACAAACAAGTTTTGGAGAAGTTAATTTTCAAACCCGAGGTTAATTCGAAACAAAGAAGTAAATACCGGAGAGCATCCACTTGTTCACGCTTCGCATCAAGAAAAAAAATAGTGTCATCCGCAAATTGGAGATGATTAATTTTAGTTCCCCCATTTTTCACCGAGAATCCCATAATTTTACCAACCTCTTGATCCTTGCTCAACATATGACTCAAAACTTCTCCTACAATGGTAAAAAGGAAAGGAGAGAGAGGATTACCTTGACGAATACCCTTGTCGCTACCAAAGAATCCATGTGCCGTCCTATTCACAATAACCGACAATTTAGAGAAAGATAAACAATTTCGTATCCAAGCTCGCCAAACACCTCCAAATCCCATTTTATATAAGACTTCATTTTAAAAGACTCAATTAACATTATCAAAAGCTTTTTCGAAATCTAGCTTACACACTAACCCCGGAATTTTTTGACGGAGTCTAGAGTCAACACATTCATAAGCGATCAATACTCCATCTAGAATTTGTCGACCCTTTATAAAGCTAGATTGATATGGAGAAATCAAAGTAGGTAGACATACCTTTAACCGCCCGGCTATAAATTTTGAGATAATCTTGTAAACACTTCCAATGAGACTAATAGGCCGAAAATCCTTGACCTCCTCAACACCAACCTTCTTAGGAATGAGAGCAATAAGTTCTTCTTTAGAGAAATATCGAGAATATTATGATCATGAAATTCTTGGAAGATCTTCATTAAGGCCTCTTTTAAGAAATCCCATCCAACATTATAAAATTTCATATGGAACCCATCCGGACCCGGAGATCTATCCACACCCAAGTCTTGAATTGCTTTCTTAACTTCTTCTTCCCTAAACGGTCTCTCCAACCAAGAACTAACATTTTCGTCAATGCGATTCAAACACATATTCTTAATTCTCGGTCTATGCTTTGATGTTTCTTTAAAAGCTACCTCAAAATGATTTGCAATGCCATCTTTAATCTCATCTTTATTCGCGGTCCATCTTCCATTGATTCTAAGATTGTGGATGTTGTTTATTGATCTATGACTCTTTATCACACGATGAAAATGCTTGGTATTTCGATCACCATCACGAATTTCTTTGACTCTTGATTTTTGACGTAGCAATATTTCTTTACGATTATGGGCCTTTTCAAACTCCACTTTTGCAGTCACAAGCAAATCTTCTTCAATGTCGGTGAGGCTCCTATCATCATCATCATCATCAATATCTTCCAATTCTTTCATCTTGTCAAGGGCCATATCTAAAGCCCGATCAACACACCCAAAAACCTCTTTGTTCCACACTTTTAGTTTCTCTTTCAAGGCATTTAACTTCTTTGAAAAGCACGCATTTGCGGAACCTACAAAACAAAAAGATCCCACCATTCTTTCATCAAAGCAATAATGTTAGTACTTTCAAACCATGCTAATTAAAACCAAACCGAAATGGACAAGCACCCCAATCCGTTACAATGGAACGCAACTCAATAGGAAAGTGATCCGAAAAAGGTCTCGCATGTCGCCGTAGGTTGAGATTGGGAAATGCTCCTCCCAATCCACGGTGAAAACAAAGCTATCAATCTTTCTTTTCTTGTTAGGCGGTCTATTCCATGTATACTTTGCTCCGGAAAGAGGCAAATCCACAAGCTCAAAATCATTACAAAGATCATCGAAACGTTCCATGGAGTTTGAAACTCTATGACAACCTCTTCTTTCTTCCATGACTCTAATTTCATTAAAATCTCCACAAATACACCAAGGCAAACTATCCCAATAACCACACAAAATAGCTAACTCGAATAGAAATCTTTTTTTTTCACTCACATTACAAGGTCCATTAACACCGGTGAGAACCCATAGGAAATTATCCTCCAAGTTGCGACATAATACACTTATCGTAGATACACCTTCAAGAAAATCTTCTACCTCAATCATATCCGTGTTCCAAATTATCAAAATTTCACCGGACCTTCCGTCCGCATTTAGCGCCATCCATTTGCATGAAAACCCACTCCAACATTGGCGAACAATATAATCATTACACGCACTAAGTTTAGTTTCTTGAAGAATTAGAATTGTTGGCTTCCATCTTTTTACAAGCACCTTAAGCTTTGAGCGTTTATCCCGGTCTCCTAAACCATTCACATTCCATGATACTATATTAAACATTTGAAACTACGACAACCCAACAGCACAATAACCAAAACAACCCAAGATTAATTTCCAACTCTATCTTCCGAGACAACCTCATCTCTAAATGCCTCCGCATGAGAAAGAACCGTGTTCGACACAAGACTCATTTCCTTATTTGTGAATTCAATTCCTGAAGTATTACCGGAATCCTTGACAATGTACATTCAACTTGTTGGGCACAGAACAAATTTTGAATTACAAAACAGACCATGGATCATAATAGTAGATTCTGGGTTATTGGCACCGTGACAAGCTTAGTTTTGTTTTTCTTAATTTCATAGCATCTCCGATGCAAGGGGTCAATACTATTTTAAGACCTTTACCCCTTGTATTGGAAATGCTCTTGTACCACTGTATAGTACGTAGTTCATGGATTTGAAAATTTTCGGCTCATGTTAAACTTAGGGAGATTCAAATAACGACCATTGTTCCTCAATTTTTACTATTACATGCTTGGTCGACTGACCCTCTTTTGACATTTTGGCTTCTTTTTTTTTTCGTTCCGCAGAATGATAACTTTTTACAAACATTTTGCATAAAATGTTCTTTTTTCTGTGCACTATGTCCACTATCGGAAAAATAAAATAAAAATAATACTGCGTCATGTAATGCTATCATTTACCCGTTTGGATTTCGACCATTGCAACTATACATTTTGGAGCTAAGAGTATCATCATGAAAAACCAAGATTTTATTATTTTTCTTCGTTGATATCAATTATTATTTAGTTTTTCCAATGCGATTTTACATTAAATTTCCCACTGGCACATTCGACAGGACATCTCAAGACAAAAACAGTAGAAAGATACTACGTAAAGGCGAATGTTGTCCCATTATTAATCACATCAACCTTCGTCTTATGCACTGCCTGAAATCAAAACGGATTAAAAGATTTCAATATACAAATATACAACACCAAAAATCTTATCTTTAATCACTAGCACTGACTAATAATAAGAAGGGGGCAAGTTAATCACCACAGGTTAGAGCAGGGAGACTGCAAGCGCTTGGAATACGAGCAGCAATGCGAAGAGTGTTACAAATGCAGGTCGAATCAACTCGTTGTAAGGCACTGCAGCATTCAGCTGACGGGGTAGCAACACCTTGTCCGGGAAGAACGAATTGTGCGCAGACGCTAAGATTGCTAATATCTTGGAGACAAGACTGCTGCGATTGAACTGACTTGATTTCAGCTCCTAAAGTCATGAACATGAGAAACAATGCAGCTGGAGTATAGTATAGAGAAGAAACACTGGATTTCTTAATTCCTGCCATGACTATTACTTGACGATGAAAATACTAATTATTATTTTTTTCTTTTGGTAAATCACTTTAAGATATGAAATTAGTTTCCTAGTGAATGTATTTATAGGATTTCTCATTTAGGAGAACAAATAAGTAAAACTTGTATGAGTTATCTACTACTAATTAATCAATGATTATACTTGTTTTAATCAGTTAAAACACAAATTTGTGGTGAGTTTATCATTTTAATATTGTGATTTCCTATCGTACGTAAGTCATTCTCATTTTTTCTTTTGAAAAAGTGAGCTTGTCATTTTTAACATACCGGTTACAAAAAATGAATTGACACAATAATGTACTTGAGATGCAAATGCCTTCAAATGTGGATTTTTTGTCCAGACTCCAGACAATTTGCACTAGTTTACACAACAAATTTTTACTAAAATGCTGCTACAGTAAGGGGGGTTTAGTCGCAGTACAAAATTTAGATTATGAAATAAATTTTGGGCTGAGGGGTAATTTTTTGGCCAACAAGCTTAACGTGGTAAATTTTGGTCGTGAGATTGACTTTGGGTTATGCGATTATTTTTGTGTAACGTGACAAATTTGACAAACTTCTTTTAACAAGATAAATCTTGGGTCACCCAAAAAATCTTATCTTTAATTCCTCAAGTTATCAGAGCAATTCAAATCAGACATGGCAAATAAACACATACTATATATACCATCCGGATGGGAAAACTCAGTTTTGGGTAGTGGATAAGGTACATCCAAAAATATAGAGCGAACTGTAGAAAATAGAGACTGTCGTTCAGTATCGTCTCTATCTTCTACGACAATGGTTGGATTTCAACTGCTAGATTTTATCCCGATAAATAACATATACCTATAAAAACTAAATTCACACCAAAAATTTTTTTTTTCTAATTTTCTTCGCTAAAAGTCATTCTAAGTATTTTGAATTCCTTAATTTAAATGTCTCGAAAAGCTATTATACTTTTTTGTGAAGCAAAACTTGAAGTTGTTGTTAATAAGATATATGTGCTAATTTAATTACAAAAAATTGAAAATAGTAAAAAGGGAAGAGTGGTTCAATTAGAAATTAAAGAACGCGCGATTAGGGGATACTAAAACTAATTGGGGGATACAGGAAAAGGACAAAAACCGGATCCAAATATCAAATCAGGGTCACCCCTTATCTAAGTATTTTACCTAATACCTAATCTACCCCTCACTAATCAGGTTTAGTGATTAATTATAATTAGTAAATTCATAAGATTATTTGATAAATGATTAGTGTGTATTTTTATTTGTATTTGGGTGAGTGAGGTGAGAGTAGAATGAGGGGGGGAAATTGAGAGGGAACTTTTTTTGGTGAAAATGGAGGATGATTGTGAAGAGAGAATTGCTGCTAAGAGGTTGAAAATTTGATTTTTTTTTCTTTGAATCCACCATTTTCGCAGCTGAAAAAGCTCGGTGCCGGCATGGACGTGGTATGAATACAATGCCGGAAGCAGCAATACCGGCATGGTATTCATACCACGTTCATGCCGGCACCGAGCTTATCCCCCATTTTGAAGTTCAAGCCGGCATGGTGTTCATAGTTATATCAATGCTAGCACACCAACACAGTGTGCCGGCGTTGTTGTCGATCGTTCATCCATGCCGGCATTTATTGGAAATTTTCATAGATGTTTTCCAGGGGGTCCGAGGGGGCGTCTCTTAGAAATTTTTTATGGCTTTGAAATTCAAAACCTATTCCGTTTTGATTTTTTTTTCTGGTTTTAATCAGTCCACTGCCGGCACAGTTAGTTAATTCTCGAGCATGCCGGTACTACTAACGGCATAGTATGTTGCTTAAATTTCTTTGCCGGCACATGATGTAAAGTATCAAGAAAATTGATTTTTTTTTTCACTTGACTACCGACATTGATAGATTTCTATCGAGCATGCCAGCATTTAGTTACGACATTGAATGTTAGATACCAAGCATGCCGGCACCATTTTCCGGCATGGTCTTCATCACTTCTGGCTATGTAAAAAAATAATAATCCGACATGGTCTTCATCACTACCGGCATGGTCTTCATTCATCACTTACGGCATGGTCTTCATCACTACCGGCATGGTCCTCATCACTTCCGAATGTAAAAAAAAAAAATCGTTTTCAAAGTGAGGAGCTGGCAGAGAAGGAGAAGAGAATTTGAAAGGGAATAGGGAAAATTTAGAATTTGAAAGGGAATGGGGAATATTTAGGTTTCAAAGCCCTAACCCTAAAAGAGATTAATAAGAAGTGAAGATGGAAATGGGGGATATGATTTTGTTTTTTGATTTTTATTTTGAGGGAAGGGTATTTTAGTATTTTTGCCCCCCAAAAACACCCCTTAGCAGACACTATTGGTTGGGGGAAGTAATTTATATCCCCCAATTAGTTTTGATATCCCCCAATCGCGCGTTCAAATTAATCCTGGAAAATGTTGTGCAAAAAAACAAAGAAAAACTCAAATTTTGAAAGTTAACAACTAAAATTTACAAAAACAAAAGAAAAACAGCTCACGAACGCGTTGAATGGAAGTTACATCGATTGAAGATAACCAGGAGGCCAAAGATTGTCCGAGAATTTTATTAAACTCTCTAAGTTTATATTTTGTAATCACTGAGGCGGTAATATTAATTAGTTGGATAATATTTAGAATTTATAAGTTAGACTTCTGTTTTTAATCAATCTTTTTTATCACATTTACACTTATATTAAATTAACTTGGTTTAATAACCGAATATTAACATCAGACCACATTAGCAATGTAATATATAGTATTTGTGGAGAATCCAAATGGAACCCTCAGATTTTATAACGGACATATTTTTGAAAATTAATGGTAATATTTTTGACAGCTATATATTTAAAATTATCAATGGCTATATTAATAACGTTTTGATATTTTCTTACAAAAAAGTACACAAGTGATCTTCTAAACACAACCTACTTAAAGCATTTTCAACCAAAACCATTTATTTTGAAACCAAAGGAAAACAAATATTATGTATGGAAGCAAAAGGGATTTGTCTATTATGTTTCATGGATAACCGCAGTCTGATGCAATGCCCTTGGATGTATTTTAAGTGTCTACAAGAAGGTTGTTTACTCATCAGAATGGTCATTAAATCACAGTTGGAAAAGCTCAGGGTATTCGCAATGTCAAGATCCTAATTGTCCCGAGGAACCACATATGCTAGATCATCCTATGAAGGTTAAACAAAATGAAGAAAAAATAGCAGCACTGTGCAAAAAGTTGAAACTTAAAGCCAAACTAAAGAAATTACATTGCGACCACTCTGGAGACAGAGATCACCAAAACAAATATTCTGCACAGAGAATTAGTGGCTCAAAGCCTGGTTGCAAGACTTATACAGTTCTACAGACGAAGACACATTCAGAAAGCGTCTTTAGAAATGTTCTAGGTGTTTTTTGGTGGATTGGACTGATTAAGTGTAGGAATTGATTGATTCACTGTCGTTTATGTTTTTAGTTTGGTGTTATGTTATATAATCAACAAAAATTTATTTATATTTGCACCATCAATGTATTATTGTAATCAATGTGAACTTTCTTATTTTAAAGAAAACTATATTGGATTAGAAACACTGCATTGGATTAAAGAAATAAAACTAATCTATCATGCAATTAAAATTGATATACCATCCAATTTAAACTAAATTATAAAACTTGTTAGTTAATGGCTGGCAGGCGAAGCATCTAGGAAGCATAAGGGGTTGAATCTGTGAAGGTTCTTAAGAATGTTGAAACAAGCTTCATAAGTGAAAGGTTTGCCGTCACATGACTGCCATGTCGCCAGAGTTCTTTAGTTCATCTTCAGTTTTACCATTCAATCTATGGCGATTATTGTGCATTACCAATCCTAGGAATTGATTGACATCACGACTCATTACTTGAAAACGAGCCATCAAGGATTGAACATCACGTCTCATCGAATTTCTCATTTCTTATGCGAACGTTGAAAAAATATTCTGCCATACATTACGAATCGATATATTTTGATTATCATGGATACTTTTTCTTGTTCTAAAAAACAAAAGCTCTAAAAAGAGCTAAATATTCTTTTCTTGAGTATACTTAGGAGCACGAACTCTGAGAGGCATTAGTAATGATTAGAGTGATATTAATTATAAATTGAAGTGAAATTATAAGAAAATTTGGGGGTGTAAGGTGTGATTTTAGAGTTCAAAATGATTGAATTTATAGGGATTGCGATTAGAGCCATTGGATGAAATTTCCAATATCGGCTGAGAGAGGGCCGCTCGGCTCAACTTGAGACGGGATGAGCAAACTCTCAAATTTAAGCATTTACCCATCCCATTTGCATGTTTGCCTATCCCAATGTGGGGAAAAAATGAAAAAATCTGCTCATTTTTTCACCTCGCCATATTTGCTCTTACCTAACCTAATATGGTTGTTACATCTCATAACAAAAACAAGAGAAAAAAAACTACATTTAAAGGCCAACGTTCTCCCATAATTAGTCACTTACATCTCCATCTTATGTATTACCTGAAATTCAACATTGGTAATAGGAATACCAATTACTGCTTGGGAGTGTACAAATCCGATTGTAATGGTGCACCACAAATATATTTGTACCTCGTATTAGCAATTTGTTTCTGAAATTTAAACAAAATCACAAGATATCAGAATAGTGAGATTTTGATTACATTCTTTTGTACTTTAATTACGGTGATATAAATAAACTGGTCGACTAGTTATTTCTTTGCTTCAAGCCGTCTTGTCGTTTCTTATTGAGAATCAACTGATGGTCTTAAGAATTCCAACTATCCGAACTTAAGGTGACTAAAATTTAATCAAGTTTTCCAAGATATACAGTTCTCAGTTTCCTCCACCAACTTATTAGATTTTTCATCTGTAAAATATAATGATTGAACATCAATACTACCAATTGAAGATTTCTTTTCAAGTATAATAACTAATAGAATATAAAACTACAAGGCCGTTATATACACGATAACAAGTTATCCGATGTGCTCATTTTCACATTTAACAACTCTATTGGTGGTGTAAAACAAACAAACAAAAAATGACCGTTAATTATTGGTTTGTAACGTGTTGTGAAAGACATAATATAATATGCATGAACCCGAGGACACAATTTTTAGTTCATGCAAGTTCTTTTCCTTTTCGGCTTCTTCTCTGTCAATTCTACTCTTCAAAGTTGAAGGGTTTATTTTTTATTTATTTTTTCAAATTTTACTCTTTCCGTCCCTAAATAGATGACTTAGTCAAGTTTGCACATTTTTTACAACTATAACCTTATATATAATAATTATTAAAATTAAAAAATGAAAAGCATTATAAACACCTACATAATAAATATAAACATAGTTATTAAATTATATATATTTCTTATATTAACAATAATTATTAAAATGATAGTTTAAGAAATATCCCATTGTTCAATGATATAGGCCAACTATTAGTGGGACAAAATTAAAAAATGAACATATCATATATTTAGGGACGGAGGGAGTAGTTTTACTTTACGATATCATAGCACTTGATATATATGACCTTACATTCTTTTAAAAAAAAATTGTAACTTAATAGATGTTGCTTTCAACAAAACAAAACAAATTTTTGAATGTAAATGCCGACAAATGTTAGATCATTTGTCTAGACTCCAGAAAATTTGCACTAGTTTTTTTTTTCTCCGGAAAGAGGAAACCCTCAGTTGCATTGATAGAATTTCTCCGTTTCAAAGACGGGGTAGTTTACATGACTGAGATTGATTACATGACTGACCAAGAGGTTTCCAACCATCACAAAAATTTCGAACAAACAACCAACATAAAAAAAAGCTACTTAACAGCGTTGTTACAAAACATAATCCAACTTAGAATCCTAACCGCTCCATACGATTTTTTTAAGTAACATAACTAGTTTAAATGGTCTAGTTTGGATTGGAAGTATCACAAATTAACTATATAACAAATCTACATGTAGTAGAAGTGTTAGGATCCAAAAATCCAACCATTTCTCAAAGGTTCTTTTAGAAACGTAGTAAAACATGCGACGTGGGTAACAAAGGGTCCATAAATCCACCCAAATATCTATTGTTTTGTCGTATAAATTTTCACTAGTTTATATGGAAGATTTTAGTGACAATGCACATTTTAATCCCCAAAAATGTTTTGTGTAACAGTGTCATTGTACATTTGGTTCATCAAGCGAATTTGGTATACTGAGTAAATCTTAATTTAGGGTCACTAAGCAAATTCTAAATCACAACAAATTTCTGTCACAACTTAAAATAGTGTATTGAAAGTTAGAATTGTAGATTTCACATAATGTTAGATTCTTTTCTCTCTGCCCAAATAATTTTGAATTGCAGTATTGCGACATAAATTCTGGATCATCAATTTTGGCACTATTTTTGATTGTTGGCCAAATGATGACTATTTAGAGCAACTCCAATGGTCCCTATCTAATTTTATTGTTTCACAGGTCAGGTGGCTGGTGAAAGTTAATTTCATGCAGTGGAAAAGGGGCTTTTCGAGACAACCAATTTTGACCGTTGCAGTTTGATTCGACCGGCGCAGACTGACTCGGTCCTCGGCTTCAACCGAACCGATTCTCGGCTCTAACTGATTCGAGCGTCGTCTCATACTGGCTCGACAACGGTAACATTCCAACAACAACAAAACGACCACATTTCCACACCTTATAAATTCAACTCAACTTCAATCTTCTTTACTCATAGCAACTTCATTCTTCTATACATGTTTTCAAAGAAAATTATTTTCTTCTTTACATAATTTCAACACAAATTCAATCTTCACTACATCTTTTCATGACAAATTCAATCTTTTCTACATATTTCAAACAAAAATTCAACACCCATTTAATTACCATGCCTCCTCGATCTCAAGATATTAATCGACAAAGAAATAGAAAACCACCGAAAAATAAACACAATCAAGTTCTACCGGGGAGACGAGAAGATTCAGTGGAAGATATAAATGCCCAACTATTGTCATGTCCAGAATTAGCAGCTAGTGAAGGTCATTTGTCCACAAAAACAGAGAGGTATAGTTCTCTACAAAAAGCAAGAGGTGGTTGGTACGAAATTCATAAATTTTATGAAAAACTTCCTCATGGTGTTAAAACTATTGTTGATATATTTCCTTGGATTACTGTTGTAGCAAATATGTTCCCACAACACTCCTCAAGATTTGTATTGAATTGTAGATGATGTCAGATGATTCACAATATCCCTCGAGATGCGTTCTTTGATGATGAAGAGATTTCGGCTGAGCTCTCCATGACATTGGCTCTCTTAGAATTGTTGATGAATGAAGATGGGGGGTACCTTCAAAGACACTATGATGCCTCAATGAGTAAAAACTCTAAGAAGGTTTTTGTGGAGAGAAAAGGATTAGAAATGTTTACCTTTCTTGTTGAAATTCCTCCACTATTTATAGGTTGTAGAGGGTATGCATCCAGTCATTTACCTGTCTGCATTCTTTTTGATAATGTACGTAGACCAAATACTCTTCAGGTTCATCTTTATTTAAAATCAGAATTATGTGTATCTAGACATTAAAAATGTAGTCCAATAAATAACCTATATTCATCCCCTCCTTTCAGGATGACCAGATTAATTAATGTATTTGGACTAGATACAAATCTTGATTAATTTTAACTTCCTGGTTTGAGTTTATGCATGGTCTTACCATCAACAAATTCATCCACTTTTTAGGATACAATGAATTTAGTCACCTTTAATAAAAGCCAACAAATTAGGTTTTTAACCCTTAACGGATTTAGGCTTCAATCCATGACCCAATTAAATGTTTTTTTTTAAGGATAATGGGCTGGAGATCTTATTAAGCCCATTCCATATTTATTTGGTCCAAACAATTACTTTGTACCATATACAAGCGCATAAAAATTCGCCCAAACTGGTGGGTATATTAATGGAGCGTTGGTGGTATCCTATACACACGTTTCATTTTCATGACTTCGAAATAGTATGTCATATTTTTTATGAAATCATTACGGATTACAAATGAAATGAACAAATTGAATTTTTTTCAGGCATAACACCATTATATTTGTATTTCATACTTGGGATACCTTCTGGGAAAGAGATGATGTTTCATTTGACCAAGATAGTTGGTTGGTAGAAGAGCGATACAAAGATGCACTTCAGTTGTACTTTTGCATAACAACACAACAAAATCATATAGCTTTAAGAAGTGGTGGAAATTCAAATTTCTTTCTAAAGGCATTTATATTCAACCAATCGCATGGTGGTAACGATCCTGAGTCGGGGGAGTATCGCCCTACTAATGATATAAAAATTGGTAAGATATTTATTTTATGGATACTTGGTTCATGTTTTTTCCCCAATTCAAACTCAAGTACTCAAGTGGGATGGATAGAGGCGCTGCAAGATATGGAAAAGGCTGCCACTTATAATTGGGGGTCCACTATATTAGCGGAATTGTATATTTGTCTCGATCTCGCATGTTGCGGGGCGTCAAACATCGAAGGTTGTTGGGGCATACTTGAGGAAAATACGCCAATACATTTCTTTGGTTTCAAATCAGTGTACAAATATCTAGCAAGTTAGACTAAATATAGTTTATTTTCCTTTATATGTTTTTTACTCCAACTCTGGTGGTATGCATGTTTCAACATCGATGTACCAAGACTTTATGACTACAAGAAGAAATATTGGCTAATGATAGTGAGGAACGAAGATGATAATTGGAAGCCAAAACAACAAAAGTATGGGCGAGATAACATTCATGTGTGAAGATCTCGTCGATTAGGAACAAATATAATGATATTTGGTGGCCTTATGTGGATTTTGAAGAATACAACACTGATATTGTCGGAAGGATCATAGACTTTTCACTCAAGCGCATGGTGTTGTACAGTCCTGTCAGTGATATTGCTGTTTATTTTTTGGGGGGAGAGATGTGATAGAAAGTTAGTTGTTCGAGTTGGAGAGCCACACCAACCTCCACGTATAGCTACCGTGTACGGGATGAGATACCTATAGCTAAAGGAAAGAGGCTGGGAAAGGTATGAGATTAAATTCACCCCTTGTGACGAAGACCATTACGACCGATGGTACAAGAGTGTTACAGAGCCGATAATTCTTAGAAAAGTTTTACACATCTATGGGATGTATTTTATCGCAATGGATAGGGCATTACCGAAATTGGATGCTCCACCACATGCACCACCAGTGATTCCAACTTTCACCAGTCATCCTACACCAAGAGCTTCATCATCGTCGACTCAATCTAGACGACTAACTAGATCTTCTTCTTCATCAGCTGGGTCTGATTTGCCAAATTTGATTTGGGAGTTAAAGAATTATAATCTTGCGGAGAGCGTCAGATTCTTCCCATTGTTTCACAAGGTCTCAACCGACCTAACTCTTATACAGACACATCGGAAACTCAAGAACAATTGATTGAACAATTGAATCAAATGGAGTTAAGAGATATTGAAACTAGATGTATATACCTCGAACAGTTGCGCACGTTTGGGGAGATCATGAACTTCAGTCCTAATTTTTCTCAGCGTACAACAACTCCGTATTCCCAGGAATAGTAGTGCTAGAAACACAAGTACCTGTTGGGGAGTTTTTAGGTCACCAAATAGATTTTAGATTACAATAGTAAGTTTTGATTGAAAATGCAAATTTTGGCCGCTTGGATAATGGCGCTATTTGGAGGTCATGAGTCTGGAAAGAAATTCGACAACCTTCTTACCGACGAGGTAGATTTTGGGTCATTAGCAAATTTGGTTCACCAAGTAAATTTTGATTATGAGCCACTTAGCATATATACTGTAGATCAAGTTGCAAATTTTGGTTTGCTTCTTCTTTTGTCCCAATATAATATTGAGTTTGCAAAAAAATTAATTACAATAGAAATTTTGGATCCTGAAGTAGATTGTGAATCACAATGTACATTTAATTTGCCGGCCACAAAGCAAATTAACACACCTTGATAGTAGATCATGGGTCGTCGGGCATAGGTATTCAGATTTTAGGAACGGTAACAAACTCAATTTATCATATGTGATTAAAGTTTGTGACACGTTCACTGCACCTCATTAGTCATTATTGTGGGGAATGTATTCACTCACTACATCATTTATCCCACTTGGAGAAAAAAAATTAGATGAAAATGACAAAATATATTAAAAAGAGTGTCACTCAAGGTGACAAAAGTACATCACCTCTACGGAGAGCAAAACAAATGTATATAAGGGAAACTCACAAATGCATCTCAATTACAGTACATATTAAAGTTAAAAGAGGCCATCAAAATTGGTACGAAATAACCAATTGAACATGGTGCACTTAACTACAGTGATGAGTCGCTTACTGCTCTCAAGTTTATTCGTTAAATACATGTTATTCAGTTCTTGCCAAATAATTCATCAAGCTGCGAAAGGTAAAAGAAACGACATATATTTCTTTGTTTTTGTTTTTATCCAATTACAGAATTTTTCATTCTTCCCTTGTTGTGTCAAGCCATCTCATATGTGGTAAAAATATGCAGCTTATTAGCCAAAAATTAATTGAAAAAATGATCATCCTTTGGTGGAAGGGAGAGTAGTTACACTTACGGTGAGAAATCATAAATTCGAACTATACATATAAAATTGGATATATAACGAGAACAACTAAGTTCTATTTGTGTTGTATTTGAATCACGGTTGAGTTAAATAACATGTTCAAGATCATTTTACTCGACCGTGGTGGAAGGCGAACCTCAGTACATCCCTTCAGACAGTTGAAACTCGTTCAAGATCATCTTCAAGTTCATACGTTATTATAACTGCTACCACTTCTCCAACGCCGAGTCAGCCAGCCAATTCATTACGTTATAGACACCTAAAAACAAATTCAGATTATTACTGTTTCTTGAGACACCTTGGCTACTGTTTGGATACCGTTACTATTAGATGGGTCACTGTTACCTTGATTGCATTAGGCAATCTAAAACTAAAAAACTCTGGTTCATGTTATCCACATGTTCTGATGAACATCGGGTTGGATTTGATCCAGTCATTACTTTGTGCTTTGACACATACTGGTTTTCTTTTTAAAAAAAAGTTTGATCCTAGATATTTGGTCATCTCCATTGCGAGAGGGAAGGTCTTCTGAAACTTTTTTTAGATCTGGAGGGATGGATTTGATAGGAAAGAATCGATGGAGATACTACATCTTGTATGATTGTTGTATGATCTTGATAAACTTCTGTAAAGTTTCTGATTTCCTAAATCGGATCTTTTATTATATATACTGAGGTTCGCCTCTTTTCTCAAAAAAAAAAAAAAAAAAAGGAATTAAATGACCCGACAATCTAGAGTATAGTCTATAAAACGGTATTTTAGTCATGTTCTAAGAATCATTACACTGAAAGATAAAGCAATATTAGGGGAGAGAACAATATATTAAATATTTTTGGATATTTAATATTAAAGATACTAGGACAGATTTTGAAGAAGACACACACTGATCCAGACCAATTCAGTTACACTTGTTACCTATGTTATTGTTATTCTGAAAAAATCACCGACAAAAAAGGATGAATTTATGGATTCTACTATACCTTTGTCTGTGTTACTGTGATTTTGGAAAAACTCTTGAGAAATGGTTGGATCTTTAGATCCTAACATCACTATTGTTCGTAGTTTTATTATATGGTTTGGTCACCAAGATCATATGAACTTGCAATGATACTTTGGAATCAGTTATAAATTGTAAGAATCTCTTTTTAGATCACGGACTGGGACCATGATGTACCATGGTATGAATGTTTATATTGTATGTTTGAATTCTTTGAATCCATTGTAATAGCTGGAAACCGGCCCTGTAATTTATCCTGATTTTGAGTCAGAAATTTATGCTCAATATACACGAGGCTAACCTCTTTTTCGGGAAAAAGAATGGATATTTAAACACTATCTAATTTTAGATGTCTTCTAGATCTAGAAAAGAAAATTATAGAACCAATTAATTGTTAATTAATTTATCGTTTGTCTTTATACTACAAAATTTAATTTTTATTCCTAACCAGCTTCGGATGTAAGCCCCACGAAAACTCGAGTGCCAATGAGGTAAAAATCCCTAAGCCAAAGAAAATAACTGCAGTTCTTATTTCTTTATTGAAAGTAACTTGTACATTTTAAAACTGATTTTGTATTACTCTTCTCCTCTGCAAAACGCATCACATTCCCTTGGTGTATTCTTACCTGAAATCAGACGTAACAATTAATCGAATGATTTCAGACCAATGTGCACGTACAAAGGGTACTCAAGAAGGCAATTTGCCCTCCCATATGTATGACTGGACTGGAGTGGTTAACGGTGTAATCAGAGTGTATGAATCATAATAATAATAAAAAATAACAAGTTAATTACCACAGGAAAAAAATTCAGGGAGATGGCAAGCGCTAGGGAGACGAGCAATTATGCGAACAGTGTTACAAATGCAGTTCTGATCGACTTGTTGCACGGCGCTGCAGCATTCAGCAGTGGGTAAAGCATCAGCCTGTCCTGGAAGAAAGAAAGACGCACATGCGTTGAGATTAGTAATATCCTGGAGGCAAGACTGTGATCGAACTGACTTGATTTCAGCTCCAAAAGTCATCGGTATGAGAAATAATGCAGCTGAAGAATAGTAAGGAGAAGAAACGCCAGATTTCTTAGTTCCTGCCATGATCATTGCGTAACTTCTAAAATACTACTTCTCTTTTTTTCTTTGTTTTTGTTAATCACTTTGAGATATGAAATTGGTATTCTTGAAGTGAATCTATTTTATAGGTTTTTTTCAGTTTGATTAGAGTAGAGAACAATGAGGTAAAACTCGTATGAGTTATCTACTACTAATTAATCCACTATTATGCTTGTTTTTATCAGTTGAAACACAAACTTGTGGTGAGTTTATCATTTTAATATTGTGATTCACCATCATTTTATCATTTTTTTTTTTGGTACTAGTCCATACGACGATTTACAGTTACAATGTACATTTTAGACCGGGCATATTTACCGTCAAGAAGTAGTTTTTACGGTATAAATATTAGATTGCGAGATGAATTTTGAATGAAGGATAAAGTTTTGGTCAAGAAGTGGTGTTTAGATCATCAAATAGATTTTAATGTAAATTTTTAAAAGGCAAATTTTAGCCGCTTGGATTGTGTAACTATTTTAAGGCCACGAGTCCCGAAAGAAATTTGACAAACTTCTTACCAACGAGGTAGATTTTGGGTCATCAACAAATTGGATTCACCGAGTAAATTTTGATTTTTAGCCACTTAGCATATTCTGGATCAAGTGGCAAGCTTTAATCATGGCGACAAATTTAGACTCCCAGTTGTAGATTTTGGGTCATCTTGCTTCTTTCTTTTATCCCAATACAAGATTGTTCGGCACGTGCATATGCACGTGCTTGAAATATAACTAAGATTTATCCGTTATGAGACACGCCACGTCTAATTGTATACAAAATTCAATAAGTGATGAACCACTATAACATTTTACGGATGGTTCAGATTCAAACTTAATATTTTGATCAATCTCATCCGTCAGATTACTCTAGACTTAGTTGACTTTGCCTTCGAAAGCTTTGAGTTCCTTAACTCTGCGAGACTTTGGGTGGGTGGGGGGGGGGGGGGAATTCCATTATTCTCCAGTCTCTCTCTCTCCCTTTCTTCCCCACTCTGTCTGCTAAAACTCTCCCTTGCTTCAATCTCCATCATCACCTTGTTTGTTCCCGCTTCTCCTTCACGAAGATCACCACCATATTTATGTATTTTATTTGTGTAGTCCGTTAATTGATCAATCCAATTTTTGTAATTAGCTTAAATTTCTCTTGTGTTCGATGGAGGATTAAAGGTGCTTATTTGATTGGGTTAATGTTTCGATGATGGGGATCAGATTTATTTATTACTTTGATTTGATGAGAACATATTTGCCTTTCTGGATGCAATTTCACCCATTAAATCTGGATTTCTGTTATGATTTCTATATTCAGTAAAATTACATTTATACCCCTATCTATTTATGTAATGGTAGGAATGAAAAATTGAAATTGTGGGCAAATTTGGAAATCCCAAATTTACAGCTTCAGTTACTGTAGAACGGAGAGTTCTGTGTAGAAGGGAGAGTTCCCTTTATATAATAGATAGAAGATAATCTTGAGTTGGACAATTTTAAATAATACTGATTATGAAGGCTTGCATAGATTGTGAATTTCAATGTACGTTCAATTTGTTGGTCACAAGACAAATTCTTTTGGGTTTTTGGCACCGTGACAAGCTCGATTTAATATTTTATTCATTTCGTACCACGTAGTTCGAAAATTTTCTGCTCATGTTAACCTTAGTAATGACGACCAAGTTGTTCCTCAAGTTATTACATGCTTGAACTGACCCTCTTTTGACATTTTGGCGTTATCTTTTTTCGCATCCGCAGAATAACTTTCTACAAACTGTTTTTTTGCATTAGAATGTTTTTTTTTACAGTGCACTATGTCCACTCTCGCAAAAAATAAATAAAACACTGCATCACGTAATGCTATATCATTTTTGGATTTCGATCATTATAACCACATTCTGGAGCTAAGAGTATCATAATGCAAACCAACATTTTCTTATTTTCTTCATTGATTCAATCATTATTAATTAGCTTGACCGAGCGAAGCGAATGAGGACTTTATATATGGTGATTTTGTGTCAATGTGGCAAGTGACATTTTTTTCCAAATTGAAGCAAAAAGATTGGATTTTTGTTTGGTGTTGGTAACTAAAATTTGGTCAATGTGGCAAGTGAGGACTTTATATATGGTGATTTTGTGTCAATGTGGCAAGTGACATTTTTTTCCAAATTGAAGCAAAAAGATTGGATTTTTGTTTGGTGTTGGTAACTAAAATTTGGTGTCCTATTTGAAATGACGCGACCGCCCCTCCTTTTTAGTCAAATTACCATAACTCCTTGAGTATCATATTTTTTCAGGGGTATAATTGGAAAGCAAACTAAAATATAACATATCTAAAAATCCGTGCCTTGGAATTTTACAAATTTTATCTCGTTGGAAAGCTTTTAAAGAAATCTACGCAATGAGTACAAACAACAATCTCAAATTTAGAGTTTTTACGAAAAATTCGGAGGTGTTTATCCTTTTAGGCAAAATTTTGATAATTGAATGCATAGTCATTATGCAAACCACCACTAAGGATGCATAACACATTATGCATCCATATTTTGGTTTATGCATCAACTAATTTTCCGTTGTAACTAATAAAACGACGTGCTCCCTCCGTTTCAGGAAAAGTGATATTTTCATTTTAGGCACAATTTTCGAAAACTAACTGCATAGCCATTATACAAAATTTAGTTTTGCGCAAATTTTTCCGGTCGGTCATCCCACCGTGGCAGCGGTCATCTGGTTTTTCCAATGTGATTTTACATTAGGATTATATTTCCCACTGGCACATTGGATAGGACGTCTCAAGACAAAAACAATAGAAAGATACTACGTAGAGGCGAATGTTGTGCCATTATTAATCACATCCATCTTCATCTTATGCAGTACCTGAAATCAAAACAGATCAAAAGATTTCAATACAATGAGCCAGTAATACAAATATACCACGACAACAAAAATCTCATCTTTAATCACTAGCACCGACTAATAATAAGAAGGGGGCAAGTTAATCACCACAGGTTAGAGAAGGGAGACTGCAAGCGCTAGGAATACGAGCAGCGATGCGAAAGGTGTTACAAATGCAGCTCGAATCAACTCGTTGTAAGGCACTGCAGCATTCAGCACACGGGGTGGCAACACCTTGTCCGGGAAGAACGAATTGTGCGCAGACGCTAAGATTACTAATATCTTGGAGACAAGACTGCTGCGATTGAACTGACTTGATTTCAGCTCCTAAAGTCATGAAGATGAGAAACAATGCAGCTGAAGTATAGTAAAGAGAAGGAACACTGGATTTCTTGATTCCTGCCATGGCTATTACTTGACTCTGAAAATACTAATTATTTCTTTTTTCTTTTGGTAAATCACTTTAAGATATGAGATTAATTTTCTAGTGAATATATTTATAGGTTTTTTCAATCGGCGATTACTGAGTCAACTCGTTCCAAATTTTTTTTCATTCTCTAATCATGATTCTACAATAGTTTCTCTAGATTTTCTTCTCTAATCTGATGCTGTGTCTATTCTCTATGCTTTCTTAATGTTTTCTTAATGTCTTACCATCGATTTTCTCAGTTCGAACTTTAGTCATTTTATTTCTCTCTTCCACTCTCTTCCCATAGTTATTTTTCTCTTTTTCTCTTCCATTCTATAAGTTTCTTGTCTTCAAATTCTCTGTTTATTAGTTTTCTAATGTTGTGCTAATTTTTTCTTTGCAGAGCCAAGTCACTATCATGAATGGCGTTCAGTATTGGACTTTTGTCCAATGTTTTCTTCTTCTGTCAATGGTGTTGTTGTAGCCTCATGTAGTCTTCACAACATTTTCACAAGCATTATTGCAATCTATCAATATGGTAGAACAAAACAGTATGTTCAAGTATTATGATTTTGATCATGTATATGATTACTTAGATGTTCTCATGATTACCAGTAGTGAGTTAACGAGTCAGAATCAGATAGGAGAAATTCAAATTTTGAATTGTCTACACCAACTGATTCCGCCTTTTTTCAAGCGTGATTGGAAGACATGCAGCTACTTTCCATTCAAGTCTCAGTTGACCCATAATTCCCTCAACCACATAAAATTTTCTCATAATATCCAGCATATTTCCTTACCTTTTATCCCTTATCATAGTTATAACAATATAACTATAATTGGTTACTACAGATATTCTCAGAAGCAATATATTAACCAATGCATAATCAACACAAAGATTATCTGTTTGAAACTCATTGTCTCCTCTTCTAACCCTAATCCCATGGCCTCCTCTTCAAAAAACCAAGTTACAACAATTACCTCCCAAATGCAACTCACAAGAATCCGTGATATCAATGCTAAACAGCTAAGGCGTGCAGTTGGTTCCACTAAAGCTATATCTGCAGCCACGGAAGATTGGAATAATACTCTTATTGGTAAACTTCATTCTGAAGACCCTGTGGAGACTGACACCGTTAGAAAGGAGGTGACTCAAATCTTATGGAAGCAATATAAGGTAAGACAAGTGAGAGCCCCGGATAAGAACATATTTCTATTCAAGTTTAATTCTATGGAAGTTGTTGAAGCTATTCTCAAGAAAGGCCCTTGGAATGTTCTGAAATGCCATCTTAACCTCAAAAAATATGATCCCATTATTGATATTAAAGATCAAGTATCACTCACCAAGATTGGAATGTTCAGTTTAAGAATCTTCTTCTCGAACATCGTTCAGTTTAAGTTATTGATGAAGCTTTGGAAGAACTTGGTCCAAAAATCTGGAATGAACCAGCAAACTGCAGGCCTGTTGCTGGTAGCATGATTACAGCTAGAGTTAAAATTGATCTTAAGAAGCCGCTATTTAGAGGTGGTTGGTGGAATACGACATCAGGAGGAGTCACATGGGTTAGATATCATTGGGAAAGACAACCTCATAAGCTTTGTCAAGAATGCTTCACTGTCGACAACAATGATGAAGAGTGCAAAAATGTAGCAGAAGATCTAAGAATACGTAGATACACAAATGAGGAGTATATAGCTCATATTCATGAGCTAGCCACAGCTTATGGGGTTGAGATTTCAAATGACTTAGATCTTATGATTCAGCAAATCTGTCAGGCAAGCCAAAGACAGATTAATGAAGGTAAGGAGGAGTAAGAAGAAGTCAGGAAGGCTAAGAGAACAAGAACTACTGATGAAGATACTGATCAAGACTCGGAATCCATTATGGATTCTCAGCAACAAGGTAATCTTGAGAATATCATGAATCATAATACTGCAACTACAAATGAGGTTGTTGAAGACATGGAACATGATCTGGCTGAAGAGGGAGAACAACATCCAAAGGAGTACATTCATGAAGGTGTTCAGGCTGCTGCTGTTTTGGTAATATATCAATCTCTCTCTTATTTACAATCTGCTGATCTTTCTTTTCTTCAAAAGATTTTAACTCATTATTCTCCAAACATAAAAATGAAAGTCTTAAGCTGGAATTGTCAAGGCTTTCTTGGTAAGGTCACTAGGGATCATATTGGCCATCTTAACACTCTGCATGCTCCTGATATTATTTTTATTTCTGAAATAAAAATAAATGATAACAATATAGTTAAGCTAACTAATTTCTTGTGCATGCCAAATAAAGTGTATGTCCCTTCTGTAGGAGCTGCTGGAGGTCTTATTCTTTTATGGAAAGATGGTTTTACAGTGAACATAGTTGGCTCAACTAGTAATATGATTCATGCTATAATTACTAATGATCCTAGTAAAGGGGAATGGTTTCTCTCATGTGTTTATGGTACCCCCTATAGAACTGAACAAAATGAGCAATGGTCTTATATAAATGATCTTAGTAAATCAGTTACTATCCCTTGGGTAGTTTTAGGTGACCTTAACATCACAATGAGTGTTAATGATAGAAATTTTGTCTCTTCTCAAGTCACGCCTAGTGAAGTCCTAACTCTAATTAAGGACTCTGATCTGTCTGACATGGGATTTTGTCGTAACCCTTTTACCTGGACCAGTAATAAACATGGAACATGTAAATATAAATCTAGACTAGATAGAGATTTGACCAATAGTGAATGGTCCTTAGTTTATCCTGACTCTAGTCTTAGTCATCTTGCCCAAAATGGTTCTGACCATTCTCCCATTTTACTTGAATTATCCAAACATTATAGGATTTCAGGTAGATCATGGAAGTTTTTTGAACATTGGCTTCAACATGATAGCTGTAGTGAGGAGATTAAAACTTTTTGGTTATCTAATTATTCTAGCTCCAATGCTTTTATTCTAACTAATAAATTGTCTAACACTAGACATATTCTTTCTGTCTGGAGTAAAATCACTTTTGGAAACATAAATAACAGGATTTCACAGCTACAATCAGAACTATCCAACCTGCAAGCCACAAATATTTTTGGTTCTAATACTGCTGCAGTTATTAACTTAGAAAAAGATATCAGAGCTCTCAATGATATTATTGCAAGTTCTAATAGACAAAAGGCAAGGGACCATTTTTACAAGGACATGGACATGAATTCCAAGTATTTTCATATTAGAGCAAATAGGAGAAGGTGTCGCAACAGAATTGACTCTCTTTTAGCTCCAGATGGGTCTTGGTGTATTGATAGAGATAGTCTTGCAAATCTGCTCAAGAATCACTTCCAAGGACTTATGACCACTTCCTCTCCAGCTGATAGTTGGAATTTTCTTCAGCACATACCTCTTTGCATCACTGCAGAAGATAACCAAGAGTTGGAAGCAATTCTAACTGAAGAAGAAATTCGTCAAGATTTATTTTCCATGGAACCTTGGACTTCACCAGGACCAGACGGATTCCCACCTGGATTCTACCAATCTCAATGGCAGATAGTTAAGGAAGATGTTTGTTCGATGATCAAGTCTTTTTTCCATTCAGGTTTTCTTCTAAAACAGCTTAACAGAACAAGAGTCTCTTTGATTCCAAAGATACAAACTCCTCAAAAGCCTGAAGACTTTAGACCAATTGCATTATGCAATACAGTCTATAAAATGATTTCAAAGATTATTGCTTTGAGAATGAAGAAACATATCTCCAATATTATTTCTCCAATGCAATCTGCATATGTACCAGGCAGATTAATCTCAGAAAATATCTGTCTTGTATAAGAGATTGTGCAAGCAATGAAGAGAAAAGAGGGAAAGAGTGGTCATCTTGCACTTAAAATGGACATGAGTAAGGCTTTCGATAGACTCGAATGGAGCTTCTTATTAAACATTCTAAGTAAATTTGGTTTCTCAGATAAATTTTTTCACCTCATCTCGCAATGTATTTCAACAACGGAGATAGAAGTTATGCTCAATGGTTCTCCCACTACGGCTTTCAAACCTTCTCGAGGTATTCATCAAGGTGATCCCTTATCACCTTACTTGTTCATCTTGGCAATGGAATCCTTCTCAAGATACTTATCTTATTGTGAGAAAACTGGTCAGTTAACAGGTATGAAAATATCTCGCTCAGCTCCTAAACTAAATCATCTACTATTTTGCAAGGCTAACCATTCTCAAGTTCATAAGTTATTAAAAGTTATTGAAGAATTCAGTGCTTTCTCAGGGCAGTTGATTAACTTCAGCAAATCAACTATTTATTTTAGTTCTAACATGGAACCAAGCATGTGCCAAACTATCAGTGGAATAATGCAGGTAAGGCAGCTAAATATTAAAGAAGAGAAGTATCTTGGTCTTCCCTTCTTTGTTGGCAGAAACAAGCGTATACCTTTCTCAACTCTTGTGGATAAAATGGACTTCAAATTTTCTAAATGGAGTGGAAGTAATATGTCTGAAGCGGCTCGTTCTGTTATGATCAAGAATGTTTTAAATGCTATTCCTATTCATCACATGACAAGTTTCAAGCTCCCTGATGTAACTATTCAAAAAATGAGTTCTGTTCAGCAAGCTTTCTGGAGAAATAAGAAATCCTCCAAAGGAAATCATGTAATCAAATGGAAAAAAACTCAAAAAGCTAAAGAGGAAGGAGGTTTGGGTTTTAGAGATATAATTTTTTTTAATAGAGCACTTTTAGCAAAGACAGCATGGAAATTATGTTCTGATTCTAAATCTATGATGGTTAAGTCTTTACAGGAAAAATATTTTCCTGATGATGATTTATTTCATTTAAAAAAGAAAACTAACTCCACCTAGTCATGGAGGAGTATGAGCTCAGAGATTGATTTTGTCTTAAAGCATGGCTGTTGGAGTTTAGGAGATGGTAAGTCAATTCTTATTTGGAAACATAGATGGATCCCTGACATGGCAACTCCACCTATACCATTACAGGGTTGCTCTTTTCATCAAGACTTTAAACATGTTCATCAACTCTTCTCCCATAAATCTAATACATGGAACCTTAATACTCTGAACCAGCTGTTTGATCCTCTTACAGTCAGCTATATTCTTCGTATCTCTATCCATACTAGTCAACAAGACAGGTTTGTATGGATGCTTGAGAGAAATGGAAAATTATCAGTAAAGTCTTGTTATCGCCAGATGCATGAAGATCAAAATAATGTAGATTCTGTTGGTCCAAGGATGAGGAAAATATACACTTCTCTGTGGAAGTTACCTATCCTTCCTAGAATAAGAAACTTCATATGGAAAGCAATCTCCAAATTACTGCCTACAAGGAATGTCCTAAGATTTGTAGTTCCTGGTATTTTAGATGAATGTCCTTTCTGCGAGCACACTCAAGAAACTCCTTCTCATGTTTTGATAGAATGCAACATAGCTAGAATAGTTTGGTTTACTATTCTAGGATGGACTTCTAATGGAGCAGTCACTTTATCGTATTGGATTTGCAGTTGGTTTGATGAACTCTATTCAAGAAAAAAATCTGAAAAATATATTTGCAACAGAGCTATTATTGGTTGGTGTCTATAGTCAGACAGATGTGAGAAAGTCTTTATGAACATCAGTCCTTTACCAGATAGAACGATTAAGAAATGTCAAAGTTACATCGAGGAACGCTCAACACTGAAATACTCTTTACTTCATACTAACAACAAGATCAGTCGTTCTAATATACACTGGAACCCTCTTCCCTTTGATACTCTTACTCTTAATTGTGATTGCTCTTATAAAGATACAAATGGAGGGATTAGGCTAATTATTCGTGACTGTGCAGGTACACAGCAAGTAACAAGGTGCATCTATCTAGAAGGCTTAAGGGATGTTGAGCATGCTGAATGCATAGGATTGTGGGAAGCAGTTAATTGGGCAAAGAGTTTAAAGCTGGAGAAGGTGCATTTTCAGTTGGATGAAAAAGCAGTAGCAGATGCGGTTAATAACATCAACAGCTCTATCGACTGGAGATTATTCAATATGATCAAAGATATTAGAGTGTTTTTTATTTCTTTCAATTCTTGGAAATGTTCATACATTCCAAAACAAAGCAATAAGGTAGCAGACATTCTCTCAAGGTTAGCCAGAGAGAATTGTTTAACTAATATTTGGTTCACTACTTCTCCTGGAGAGATTTCAGCTCAACTTTTAGCTGATGTAATGCATGTTCAAAACTGATTTCATCAATACATCTATCTTTGGTTTCAGAAAAAAAAAAAAAAAAAAAGGTTTTTTCATTTGGAAATTTGGATTAGAGTGGGGAACAAATAAGTAAAACTTATATGAGTTATCTACTACTGATTTATCCATGACAATACTTGTTTCAATCAGTTAAAACACAAATTTATGATAAGTTTACTGTTTATAATTTTAATATTATGATTCCCTACCATAAAAAATTTATATTAGTCTGGAACATTGTAAATTTATCATGTTATAGGAAATCGTATGCAAGTCATTCTCATTTTGTCTATTGAAAAAGTGAGATTTTCAAATTTAACATACATGTTACAAAAAATAATAATAATAACAAATAAAATAAACTGACACAATATTCTGCTAGAGATGCAAATGCCAACAAATGTGTAATTTTTATCCGGACTCCAGACAATTTGCACTAGTTAAATGCTGACTACAGTAACACTTAGCCGCAATACAAGCTTTAAATTACGGGATAAGTTTTTGGCCAAGGGATTAACTCCATGATGATGAGTTTTTGGCCAAGGGATTAACTCCATGATGATAAGTTTTTACAAATTCGCGATCACGAGGTATATTATGGTCATGATTGCAAATTTTGGGATTACGTTTACAGATTTGGATCTTCTTCTTTTTTTTTGTTCCAAGATGATATTTGAGATAGTGACAATTTTTAGATATACAAACTTGGCATTGAAGTGTATATTTTTAGGCCACAAAACAAATTTTAGATCACGGAATTAATAGATTATTTTTGGACTAAACCTAAGTAGATTCTGGATTATAGTACATTTTATTTGTCATGATCAAATCCTTGACAAAGGGCCGACCGACCAGAGAGCCCGAAAGAAGGGAGTCCTTTTTATGACCATTTTTTTTTTGTAAATTGTCGAGGGAAATTTGATAAAAAGATTGAGAATGATTTTAAAAAATTGAAACGGCCCCTCTCTTTTAGTCCAATTATTATAACTCTTTTTGTATCCTATTTTTTCAGAGATATAATTGGCAAGCAAACTAAAATATAACATATTTCAAAATCTATGTCTTGGAATTTTACAAATTTCATCTCGTTGGAAAGATTTTAAGGAGATCTACATAATAAGTACAATAACAATATAGAGTTTTTACGAAAAATTCGGAGGTATTTATCCTTTTAGGCATAATTTTAACAAATCGAATACATAGTCATTATGCAAACCACCACAAAGGATAATGATAAGATTTGCATGCATGTTCAAATTATGTCGACATATAGAACTTTCCTATTTGACAAACCCAAATCTTCAAACTCACACAAAACTGTAAAGTAATATGTGAAAGATGAAAATCGGGTTTGCTCTTGGGGACTGGTTCTACCTTGACTCCTAACCTTAGTAAGGATCGGTTTTACCAAGTCTTCCAATATAGGTAGGGATCGGTTCTACCATGACTCCCAACAATAGTTAGGATCGGTTCTACCAGGAATCTCAATAAAGGTAGGGACCGGTTCTACCATGATTCTCAACATAGTTAAGATCGGTTCTACCATATATCCCATAGTAGTTTAGGATCGGTTCTACCCATATTCTCAACATAAGTTAAGATCGGTTCTACCAGATTTCTCACCTTAGGTAAATTGGTCATCCAATAGATATTCATAGAAAACCGGACAAACACACCTATTGATTTCTTTTCGATTATGAAGCAAGTTTGTATATGTACTTCCTTTAAAAATATATAATGAAACATAGTTTCCTAGGATGAAATCACACATATATCCCATACATAATCAAGTAACGAGTTACACAAATTATGTTTATGTCGCACTTACGAAGTTAAAAAGATAAACGTTATACTTCGTAACTAAATATTCTTCCTTGACACTTTTATCATAATAAAATGACCAAGTCTAATACTAGAGTATTAAATATATCTTCGCCTGTTATGTTTTCAATCTTAAACGACTTGAATATAACGATAGGAATGGAAACAAGTCAAGTCAGTATCACTAACCTCAAGTGGAAGGATAATGTCCTCGTTGTAATCGATACGTCTTCACGATCTTCAGGTATTCTTGGTAATACTTGTATGTCTCAACATTCCTAGACTTTCTAGTCTTACCTAAACTAAGTTGACTCTAGTAATCTTAATCAAGTGACTCTAATTGAGTTTTGATACTAAAATGTGACAACCAAACTTGACATACCAATGCTTTGTGAGTTCAACCGAGTAATGCTCTAACATCCAAGCCCTCCTATCAGGAGTGCACAACTAGCTTAATGCAATGGTGATGATCTTATGAATAGAAGCATCATCAAAGTGAGTATTTAGTTTATTTATCCCAAGATCTAGTCTCAGGATCAATAAACTAAGAAACTTTAACACTAGGGTCCGGGGAAACCAAAGGATTTGGGGTAGAAGATCGTAAAGTAGGAATCCACTTATCACACCAAGGGTCAATAAATTTTCCGTTTCCCACAATCATAGAGATAAAAGGCATACTCATCACTTTTATAGCATGCAGACATCTCCAAGTCCAGGAACAACTTCTAGGACATTTAGCATTAAAAAAATCAGTTTTAGGAAAATATTTTGCTTTGAGAACAATACCTAGTAAAAAAAAAAGGATTTTCAATAATTTTCCAAGCATTTCTAGCTAGCATAGGTAGGTTATTCAATTCAGTTATCCTAAAACCTAAGACACATTAATACTTGGAGGAGCAGAGAATGTCCCACCCAAGAAGATGAAGTTTTCTATCCTTAGGGTCTAAGGTCTCCCCCACCAGAACTTACATAAGTGGGAGTCTATTTTCCTACAGAGATATTTAGGAATAACAAAGGCCCCCATTTGATACAAAGGGATAGCCTGACCAATATGCTTGACTAAGGTAGCTCTAGAAGTATGAGACAAACGTCTATGGAACCAAGTGGAGATTCTGGCATCCACAGCTTGCAAAATACCCATATGGGTTTGAATTTGTAAGGCTTGGAAATATATAGGGTACCAAGGTACTTTTCTCATGAATCTCTATTGTGGATATCAAGGATATTAGAAAGATGATTCATAAAAGGTTCAAAAAAAAATTGCTAAATAAAATACAAGGTTTATCAAAATTTATTTCATAACCAGAAGCCAAACAATACTTCTAGAGGGTAGTCTTTAGTAGTTTGAAAATCCTTCACAATGGCTTTAGAAAACATGAGAGAATCATCAGCAAACAGGAGATGAGACATACAAGGGGCATCCTTGCAAATTTTAATACCTTCCACTAAACCTTTCCTGGTGAAAGAATCAATATTGCAGATAAATCTTCAGTGAAAATACTATAGAGGTAGGGAGATAGGGGGTCACCTTGTCTCAAATCTCTTTCAGGTTTAATTAGTCCACTAGGACTACCATTTAACAAAAAAGAACAAGAAACAATAGAATGACATTTATTTATTAGTTTTACCCAATGATCAAACAAACCCATTTTTTGTAAAACTTTTTCAAGAAAAGATCATTCCAGTTTATCATAGGCTTTAGACATATAAAGTTTAATAGCAGCATTATCATCTTTACCTTTATGATGGTTAACAACATAAATAACCTCATCGGCTAAAAAAATATTATCAGAGATAATTCTTTTTGGAACAAAGGAACTCTACCGTTGAGAGAGTAAGTTATCCATAAAAAGGTTTTAGTCTATTAGCCTGTGTTTTTGACAAGATTTTGATAATGAAATTACAAAGGCCTATAGTTCTATATTGAGAAACTAATTCAGCAAGACGAACTTTAGGGATGAGGGAAATATTAGTGTGATTGAAGACTTTAACAATGTGCCATGTGTGGAAAAAGGTCTGTGTCATATCAACCACAGCTTCCCCGACGAGTACTTCTGGTAAAATAGGACCGTAAAACCGTCCGGTCCTGGGCTTTTTTACCTCCCATTTGAAAAACAACATTTTTTATCTCCTCAGCAGTAAGAGGAAAATTTAAATGGTTATTGTCATTATCATAGAACTTCAAAGGAAGATCCTGGAGAATCTCATCCTGATACTGTTGAGAGTGAGAAGAATATAAAGATTTAAAATAGTCAATAAAGGAATTTATTATTCTATATCTATCAATTTAAATAGTAGTAGAAGTATTTCTAATCATACTGATAGAATTTCTCTTCCTTCTAAAAAGAGTGGCTCTATGGAAACAGGTTGAGTTTCTATCTCCTTCCAAAAGCTAAACTTCTCTGAATTTATCCTTCTAATATAATTCCTTAAAATTATACAAATATTTCAATATGTCTCTAAGTCTAGAGACATAATTAGAGTCAGTTGGATTGGAAGTTTGAATATCAACAAGTTCCTCTATGATTGTTTTTATATTGGTTTAATATTACTAAAATAGGATTTGTTCCAGTCTCTTAGACCTTTTTTGGTGTTTAAGAGCCAATAACAGTAACAAACCAAGAATTAGCTATTATGTCTCTACGGGTAGGATCTTCAATCCACATGGACATAAAATGAAAAGTTTTAGGCATACAAACATCTTCAAATTTAAAACCAATATTCATGGGACAATGATCAGATGAATATATAGGCAAGTTATTAACACAAACATTAGGGAACACTTGCTCAGCTGTTTGATTTATAAGGCATCTATCAAGTCTCTCAAGAATGAGATCAGGATCCTGTTGCATATTAGACCTGATAGACGCATTATTGTGTCTAATATGTCTCAATTGTATATATTGTTAGTGTTCGATTTTGTATTTATTTTGTTATTTTATGTCTTTGTAGGTATTTTTAGAGAAAGAAGCTCTTGCGGCGAAATTGGCTCAAAAAGTGGTGTTTTACACCCCAGGATAGAGTACTAAAGGCACCCAAGAAATGCACCGGAAGCACCCCAAAAATGTGTCGGAGGAACCCCGGAAAAATTACTATCTACGCCCAAAAATTACTATTTGCACCCCATAAGACAAGTGTTAAAGGGACACCCGTGCAGGATTAGGGGGAGGACATGTTCTTCTCAAATTCAAAAAAATATTTTTAGCGGGAAAATATTCCCTTTCACTGGAAGAATTTCAATCAGATGTTTGGACGTGATTTAGTGAGATTCAATCCCTGAAACTTAGTGGGTAGACGTGATATGACTATAGAAAGCTAGTATGGGTGATTTTATCGATCAAATTTGGCTGGATAACTTGTTTTAATCGAAACAGGGAGTTGGAGGAAAAACATGAGCTTGCACGAGTTGTGAGAAATTTAAACGTGTACTGCACGTGTTTGGAAGACTTAATAGATATACTGGAGCGTGAATAAGGTATATAAGGAAAGAAATACAGCTGCAGATGCGTGAAAATCAAAATCAATGAAAAAAATGAAAAAAAATATACCCGAGTAAAAGAAGATTATTTGTAGTTAATGGAGGAGATTCAATGTCGCAATGATGTATAAATAGGCTTCTAGGATCACAGATAAGAGGTGTCGAGAGTTTGGGGTCGAGAGGAGAGCTCAAGAGGCGTGAATCAAGAGTTTTCAGAATTCTGTTGTTGTTGCTGCTGCTGCTCATGAAGAACAGGGAAACAGCGACGGTTTCTTCAACTATTGTAACAGTTTCTTCAACTGGTTTGCAACATTTATCTTCGTTGTAACAGTTTCTTCAACTGGTTTGCAACATTTATCTTCATTGTAACAGTTGCTTCATCCTCTTCTGCAACATTTATCTTCAGATTTGTAACGATTATCTTCATCATAACAGTTGAGAGTTGAAACAGTCGGTCTGTAACGCACCTGTGCTGTTGCAGATTTCCTGTTTCATTATTTTCTCTTCTTGTAAACACTTTTTGAGCCATGAATACATATTTTGAGTGTGTTTTCGACATGATGAGTTAAACCCCAATACATGGGTAAATTTATTTTATTCTTTTTTATGACTTTTGCACTAAAATTAATTGAAATATGATTTGATTAAATTGGTTGTCATTTGATTAGATGGGTCATGCTTAGCTTAGGTGATTTGATGTCCCATGCTTAACATTTACAATCAATGTTTTGAGAATCTACCTTGGCAAAAAATAGAGTCCATGTTTATATTTCTTGAGCTAAAATTGTTGAGAATAAATAAGTGAACCTTATGTTATGAAGATTGGCTAAATCCTTAGTTCCAGTACCTCTCGCCCATTGTTAATAGTCTTTGTATATATTTATTTAGTATTTTTAAAAACTTTAATCTCTACAAATCCGAGTGAACGACAACCTCATTTCTTACCACTATCTAAAATTCGATCAAGACCAAGTAAACCTAGGACCAGAAAATCCAGGATCATGTAAAGCAAACACATTACAAAAATTTCTAAGGTTAAAAAAATCAGCATCATCAACCTCTAAGCCTCTATTCTTATCTTCCGTACCTAACAGGGCATTAAAATTACCTACAAAGAAGGCTGGTTTATAATAAGGGATATGAGGTAACTTGCATTGACTTTGGAAAAAACCTTATCTAATGCTACTATTAGGTTCTCCATGAATAAAGTGGATATGTCACAATTTAGAGTGGATGATATCATTGGTGGTAATATAGATGCACATAGTATTGGAGGATAAAATATTGAGATCAATTTCTTTTTTTCCAAACCAAAACAAGGCCACAACTTATGCAGTTGTTCACGAGAAATTTCAAAATCTCGCATTAGCAAAAGCATGAGCACAAAAGATATTTGATTCCTCTTATGTTCCTTTGAGAAGTAGCACTTAATCTCAGCAGGAGAACAAGTTTCAAGCTTCTGTAATTGAGAATCAATATCAATATTATTTTCACCCATCTTGAACACCGGACTAAAAGTGGAGGAAAGAATCGGTTCTTAAGATGTTTTATATATCAAATAAAACTTGGTTTCCAAGTTTTAAAGAGTTAATTAGTGTTTGGGTCCTAGATTTTGGTATGGTAGAGGATTTGGGTCTTAAATTTGTCCAATTTTGAGTTTGGGTCGTTGACCCGTTAGTCAACTATATTTTCATCATTGACCCGTTAAGTCTAGAAAATTATAATAAAACTTGTAATTAATCAAATTTTCCATAAACAAAACAAAAAGATAACCAATTAACCACTGAACAGTCATGGGTCTACAATTGTATAAAATTTAATCAAAACTCCCCCCCTAAGAGATCTGAAATCAAAACATTTTTGTCAATTAACTTCATTTGAACAACTCCGAATTCCGGCAGAGACAAATCAGTTCTTGGCTGAATTTTTGTGCCCAAATAGAACCCAATTTTTCACAAATTGGTACCAACGGTTACTTAATGATTTTGGAATTTTGGGTTTTTGTTTAGTGATTTGATTAAATCGATTACTTATGTTTGTGTTGATTTAACAAAAATGAGAGAAGGAAGATGGAGATGATGATATGAAGGAGTGATTCGAAGAAAAATCTAACATTTCTTCTTTTTAGTTATCTGATTGTGGATTCAATTATAATTGTTTTTAGGTAGCTCATTTGTTAGAATTGATTAGATGCGAAGAACCTAAGCTTTTGAATTTAGTGGTTGTTACTGTAGTATATGGGAGGGACTAATTTAGGAAGAAGATAAACCGATATGAGTAATCACGTGTCTCTAGTTTGGACCCTTCATTTCTAACAGCTTGACTAAAAATCATAGCTGACTAACGGGCTAACGACCCAAACTCAAAATTGGACAAACTTAGGACCCAAATCCTCTAACATACCAAAAATATAGGACCCAAACACTAATTAACTCAGTTTTAAAACACCTAACAAGGTATTTTTATTTGATTAAAATAGTTCTAAAAATTTACAAATTCGGAATTAAAATAAATAAGGATTTTCTGAATTATTATTGTCAAGAAAGTCTGAATATATCTTGCACAATTTTATCACGAACTTTCCTAAGATCGAAAGTATTCTTCTTAATATAAAAAGGATTAAAAATTTAGAAAAATACTCAAGTGGTTCGTGAAACAGGTAGATCTAGTATAGTGTTTTAACTTTTCATATGTTCCATAGTGCTCTTTTTAAGAACTTCCCATTTATTAAAACTAAGCACAAACTTTTAAAAAGTTCTGATCAACAAGCTTAGTTGTTGAATTGAGCTCTAAATGGCTCAAGGAAACAGAATCTATCTTGATGTTCTCGGACATCTTCTTTTCTAGAACAATTCCAGGAATAGGTTTTACATATCTGTAAGTCAGAATCTGAATTACCTGATTCAACAGATAAATCTATTCGAGTATGAACAGGATTATAAGTGTGACTATGATGAGGTGTAAAACTCACAAAAGATATATTCCTTACTTTTCTTACACTAATGAATAGCACAAGGATAAGCAGGTTCGTTCCTAAGGGAGAGTTGAGCTAAAGTTGTCGATTTAATTTCTGAAAATATGAATAATGCAAAAACTACGAAACAAATATGAACGTGAACAATGATGATGAGAATGATTAGGGGATATTTCTCCACTAGTAAACATGAAACTTCTTCAAAATACGTTTACTAACAATCTTAGACAAGTTATAAGTCCAACAAGTCTAATAAACTCCAAAGTCACTTCGTAGAATAAGTTCTCTACTCGTGTCTAGTCAATCAAGCCACTTTGAATAAGCTCTCTAGTGTAACTTAACTAACTGGTATGTTCTATGAGTCGGATTGATCCTAACAACATTCTCGTAAGTTCAACATGTTAACTTAGGGTTGTCAAACACACATCAAAATACACAAAATCCCATTGCAACGTTGATGTTTTGCTACTTATGATTAAATCACCATAACAATTACGGATTATTGCTTAATAATCTAGCTTTAAAATTACAAACAAGCTATCTAATTTGCCACTCAAACACCCTGCAAACAATTCATGGTCATAAGAACGGTAGAAGACAAACAATAAAATGATATTGAGAATCATAAAATTAAGTCACGTAGCTTCTAAAATATCCCTAATCAAACAAGAAATTAGTTGCACATGGAGTTCATAACAAAATTTAAGCAAAAATAGACTTTTAACAATAAACAAACCCAACGCAATAAACCCCTGAGCTTTTGTTGGAATTGTGGAAGTGATGAAAGTGAATGCAAACTTGTGTGGCCTAGTGGCAGTGAAATAAGCTCGTGAAGGTGTTATTGTGCCATAGCTTGCTGCAGACTTGGTGTGTGTAAACCGACAGTAAGGAGATACGAATAGTGGTGATGCTGTAGGTGGAATGGACTGTGACGGCAGGCGCAGTAAACTTGTCACGCTCCTGGTGATGGATGAAGTGCTGCTGTAGCTTAAGCGAACCAATTCAGTATCTGATGTGTTGCTTATTCCAACTTATGATGTTATGGACTATATAAAGCAGTGGTGATGTATGCAGGTGAGGGTGGTAATGCAAACTGGTGGAGATGCAAAAGATGGACATTGACTGGTGGTAAAGGTGGGATGCAGGTGATAGTGGTTCTGTAGATGGCTTGAGAGTGCAGGTGATATGCAGGTGGTAAAGACGGTGATGATATGTTGTGGATGATGAGGGAGATGGATGTATGCAGGTGATACAGGTGATGGAAGGAACTGGTGATAGTTCAGCGAGCTTTTGCTCGCTGAAACTAGGTTGCGGCGGTCGTGAGGAGAGTATATGATGCGTTTTCTGTAGCTTAGGTCTTCTTATATAGCTCACTTTTAGTTTTGTTGTAAACTTGAATTCCACGCAAACCCAGTTTCCTGATCCATCTCAACTTTTGAAAATACTTCACAATCTATACCATTCATTTCCACCAAAACCAACGGTAATAATTTATATTCCTGGCTGAATTTCTGGCACAAAACTCTGTCATAATAAAGCTAACAGAACTGCAGGCTATGTATTCTTCTTGTCTTCAAAACCCCATCTGAATCCTTGCAAACATAAGAACCATATAGATACACACCACCTATCCTACGGCAGTAACAACATCTCCTTGAACTGAATTCTCGGCAAAGAAAACACAAACTCAAAAATGAAATCAAACTCGAATCACCTGCCTCTTTCTTCTTGCATCTGAACCCTGTACTAACCCTTGGTACAGTTCACAAAAGTCACGAAAGCACATCAGTTTCTCTTGCTGACTTCTCGCTCAAAACTGAACTCCAAATCTTCTCCAAAGTTGTGTTTGAGTACAACCCCATCTCTTTAATATTTTATTAAACTCTAAAGAACATTACCTACAAGCTCATGGCTAGTATTCGTCATACACTTTGTTGACAGCAGCAAAACTGGTGCAGCTGCTTAATCGAGACCAGCAACATTGTGAGAAAATAATTCTTTCAGGCCTTACTACAAACACGCTATGTGCCTGACTCGGACAGATGAGGGCTAGGTACTGCACAATAACTCCTTCCCTGCAAATCTCATACAAACCAGCCATTCTAAACTCAACAAACTCTAAAAACATTTCAAAGTCGCATCCGTTCAACCACCAAAATCAACTTGTGCTTTCCAACTGTAGCACCCCCTAAGCTAGCAGCTTACTAATCCAAGAGATTAACTATAATAATGAGGCACTAAGGATCTAAATCATCTAATTAAGAATTAAATTAGAAGTTCTAAACAAAGATTAATCCAAAACTAAACCCTCTCTGAAATAAATACAATAACTTCTTTCAAATGATACATATACAATAGTGATTTGGTTTGCAAACAAATTATAAGCACAAATAAACATAGCAGAAGCTAACCAACTCCTCGAAGCTTTCATCGCCACGTACACAACTTGATCTGAATCTGTCTCTGAAACTGAAAGTGGGAATTGAGTGAGCACATCATCCCGAAGGGTGCCCAGTAGAAATAACAACTAACTTTCGAGTAATCACTAGAATGATTTAAAGACAATGCAGGTTTTGCTAAAAACGATAAAACGCGGAAAAACAGATAAAGCATATTAAAATATTAAGTTGTACTGAAATATAAAGTTCCACCAACCAATAAACCGGCACACATTCACAACATAAATAATAGTTGAGTGACGTCTTCCTTCGGAGTAGCAAGGCATGACTGTTGTGGATTCTTCAATGATCATTAAAGCGCCCATGAGGTTTCCGTCCTCAAGTCATAAACGATGTGTACCTTACCAGTACCTTATTCTACGCGCACTCTATATAGCAAGTATTCAAGGAAACTAATGGTAAAACATTATATCCGATCGAAGTGCTTACACAGTGGAGAGCCCACATCCATCCACGCGTAAATCCAACAATCATATATAATATTCTCAACATCATTCTCTCTAAACACCAAAACATAATATAATAGCTTTTGAAAGTAATTTAAAAGAGCAGTAAACATTCATGTATGAGACATGCGTTGCCCGTACAGAAATAGGGAAAATAATATTCAACTTTACCGCCTATTATTTTATTAGTGGTAGCAATTTTCACTCCTTTAGTGCATAAAAATAGATATAACCTTTGGGGCACACATCTCACACCAATCAAAAGGAAACCTTCTACCTTTCATGCTGACAATAAATAACGATTTTAACCACTTTCCAGTCAATGGAAAGAATCACCTTTTGAAAATAAGTAAATACTCCCAAAACACAGATATTAGTTGTTTCTAAAGATCCAATCCCATCCCAAAATGTAAAAGAAAACTAGTTTGTATTACACACATATAATACATGCATACACTACCATATAGTAACAAAGATATGCATGGATTTCACAAAAAATAGATTTATAAAACAATGATGAATACAAGAGAGTTCGTTATCGATTCCCACCTCTTTTGATGACAAGCCTCACCTACCTCGAGATCTACAATCCACGGGTTCGTCCTTTTAACCGATCGTTGTTAATAAAGATTAATTGTTAATCACACAAGCACTCTAAAGATTAGCCAAAAGGATCATACAAGGTTCATAACATAATCTCATACAATTCTCTAGTTATAGACTAAGTGAACTATCTAATGGTTCTAAGCCTATTTATGGTTCTACACCTTTTCATTATCAACCTTTAACACAACTAAAGGTTTACAAATTCAATTGGATTGTAACTATAGTCCATTTGATGAGTCTTATGAATATCTACAACTTTGTAGAAGGAACCAAAGGTTAATTCGGACCATAAGAGGTCCAAATCATCAAAGTAAGGAAACTAGCCCTAAGCCCAAGTCCACCTAACCGGCCCGTCAAACTAAGGCCCAGTCCATTTGAGTCAACTAACGGTCAGAGGTCAACTAACAGTCAACGTCTAAGTCAAGGTACTGGTCAAATGAGTCAAATTGGTCAAGGTCCACTGAGTCAATTCTGGTTAGGTCTGGTTGATGAGTCAACTCAGTCAGATAGCTGAGTCAGGGAAAACTAAACCATTCAGACATCTGACTGATATGAAAGGTTCAAGTCTAAATCCTTTGCACAGGCCAAACATACTAATGCACAATCATTGTGCAACATATAACAACAACATAAGACACAGCAAAACTCTAATACAGACTTCATTCATTTCTAAACAACAACAACATCTATATCAAATCAAACTTCTTAGTTCTAGTTCACACTAACTCTAACTGCAACCTTGCTTACTTATTCATTTCATTCTTAACATAAACTTCATCGACATTACAAATTGTCCACAGCAGTCAGTACACCACCTTGTCTACAGCAGCAGCACCCAACCTGCAACTCCATTTCCATTCAAGTTCATCTTCTATCTTTAACACAACCAAATACATAACCACTGCCTAAAATGAGATTTCTTTATCTCCTTTAAAACTAATCAAACTAGCTGCCCAAGCCATCACCTTAATCATAACTGACGACCTCATCTGCAGCTATCACAATTCATCAACAGTTCAGTTCACAAGTTCACAACACCTGCAATACGAATCCCATCATTTATTTTCCCTCATAACCTTTGCAAAACCTAAACATTCATCTAAACTTCAACTCAAACAATTCCTTCATCCATTAGTATCAGTCTAACTTCCCAGTCCCTGTAATTATCCATCCACACTCAACATCCTTCTCTTGACCCAATTGAGCAATTATCTTAAAACTATCAGCAACCCATCACTTTCATGAACTGCCACTTCAACTCTGCCACAGTCATACCCCAATTCATTACATACTCATTACCCCTTGCACTTCAGTTAAAACCACCACCATCTGCTCATAATCAGCTTCTTTGATAACTGAACTTAATTCACCTTCTGATTCTTCTTTGAACTTCTTATGAAGTGATCTGTTTTCAGACCCCGATATGATAGATAGAGAATAGCTACACAAGTAGATTTAAAAGAACTAACAGATTGCAATAAACATTTTATCTTTATTTCTTGTTTTGAAAGAAAAATACAATGTTTTCCTTTAAGCTGTTTTCTGCCCTAGGAATTGTACCTTTGTTCTCCTTTTGCTCTAGAATTTTCTTACTAGTATTTTCTCTAGTAATCTCTAGTTTTTTTTTCCCCTCTCCGCCTACAGGTACTAAACTGCACCTTATTTATAGGTTGAGTTACTTCGAAATATTAGTCTCTCTTTAAAGGGAAAACTGCCCTATGTTTGCAATCTTCTAAAAACAGGTATCATTCTAGGATTAGGAAACTACTTATAGAATTACTAGGACTATATCTTTTGTATGCAGATTTGGGTATAGGGTCTTTTAACGGGCCTATACCTAAAAACGGATTAGACCTCCCCCATCAGGAGGCTTTTGGTCCCTCAAAAGCATTGAGTTAAGAGTTGCGGAAGTTTAGTTCGCAGCTGTAGTACATTTGAGTACCACTTTGCATGCTTTGAACCTTTCCCCTTAATATAGTCTTGAGACAAATCTTGTTCTCTAGCCGTGGTCATTTGTGTCTTCTTGCTAAGAGTTGGATTATCTTTTGTTTCTTCACTTAGAGCTAAGTCTTGCGCAACTTGTAATGATGGCGACTTGTTTTGCTCGTCTAGTATCTTGATTTCTGGTTCCACGCGTTGTTCTGGTGGTACCTTATGCGGCTGTTGCAAGGTGTCTTCAAACCCTTCTAACAACTGTTGTGGATCGTTCTTTTCGATTTTAGTGCACTCGCAAGAGTTTCCACAAACCAATTCACTAGGTTCTTTGACAACTTGTCGAACTGTGAGTTGGCTAAATTTCTGACTAGCATTTACCAAGTGTTTGGTTTGCTGTGCAGACAGATGTTGTAGTTTATTCTTCTCTTTAGAAGCCAGAACGCGGAACTTTTTTCCACTTTTACCAGCCTCCAAACTCTTTCTAGTCGTGAGAAAGTTGCATCTATGTCCCATAGGTAAGGACTACCAAATACAATATGACAAACATCCAATGGGACAACATCACATGTTACCTGATCTACATATGTCTTGTTGATGGTGAACCCGAAGGTGCATTGAGCAGTCACTTGCATCTTTGTTTCCTTCTTAGACCATCCCAACGGGTACGGCTTTGGGTGTGGTGTTGTCTTCAACTTCAACTTCTTCACTAATTGTTCAGATATTAAGTTTCGTTGCGATCCGCTATCAAATAGAGTGAGAACAAGTGTTTTCTTAACTTATGTATTCACCCAAAATAACTCTTCTTTAGTAGATTCTGAGATCGCGGATTTTGTCCTTGTGACTTTTCCTTGTGTCGCAGTTACAACCCCTTTTCTTGCCATCATCACAACTTTGTTTTCGGAATTTGGCGATCCATGGATTACCTCATCTTCATCCCCTTCTTCTTCTTTGTTATAGATGGTTGTGTTAGTTTGCATGTGGTATTTCCACCATGCTGGTTTTAGCTATGGATGTAATATCCAACATCCTTCCTTTGAATGTCGAATTTTTTTGCAGTTTTCGCAGTATCGGATGTTTTCGTTCGCCACTACATGATTAGTTCTTCCCTCTTTATGGACAAATTTCATAATCTCTCCTTCTTCGGTTCTTGATTGCTTTGCTCCAACGGGTTGATTCTTCATCTCAATGTACATAGCTTTCTTACAAGCATCGTCAATGTCAATTACTGAAAATAATGCAAGTTTTGTGCGTATAGGAAAAGGAAAACCTCCTTTATATTTCTCAATAGTCTCAGAATCTCTCATATTCAAGTTTAATGCTATAGCTTTCTTTCGAAATTCAGTAGTGTATTTTTGGACATTCTTCCCTTTCACTTGTCGCAATAATTTCCATTGTTCACGCAATCGTTCTTTACAACCAATTGGGTAAAACTGATTTTGGATAGCAGTTGTGAATTGCTTCCAAGTAGTTACTGGTGCTTCATTGCTAAGGGACAAACCTGACGTATACGCTTCCCACCAGATTAGGGCATGTCCATCAAGTCTTAGTCTAGCGAAACTTACCTGCTGCTCTTCAGTAAATCCCTTGGTGCTGAAATAAACCTCCAAAGACTTGAGCCATCCATCTAACTTCTCTGGATCTAATTCTCCGTTGTAGGCAGCGATTTCGATTCTTGCCTCCACTTTGAATGGCGAATCATCTATGAACTCTGGATGTTTTTCCATATTTGACTTGGAACTGTTTGTTTCTTGTAATGTTTGTTGTAATCCTTTTATCATCTCCATTAGTTTATCCATATCTTCCTTCATAGTTTTCATATCTTCCTCCAATTTCTCCATAGTGTTCTCTTGCAGATTGGGTGATGATGATGATGAAACAAATATTTTCTTCTTTCTATCAATATTAGGATCTAACGGTAATACCTCGTTACCCTTGGATCGAAGCCCTTCCATTCATCGCTGGAAACATTGCTTACTTAACTTCTTGCTCTGATACCACTGATCAGTTTTCAGACCCCGATATGATAGATAGAGAATAGCTACACAAATAGATTTAAAAGAACTAACAGATTGCAATAAACGTTTTATCTTTATTGCTTGTTTTTAAAGAACAATACAATGTTTTCCTTTAAGCTATTTTCTTCCCTAGGAATTGTACCTTTGTTCTCCTTTTGCTCTAGAATTTTCTTACTAGTATTTTCTCTAGTAATCTCTAGTTTCTTTTTTCCCCCCTCCACCTACAGGTACTAAACTGCACCTTATTTATAGGTTGAGTTACTTCTAAATATTAGTCTCTCTATAAAGGGAAAACTGCCCTATGTTTGTAATCTTCTAAAAACAGGTCATTCTAGGATTAGGAAACTACTTCTAGAATTACTAGGACTATATCTTTTGTATGCAGATTTGGGTATAGGGTCTTTTGACAGGCCTATACCTAAAAACGGATCAGTTAAAACCACCACCATATGCTCATAATCAGCTTCTTTGATAACTGAACTTCATTCACCTTCTGATTCTTCTTTGAACTTCTTATGAAGTCCTAGTTCTTTGGTTCAATCATCAGAACAACTCAACAACAACAACTAAACAACAACCCTCTTCTTATTTATTTATCATTACTTCGATTCACATCTCAATTCCACACAAAACAAACTTCTAAACCAAAAACCCTAACTTTTGATTCTTCTCTGAAAAACCCTGAATTAATAACCCAACCTCAATCTAATTCATCATCTTCATCTGCATATTCCAACTCAAACCACCTAATTCGCATGAACCCTAATTTCTGATTGATTTAGGGAAGAACAAACAAACCCTAACTCTCCATGAAACTAGAATTAAACCTTATACAATCATGTCTACCTTAATTAACAACAAACACAAGAATTAAAACACCAAAACACTCTCAATTTCATAAAGAAATCAATTAAACAGAAACCCTAAATTACCTTTCATCGATTCTTCATCAACACCGACTTCTTCTTCACAATTAACAGAAACAACATCTCCTTGATCAACTAAACATCTTCAACAGAATACTCACATCAACTCAAGATCGCTACTTCGACTTGAAACTGATTGAAAGAAAGAAAGAAGAAAGAACAGAAAAAGAAGAGGAAAGAAGAACGGAGATAGAAGATAGAAAAGAGAAATGAATTTCTCTTTGACACGTCTGGGTGATAAGGCCAAAGATAAAATGATAAAGGCACCCACCAAAAAGATATTGGCAGCCAGGTCGGTCTAAAGGAAAAAGACGATTTTACCCTTGTACTAATTCAATGATATCTTCTTCGTCCGGTATCCGAATGACACGTTCGAGTAGTCTATTTCGCATAACTTTTCGAGATCTATCTAGTGACACTAGTTTCGTATCTAGATCGTTGTTAGATTAATTTATATTAATTATAGTTCATGTTAATCTAATCGATTTATTAGCTGCTAAATCATGTCTTGACTGGTCTAATAGCGTTGACGAGCTTGAGGGTCCTTACACCAACTCCGTTTTGCAGCTTGTAGTTTTAATTCTAACACAAACCCATTCTTCTAATTAATTTCAAGATTCAAATCTCTCCTTTTATCATCTTAATCAATGTCAACAACTCACTTCTTTCACTGATTTCTCGGCCTGCAAACTGAGTTCTAACACAACTCAAATTTTGTGCCAATGTTCCCTGTCCCACTCGACTTGCATGATCAGTCCTAACATTCCAAATACTCACACACAACCCTTGAACCCATGTTGCAGCCGGCGTTGAGAACTTGGCTCAGTGAGAAGGGAAGGCTTGAACTTGAATTGGTTGGCATAGAAATAGACCCTGAATTGTGCATACTGCACTCGACCCAGTTCTGAGGTATAAAGAAAATCTGGTGGACCCAAGTAATCCTCCTGTCTGCCTTCAACAGTTTCTTAGTGACTGCCCATAGCACCGCTTCATGGAACTGTGGGCTTCCCCCTAATAATTTCTCAATTCCTTTGTAGACTTGGTTTCCCCCTAGTAATCTGCAGAAACAGTTGGGATTCCCTTGGTACTTGTTGGATTTCGCCACGTTTGTAGACTAACATCCTTCTAGGCTCTAGGCCGGCAACACCCAATGTTGTTAAGTGATGCCATGAGCCTCTATTTATCTTCTTTTGTGTAACATGACTCCAAAATGCCTATAAAACTCAAAAGCAACGTAAACATAATTCACAAGAAAAATAGCAAAGAAAGCATAACCAATTGATAATAAATCAAGGTGTTTAAGGCACCAATCAAATTCACCCACACTTAGACTTTGCTAGTCCTCGAGCAAACTAAAATAAAATATAAATCCTTTTCGTCGAGGTTACGGTTCCACTTAGCATGTATAACAGGCCATTAAACCCCTAGGTGTCCCTAGTGGACGAGTTATAGTCTCGTGAAGGTTTACTAGAGATATACCAACAAAATGTCACACCCCGCGAATGCTGGCACTAGAACCTAGCCCAGAATCCCGGAGCGCCACTATCGTAGGTCCAGATATTCGTTTTTAAAATAAGTATAATTATATCTACGAGAAAATTCCAATAAATAAATTACAAAGCACTTTTAAATGGTTACAATCCATAATAAACAAATCAAGAAAAACCATAATTCAATGATACTAGAATACCTACACTCAAATCCCCGTGATATATTATAAAAAAAATTATTCCGCTAGTGTCTCTGTATACTGTGTATGGAGAGAGGAAAAAGGGGTGAGCAACCACAGCCCAGTAGAGAATTTCCAAAAATAATATAGTGCAGCGGAAAAACAAACCAAACAATGCATCAAATTAAATCATAATAAAACACGTACACTCTTTCAATTATTTACTGATTTTTATTTCGAACTTTTACTCATTCACACTTCCAATTTAAGTAATTAATTCTTAAATTATTTTAGAACATTTTATTAATTTTTCTTCAACCAAATATCAATAGCACTTTCTTTAGGTGCGTTCCAAATTTCGTAACTTTTCGATTTTAGAGATTTCACGCAGTTCCTTGTCTTAAATAGACTTTTCAACAAATCCTTAAATACTTTAGACTTGCAACCACTGCCCACCGCGACACACACTATTTGAATAGATGTGGCCCTGAACTCGGCAAACTCGACAACCCCAATCTTTATCCATGGACCGCAGCCCAAATCACAAACAAACTTTAGACAACCCCATATTTGCTGCACCTCACAAGCGCAATAGCTATTGTGACCACACCGGTATTCATAAGCGCGATAGCTATTATGGATACCTGATCTCATCAAACACATCTCACCATACACATCTACTGCCCACCGGCACTTCCTAGCCTAACCTCTTAGCAAGTAGATTACCCAATTTCACTATACCACCGACCGACTAATATTTCTCGGGCCAAAAATTATTAACGTTTTTATTTCCTGAAAATTTTTTCTTGTAGATAATATTTTATGTTTGTCGTTAATAGCTTTTCAATATATAGTTTGAAACTCTTTAACTTTATTCACGTTTCTCAATTTTGTGTGTAACGTTACTGTTAACAAAAATGTGTGCCATTCCACTATCTTAACTTGTTTACTGTACTTTTACATTGGTTAACATCTGAAAGCAGAAACATTAGAAAGGGAACTCAACAGAATAAATTTATGGATTCAAAAGAAGGGGATTAGTTTGTTAGAAGTTAAGGTAAGTGAGTTTTCAAGTTCCCACCAAGTCAAAACCAACACGTTAGTTTCTGTTCTTGCGAAACAAAAAGGACGAAACACGTTTTCAAAGTCTTATTTTTTAATCATGAGACTAAGCACAAGGTACACCAAAGATCATATGCATGGACAGTAGATATATAATTTTGGAAGAAATAGGGTAAGCCCTGTCTGTGATGACGTCCTTTATAAACAATCAATGGAAAATAATACCACTATGCAATACATAAAAAACTAATCAGTACGGCATGCCGATAGCCTATATTAAAACGGAACCACAAATCGATGATGATAACTTCTTGCACAAAATCATATATATATATATATATATATATATATTGCTAAAAATAGGTTTTAGTTTGTATTACGCAGAAACCCCTACCTCGATCGCTTAATGATTTATTCATTTACCCCTTCCCATAATAAAACAAAAAGACGAGACGACAATTTAACACTTTGAAAACAGAGAGAAAATCTCATAAATCATTTGGTCGGTCAAAAACAAACCTGATACTTCGTACCAAAAAAATCAAATTTCAGAAAACAACGATTTTATAAAATGGTAAGACCATATGCACAGACCGAGTAAATCGGAACCATGGTCTGATACCAACTTGTCACACCCCGTGAATTCTGGCACTAGAAGAACCTAGCCCAGAACCCTGGAGCGCCACTATCGTAGGTCCAGATTTTCGTTTTTAAAATAAGTATAATTTAGAACTACGAGAAAATTCCAATAAATAAATAAATAATTTACAAAGCACTTTTAAATGGTTACAATCCATAATAAACAAATCAAGAAAAACCATAATTCAATGATACTAGAATACTAACGCCCAAATCCACGTGATATATTATAATTTTTTTTCTTCAGCTAGTGTGTCTGTATACTGTGTAAGGAGAGAGGAAAAAAGGGTGAGCAACCACATCCCAGTAGAGAATTTCCAAAAATAATATAGTGCAGCGGAAAAACAAACCAAACAATGCATCAAATTAAGTCATAATAAAACAAGTATACTCTTTCAATTATTTACTGATTTTTATTTCGAACTTTTACTCAATCACACTTCCAATTTAAGTAATTAGCTTCTTAAATTATTTTAGAACATTTTATTAATTTTTCTTCAACCAAATATCAATAGCACTTTCTTTATGTCCGTTCAAAATTTCGTAACTTTTCAATTTTAGATATTTCATGCAGTTCCTTGTCTTAAAAATAGACTTTTCAACAAATCCTTAAGTACTTTAGACTTGCAACCACTTCCCACCGCGACACACACTATTTGAATAATTGTGGCCCTGAACTCGGCAAACTCGACAACCCCAATCTTTATCCATGGACCGCATCCCAAATCACAAACAAACTTTAGACAACCCCATATCTGGTGCACCTCACAAGCACAATAGCTATTGTGACCACACCGGTATTCATAAGCGCGATAGCTATTATGGATACCTGATCTCATCAAACACATCTCAACATACACATCTACTGCCCACCGGCACTTCCTAGCCTAACCTCTTAGCAAGTAGATTACCCAATTTCACTATACCACCGACCGACTAATATTTCTCGGGCCAAAAATTATTAACGATTTTATTTCCTTAAATTTTTCTCTTGTAGATAATATTTTATGTTTGCCGTTAATAGCTTCTCAATATATAGTTTGAAACTCTTTAACTCTGTTCATGTTTCTCAATTTTGTGTGTAACGTTACTGTTAACAAAAATGTGTGCCATTCCACTGTCTTCACTTGTTTACTATACTTTAACATTGGTTAACATCAGAAAACAGAAACATTAGCAAGGGAACTAAACATAATAAATTTATGGATTCAAAAGAAGGGGATTAATTTGTTAGAAGTTAAGGTAAGTGTGTTTTCAAGTTCCCACCAAGTCAAAACCAACACGTTAGTTTCTGTTCTTGCGAAATAAAAAGGACGAAACACGTTTTCAAAGTCTTATTTTTGAATCATGAGACTAAGCACAAGGTACACCAAAGATCATATGCATGGACAGTAGATATATAATTTTGGAAGAAATAGGATAAGCCCTATGCGATGACGTCCTTTATAAACAATCAATGGAAAATAATACAACTATGCAATACATACAAAACTAATCAGTACGGCATGCCGATAGCCTATATTAAAACGGAACCACAAATCCATGATGATAACTTCTTGCACATAATCATATATATATATATAATGCTAAAAATAGGTTTTAGTTTGTACTACTCGGAAACCCTACCTCGATCGCTTAAAATCCAAAGACGGTAAGTAAACCCAATAACAAAGGAAATCACGATCAACTACACACCGTCTCTCGCCCAAATAAGAATCACGTACTTCGTATATTTTGAGAAAGATAAATAATTAATGGAAAAGGAGATGGCTCTGTTAGGTATTGCGTTCACACGAGATCGGAAAGAACCGGGGAAAAGAAAAGAGAAGAGTCGGCTGGATTCCTTCCCTAACTAGGTTTCTGTTTATGTATGATGCATATATATATATATCCGTATTTAATTAGGTTAAGGTGGAAAATTTAGTGGGTAAACGTGAGGGAGGGAACTCATGAGCTAGGTTTGACCAAAAAGTCTACTTGGTCAACTTCAGATAAACGCACTGACACTAATTATTGTATTTTTATTTTCTTCTTTAATCAATTATTTTGTCTAAATATAACATAGAAAACACACCCAAAAATGTATGTACTCATTTTTTAGAGAGTCGGTTTTGGTAGAAAAACATTTTCAATAGTTGGATTATGACATTCTTACCACCTTAAAAAGGACTTCGCCCTTGAAGTCATCGTATCACACACCTAAAGAATTTCTAAGATTTCAATTTAGTTCAACATTTTTATTTTATTTATATTTTTTTTAATGATTTATTCATTTACCCCTTCCCACAATAAAACAAAAAGACGAGACCACAATTTAACACTTTGAAAACAGAGAGAAAATCTCATAAATCATTTGGTCGGTCAAAAACAAAACGGATACTTCGTACCAAAAAATTCAAATTTCAAAAAACAACGATTTTAGAAAATGGTAAGACCATATGCACAGCCCGAGTAAATCGGAACCATGCTCTGATACAAACTTGTCACACCCCGCGAATTCTGGCACTAGAAGAACCTAGCCCAGAATCCCGGAGCGCCACTATCGTAGGTCCAGATTTTCGTTTTTAAAATAAGTATAATTTAGAAAAACGAGAAAATCTAATAAATAAATAAATAATTTACAAAACACTTTTAAATGGTTACAATCCATAATAAACAAATCAAGAAAACCCAAATTCAATGATACTAGAATACCAACGCCCAAATCCCCGTGATATATTATAATTTATTTTCTTCAGCTAGTGTTTCTGTATACTATGTAGGGAGAGAGGAAAAAGAGGTGAGCAACCACAGCCCAGTAAGAATTTCCAAAAATAATATAGTGAAGCAGAAAAACAAACTAAACAATGCATCAAATTAAGTCATAATAAAACAAGTACACTCTTTCAATTATTTACTGATTTTTATTTTGAACTTTTACTCAATCATACTTCCAATTTAAGTAATTAGCTTCTTAAATTATTTTAGAACATTTTATTAATTTTTCTTCAACCAAATATCAATAGCACTTTCTTTAGGTCCGTTCAAAATTTTGTAACTTTTCAATTTTAGGGATTTCACGTAGTTCCTTGTCTTAAATAGACTTTCCAACAAATCCTTAAATACTTTAGACTTGCAACCACTGCCCACCGCGACACACACTATTTGAATAGTTGTGGCCCTGAACTTGGCAAACTCGACAACCCCAATCTTTATCCATGGACCGCAGCCCAAATCACAAACAAACTTTAGACAACCCCATATCTGGTGCACCTCACAAGCGCAATAGCTATTGTGACCACACCGGTATTCATAAGCGCGATAGCTATTATGGTTACCTGATCTCATCAAACACATCTCAACATACACACATCTACTGCCTACCGGCACTTCCTAGCCTGACCTCTTAGCAAGTAGATTACCCAATTTCACTATACCACCGACCGACTAATATTTCTTGGGACAAAAATTATTAACGATTTTATTTCCTTAAATTTTTCTCTTGTAGATAATATTTTATGTTTTTCGTTAGTAGCTTCTCAATATACAGTTTGAAACTCTTTAACTCTGTTCACGTTTCTCAATTTTGTGTGTAACGTTACTGTTAACAAAAATGTGTGACATTCCACTATCTTAACTTGTTTTACATTAGCAAGGGAACTCAACAGAATAATTTTATGGATTCAAAAGAAGGGGATTAGTTTGTTAGAAGTTAAGATGAGTGAGTTTTCAAGTTCCCACCAAGTCAAAACCAACACGTTAGTTTCTGTTCTTGCGAAACAAAAAGGACGAAACACGTTTTCAAAGTCTTATTTTTCAATCATGAGACTAAGCACAAGGTACACCAAAGATCATATGCATGGACAGTAGATATATAATTTTGGAAGAAAAAGGGTAAGCCCTGTATGCGATGACGTCCTTTATAAACAATCAATGGAAAATAATGCAACTATGCAATACATACAAAACTAATCAGTACGGCATGCCGATAGCCTATATTAAAACACAACCACAAATCCATGATGATAACTTCTTGCACAAAATCATATATATATATATATATATATATATATATATAATTCTAAAAATAGGTTTTAGTTAGTTTAGTTTTTAGTATTACGCGGAAACCCTACCTCCATCGCTTAAAATCCAAAGACAGTGGGTAAACCCAATAACAGAGGAAATCACGATCAACTCCACACCGTCTCTCGCCCAAATAAGAATCACGTACTTCGTATAGTTTGAGAAAGAGAGATAATTAATGGAAGTTGAGATGGCTCTGTTAGGTATAGCGTTCACACGAGATCGGAAAGAACTGGGGGGAAAAAGAGAAGAGTCGGATGGATTCCTTCCCTAACTAGGTTTCTGTTTATGTATGATGCATATATATATCCGTATTTAATTAGGTTAAGGTGGAAAATTTAGTGGGTAAACGTGAGGGAGGGAACTCATGAGCTAGGTTTGACCAAAAAGTCTACTTGGTCAACTTCATATAAACGCACGACACTAATTATTGTATTTTTATTTTCTTCTTTAATCAATTATTTTATCTAAATATAACATAGAAAACACACCCAAAAATGTATGTACTCATTTTCTAAAGAGTCGGTTTTGGTAGAAAAACATTTTCAAAAGACGGATTATGACACAAAACCTTACTCCAACTCATAGATATTTTTGAACGATGGAGGATAAACACTAAACAAGCTATTTAGTTGGCATGTAATCCCGACTCAGTTGAAATATACCTCATTGTCGGAAAAAAAAATCATCTACTTAGAAAGGCTAGTGTTCATTCTAAATTTTTCAAAAATCTCTAAAAGTTAGAGTTTTATATACGTCAATTTTTTCGTATGGAACCCTACCCCCACACTTAAATCAAACATTGTCATCAATGTTTCAAACCATTGCAAAAATAATAAGAGGAGTACTTGTAAAAGACAACGAAATAAGAATTGGAATTGTTCACCTGATTGACGCATACGAGCAACATTCAAAATAAATTCCCCATATATCAACAATCTGAAAATTTGGGGGTCTACCCATAAAAAAATCTGCAATTCTAACAATAGCTTCACAAGAATATTAGCACAAAATAACAAAAGGAAACTATCATCACATAAGAATCACCCCCACACTTAGTTCTTTCAACATTGGGAAATGTATAGGAAACAAAAGTGGAAGGAATTCTTGTGGAAACCTGCACAACGCTAAATTCATAATATATGGTGGATACTTATAAGCAAGGAATTCAGAAAGAACTTTAGAAGCATTCAATAATTCTAGCCCCAAATGAGGCATCTTCCTAAACGTCGGGTTAACAATTTTATGAGAAACTTCTTCTAGTTTGGGAGGATCATCATTAGATATAAATTCATGTAAAAGGGTAGACAAACCTTGCATAATCTCACGCATTACCGGATCTTCAGTAATTATGAAAAAGTCCATCGATTCTCCTACATCACAAGTATAGTCATTCTCATTCAAACTCTTTTCGAGCCATTCTTCATCAGTTTCTTCTATATCTATAACTTGCAAATCTACATCATCAGAATCGAAATATGCTCCAAGTAAGTCATCATAATCCTTACGGTCTTCATCACAAGTTGACTTCTCATTCACAGTATTCATAATCTCTGAATAAGGGGTGTTATTCACAAAGAAGTCATAATCAACATCGCTCTCATACACAACATAAGTCTTACCATTAATAACTTTAGTATTTCTAGACTCAACTTCTTCCTTTTGAATAGGTGAATGATCATTATCACGATCAAGAAGTGAGCTAGTTACACCATCATTATCAACATTTAAGTATTTGTCTTCTTCGGAATCATCATACTCTATATTGACATCCATGGGAATGTTAGAATGAGTTTGAACCTCTTCTTTGTTCCGCTCTTCTTGAATTTGATTCATGCCATTTTTTATGTTGTCTATATTCTGTTGAAGTTCTTGGAGTAATTCATTGTAACTCAGCTAAAATTCAAAAAATTATTTTGTTGTTTGAAGCATCTGTTGCATCACGGGAATAACATATTCAACAAAACTATCAAATTTCTGATTTGAAGATTGCTCCGCCAAACTTGGATACACACCACTTTCATAGTTTCCAGCCCAAATCCCATCCCTTTGAATGGGTAAATGATCATAAATACGATCAGGAGTTGGGCTAGACTCATTGTAACAAGGTCCGATTAGTTGTTTACCAAGTTGTTCTACTGCCTTTAGCTCATAAATAATGTGATCGAGCATCTACACATGTCTAGAATTAAACTGATTAAAAGTACAACAATCCTCCCATCCTTGTGATCGTTCATCATATCCAAAAGATTGGTTTTGATTATATCCCAAGTATGGTTGGAAATCATAAGATTGGGAATTAAATTGATCACCATAGTATGTACGTTCTTGTGAACCATAAATGTTATTCCCATTAGGAAGCATACTGAAAATTATGCACACAACTAGTTTATAGAACTTACCTCTTGCGCTAGACAAGTGATGAATACCACTAAACAATTGTGCACATGCAAAAAATAGTGAATGATTGTACCTGAAATAAGATTCTAGAAAGAAAATTAGCAAAATATAAGAATGAAAAATAAATGCAAAACATAAAATTAAATAACAACTAAAACTACCAACTGCTCCCCGGCAGTGATGTGATTTCAACTTTGTTGTAGTAAAAGGTTCGTTGAGACTTGTGAAAGCAATTGACTTATTTAAATTAAAAATAGAGAAAATTTAAATCCAAATTTGTTTTTAAGATTGAAAATAACCAAGACACTAGATTCCACTATTACACATGAATGAATGATGGTAAAAATTCCAAAACTCTAATTATCTTTAAAATCTCTTTTTCTTAATTCACAAATAATCAAGCATATTCTCAAACATTAATTGTATCCCTTAAGCATAGATTATCTAAACAAAGTATAACCTATCTAATTGAATCACAACTAATTAAGAAAAATTATGCAAACAATTAAAATTCTGCAAAGCAGTGATTTGAGTGAATTATAAAATGCAAATTAGAGAAAAGTAAAATAATTACCAATTATTCATGCATCAATAGCTTCCTCCGTGCCTTGATTATGCGAGAATTAGCTCATCATTATCATGGAAACATGCTCAAAATTCATCTTTATTAATGCTCAAAAATGGTTCACAAATGATAAAATGGGAGAAAAAATGATAAAAAACGGGTTTGTAACACTTATATTTGTTACAAAATCAGTTGTTACAGGAAACGATAAGGAAATACCGTCACTAGCACTATTGAAGAACGACTGTCTTTGAGAGTCTTATGTTCTTCGTACGTTCTTCACCAGCAGAAAGCAAACTTCCTGTAACTTTTTTTTTCTCGGCTTTATGATGCTCTAAACTTCTCCCTATTCTCCCTCTAAACTCTCTCCCCCTCTATGAGTCTCCTACAGCCTTTATATAGTCACAGGACCAAGAATACTTTCGTAATAACTCCAAAATCTTCTCGATATCCAACCAATAACTCAGGAATATTTTCTTTTCTGTTTTATGTTCTCACACGTCTGTTCGCAGTATACACGCTCCAACACGTCACAAACCAATCCCAGATGGAGTAGAACTCGTGCAAGGCTGATAACTCCATGTATCTTCCACAAATAAACTCAAGAAAATATATCCTCCCTGTTTTGCTCAAATATGATTCTCCGGCCAAATCTAGCTGAAACGAACGACTTTACCACGCCTGTTACACCCAGAGGAAAAAACCAAACCAAATTCAGCCATTGAATCTCCTTAAAACTCCTTCAAATTCTTAACCCAATTCTGGCAGTTCAAAATCAGTTTTCCCGCCAAAATTTCTTTTTCAAACGAGGAAGGAGAAGGGTGTCCCCCTAACCAAACCGGGGGTGCGAATAGCAGGTGCCCAATTGAGGTGCCCCTTATCCAAACTGAGAGTCCGAATAACAAATGTCCCTTGGGTGCCTTTAGACAACTTTTCGAGCCGATTTTTTTCCAAAAATGTTTATTGCCCAAAAATACCTACAAACACATAAAACACCATAATAAGTACAAAAATGGGTACTAACAATATATACAATAGAGATGAAAATAGATACATAAATGCGTCTATCAAATACCCCCAAACTTATTATTTACTAGTCCCGAGCAAATTTAATCTACAAAATAAAATCCTAACTCACTTTCCCAGGCATCGTCGATTGCACTTAGCATGTACAACAAGCCTTTGAACCCCTAGGTGGCCCTAGTGGCCGAGTTATAGTCTCGGGAGGGTTTACCAGAGGTGTACCCACAAAACCTTTACTCCAGACCCTAGCTATCTACGCAGAACCTTGAAATGGCACTAAAGAACCTCCTTGGTTGGCATACTTATTGATTACGGGAGGAAGTTCCCTATTGCGAAATTCCAATTGCTGTACACGAGTTTGCACTCAAGCATACTAAAATTCATATATAAGTGACAGAGCTCTAATCAGATAGTTTCACTATGGACATCAATATCCGGAGTCAACAAATCACATGGATAGATTAAGAGATGGATATAAAAAAACATTGATGGTTTTGATGTTGACTAGGTGAACGGTGTTTTCTCATATCTGTCTGAACGCCTCTGCCAAGATGAGCCTATCCTAATGGACTGAGATACCGGTCTGACTAATATCAACACAACTGGCATATACAAGGGGACCAGTGGTCAATAATCCTAATTCTAGATCAACTCGTCTGGCATATACAAGGGAACCAGCGGTCGATTTATTGAACACACATTTATTATTTATTTATTTAGAACTAACAACATGATTAGATCTTGTGGATCCAAGCGCATGCTTTCTTGTCAGCAGATTACATGGTAATTCCCGTGGATCCTGCATTCCACGCTTGTTTAGGCGACGGAGACAGGGAGAACACACACATATTGCTATCCAAGTGTTAAAATTTATTCCGATTGGTCTGATTGGTCTGGTCTTTTTTTTTTTTTTTTAGTATCTCAATCACTCTATTACACCCTAACAGTGGTAACAACTTGAATCATGAGCCCCACCTAATCACTTAGAGAAACATATTTTAAAAAGAAAATAAAATAAAAACAGAAGTGAAAAGGACTCAACGAGATATGGCGAAACTATCATATTATTTCTAACACCTGAGATCTGTGCTTTTATGAATAGACTCTTATAGATGTTTCCATCTACTCAGATTGGTTCCTCAACTCCTAAAACCAAAATGCTTCCATCCACTTAGATTGGTTAGTGCCATCCTTAATAGGCATAAGTTTCTAGGCTCTGGAGTTTATTTATTGCAACTAAAAAGTTTTTCCTATACCCCCAAACTGAAATCTAACATTGTCCTCAATGTTTCTAATGAAAAAGCAGTACCAAAAATAACATAAGGAGACGTTGGAAAGATAGAGAGAAATCAAAAACTAATATACAACATACAATGACCTCGATGGTCAATCAAGGGTAAGCAGGGTCCTCCAGAGGGACCTCCTCAACATCACCTATAGGAAAGGGCTCTAAAAAGGGTTTCAATCTCTGACCGTTAACCTTCGAAGAACCATCCGGTGTCTCGATCTCAACAACTCCATGAGGAAAAACAGTACGGACCACAAAAGGACCGGTCCACCGAGAGCGCAACTTCCCGGGAAATAGATGCAAACGAGTGTCATACAGAAGAACTTTTTGACCTGGAGAAAATGACTTTCGTAAAATATTCTTATCATGCACAAGTTTCATTTTGTTCTTATACTCCTTAGCACTATCGTATGCATCTCTACGAATCTCGTCCAACTCATTGAGATGGAGCTTTCTGTGAGCTCCTGCCTTGTCAAGTGAAAAGTTTAGCTGCTTAATAGCCCAATAGGCTTTATGCTCTAACTCAACAGGAAGGTGACATGCCTTGCCAAATACTAAACGATAGGGTGACATTCCAATGGGTGTCTTAAACGCAGTACGGTAAGCCCATAAGGCATCAGTAAGCCTCAATGACCAGTCTTTCCTATTGGGATTAACTGTTTTCTCTAAAATACGCTTAATTTCCCTATTGGAGACCTCTACCTGACCACTAGTCTATGGGTGATATGGGGTAGCTACTTTGTGGGTAATACCATACTGTTTCATTAAAAGAGCAAATGGTCTATTACAAAAGTGTGAACCTCCATCACTAATTATAGCTCGCGGCGTACCAAAACGTGTAAGTATATTCTCTTTCAAAAATTGGACTACGACCCTATGGTCATTGGTTTTACACGCAACCGCCTCAATCCACTTAGAGACATAGTCTACAGCGACAAGGATGTATAGGTTACAAAAATAATTAGGAAACAGACCCATAAAGTCAATACCCCACACATCAAAGACCTCAACAACTAAGATAGGGTTCAAGGGCATCATGTTCCTACGGGAAATGGTTCCTAATTTCTGGCAACGTTCATAAGTAACACAGTAACTGTGGGAATCTTTAAACAACGAAGGCCAATAGAATCCACACTGCAATATCTTAGCAGCAGTCTTCTTAGCACTAAAGTGACCCCCACAAGTATGATCATGACAAAAGGAAATAATACTTGACTGATCAATCTCATGTATACATCACCTAATAATCTGGTCTGGACAATACTTAAACAAATAAGGATCATCCCAAAAGAAGTGTTTAACCTCAGCTAAAAATCTAGAACGATCTTGTTTACCCCAATGTTGGGGCATTTGACCAGTAACAAGATAGTTCACTATATTCGCATACCAAGGTAATTGGGTAACAAAGAACAGTTGTTCATCAGGAAAACTATCTCTAAAAGGAGGGGAATCATCAGGGGTATCCACAACAAGCCTAGACAAGTGGTCTGCTACTACATTTTCTGCACCTTTTTTGTCTCTAATGTCTAAGGAAAATTCCTGCAACAATAGGATCCATCTAATCAATCTAGGTTTTGTATCCTTCTTGGAAAGAAGATACTTCAAAGCAGCATGATCAGTGAAGATTATAACCTTAGAACCTAAGAGATAGGATCTAAACTTGTCTAAGGCGAACACAATGGCTAACATTTCCTTCTCCGTAGTAGTATAGTTCAACTGGGCATCATTCAGAATTTTGCTAGCATAGTAAATCACATGGAGTAATTTGTTTTCTCGCTGACCTAGCACAACACCAATAGCAAAATCTGAAGCATCACACATGATCTCAAAGGGTAGGTTCCAGTTGGGTGCCTGGACTATGGGGGCGGTAGTGAGTAAAGTCTTAAGCTTCTCAAAAGCCTCTAAACAAGCATCATCAAAGACAAACTTAACATCTTTTGCAAGCAAATTGCAAAGAGGTCTAGAAATTAAGCTAAAATCCTTAATGAATCGACGATAAAAACCTGCATGCCCTAAGAATGACCTAATATCTCTTACGGTTTTTGGGACCTGTAAAGTCTTAATAAGGTCAAATTTGGCTTTATCTACCTCTATACCCTTAGATGATACGATATTCCCTAAAACAATTCCTGAACGAACCATGAAATTACATTTCTCCCAATTAAGCACTAAATTCTTCTCCTTACACCTAGTCAAAACTAATGACAAATGATGCAAGCACTCATCAAAAGACGAACCAAATACTGAAAAATCATCCATAAAGACCTCTAAGAACCGTTCTACCATGTCAGAAAATATGCTCATCATACAACGCTGAAAAGTTATAGGGGCATTACAAAGCCCGAAAGGCATGCCTCTATACGCAAAGGTACCAAAGGGACAGGTAAAAGTAGTTTTTTCTTGGTCTTCAGGGGCAATAACGATCTTATTATATCCGAAGTAGCCATCTAAGAAGCAGTAGTGACTATGTCCAGCTAATCTCTCTAGCATTTGGTCGATGAAAGGAAGGGGAAAGTGGTCCTTCCTAGTGACCTTGTTCAATTTCCTAAAGTCAATACAAACACGCCAACCCGTGGTCACTCGGGTTGGGATTAACTAATTGTTCTCATTCTGGACTACAGTAATACCGGATTTCTTGGGGACAACCTGAACAGGGCTGACCCACTTGTTGTCTGAAATAGGGTAGATAATGCCTGCATCTAACAACTTAAGAACCTCGGTTCGAACTACCTCTTTCATATTAGGGTTTAGTCGACGTTGCATCTCCCTAGAAGGTTTGGTATCTTCCTCTAAATAAATCTGATGCATACAAACAGTAGGACTTATACCCTTAATGTCTGTTATGGTCCATCCTAAAGCTTCCTTGTTGTTTTGAAGGACGGTTACTAACCTACTTTACGGATCACTATCCAAGTTGGATGCTACAATCACAGGTAAAGTTTCAGATGGGCCTAAAAACACATACTTCAAGGTATCTAGTAATGGTTTAAGGTCCAACTTAGGAGGCTCTTCTAACGAAGGAACTAGAGTAGACTCAGAAACTGGTAGTGGTTCGAACTTAGGTTTCCAAACATTACTAGTGTCCAACAAAGGGGTTGAATCTAACAAAGCATTCACCTCATTAATCACATTATCATCATCAAAATCAATCCCAAAGTGGGCTAGGCATTTCTCTAGTGGATCTTCTAACAAAGTATTTGGTAATGACTCCTCGACTAATGTTCCTATCATGTTGACCTCTTCTATGCTCGAGTCATCTAGTTCAGAGAGTAGCTTACTAATATGAAAAATGTTCAACTCAATGGTCATGTTACCAAAAGACAAATTCATAATACCGTTTCGACAGTTGATGATCGCATTGGATGTAGCTAAAAACGGGCGACCTAGAATTACCGGTATCTGGTTTTCTGGGTCAGGGATAGGTTGAGTATCTAGGATAATAAAATCCACTGGATAAATAAACTTGTCGACCTCAATAAGAACATCCTCGATCACACCACGAGGAATTTTTACGGACCTATCAGCTAACTGAAGTGTTATCTGGGTAGGTTTCATCTCACCAAGTCCTAGCTTAAGGTACACATGGTATGGGAGTAAGTTCACACTGGCTCCTAAGTCAAGCAGCGCTTTCTCAACATGGTATTTCCCTATTGTATAGGCAATGGTAGGGGAACCTGGGTCTTTATACTTAGGTTTAGTAGTATTCTGAATAATAGAACTCACATAACTAGCTAGGAAGGCTTTCTTATGGACACTGAGCTTACGCTTTCGCGTACACAAGTCCTTAAGGAACTTGGCATATGGAGGAATCTGCCTAATTGCATCTAATAATGGAAGGTTGATAGTTACCTGCTTAAAAACCTCCAAAATATCATTAAAAGTGGACTCCTTCTTAGTTGGTACCAGCAATTGTGGGAATGGGGCTCTGGGAACAAAGTTTGGCTTATCAGGGGCCTCATCAGTCTCCTTAGAGGTTCCATCAATCTCTTCAGCTTCTGATTCAGAAGGGTGAACTACAGCATGTTCACTATCAGGCATGGCAACCTTATTGTATATTTCTCTACCACTCCTAAGGGTTTTGATTGCATTCACATGATCAGATGATCTTCCTCCTATTTCATGAACTCCTCTAGGATTAGGTTGAGTCTGACTAGGAAAACTCCCATTATCTCTCTCACTTAGAATCTTAGCCATTTGACTAACTTGAAGTTCTAACTTAGCAAGAGACTTGGCATTATGTTGAAAATTCTGCTTGGTTTCCTCTTGAAAACTAGCCTGGTTCTTTAGTAATACTTCGTGGGTCTTTACGAACATGTCCTGGCTCTTTTGTAATAAACTAAGAGATTCCTCTAAGCTAGTTATTCTATTCTCAGAAGGGTTCTGGAACTGGGTTTGACCTGAAGGGTTCTTATTATAACCAAAACCTGGGGGAGGCTGAGAATTACTAGACTTGCCTTGACTCTGTCCTTTAGACCAAGAGAAATTAGGATGGTTTCTCCAACCAGGGTTGTAGGTCTCTGAGTAGGGGTCAAACTTATGACGGTTTTCAAATCTAGCATTGTTATAGACAGCATGGGCTTGCTCTTCACTAACCTGACCTTCCCAAAACGAGTTACTGGGTTCTATTCCACAACTAGAGACTTGAGATGCTCTAATCCTATTATCAGGTTCAACAAAAGACCTATGTTTAGACTGATTCAATTCCAAAGCTTCTAACCTTCTAGACAAAGCAGTAAACTTAGCATCAGACCCAAAGCCTGTATCAACCACATTGGTGCTACTTCTATTGATCAAGAGTCTTTTAGGGGGTTCAACACAAGACTCCCACTGTTGGGATTTTTCAGCGACAACTTCTAAGAAGGAAAACGCATCATCAGCATTTTTACTAGTGAACTCACCAGCGCACAAAGACTCGACCGTGGCTTTGGTTGAATAGTCTAAACCATCATAAAGAATCTCTACTAGTTTCATTTTCTCAAACCCATGGTGAGGACATTGGGCTAAAAGATCATTGAATCTCTCTAAAAACCTATAAAGCGATTCTCCCTCTTGTTGAACACTAGCACTAATTTTCTTCCTAACAGCTGCAGTTTTATGCTTGGGGTAGAATTTTAAATAGAAGGCAGCAATAAGTTCCTGCCATGTTTTTATAGATTCAGATGGTAGGTTGTTCATCCAGGTCTTGGCTTTATCTCTCAAGGAAAAGGGAAACATCCTAAGTTTCAAGACTTTATCACTAAGGTCTTTAATATTAATTGTTCCACAAATTTCTTCAAAGTCCCTAACATGAAAGTAAGGGTTTTCATCATCTTTTCCTAAGAATATAGGGATCATCTGAAGAATACCAGGTTTCAACTCATAATTAGCCGTAGAGGATGGCAACTTAATGCACGATGGTCGGTTGGTCCTAGTTGGGTACATGTACTCCTTCAAAGTTGTCATTGTTGGCACAGTAAAAATCCTAGGGGTGAATTCCTTACTAAGACTTAAATTCTCAAAATTGAAGTTTCCAAAAACAGGGCTCTACAAAGAAGAGTCTTCGAGCTCCCCGTCTACAAAAGAAAAACCTCTAGGCTCGTCACTAATCAAACGGCCAAAAGTGTCTCTTTTCCAAGAACGCTCACTAATGGACTTGAGCGATTTTGGCATACACTAAAAAAAATAAAAATAAAAATCCTAAGGAAGGGAGATTCTAAGCAAACACACAGCAGGCTGACTCCACCAAAGCAAACCTAAAGATTTCTAGCAAACAACAAGCATGATGGCTCCACTTAGATTGTTTCTAGACCAGCTTTTAATCCTTCGAAAAGGAATTCGTTACAATCTAAGCAAACCTCTCTGGATCGATCCGAATAAAGTGAGTCGAAGAGAAGTAGGGGAAGCTCAGAGGAGCTTTGATACCCCCACCTCTTTGGCAACGCTTCCCTGGGTTACAAGGCGGCTCTAATCGACTTACAGTAATCTTCCTGAACTTCAAAGTATGCTTAAAAGAGCAACCAATATTTTTCGAACGACTTTCCTATTAAGCTCGTTACCCTATAGGTCTCGTTCTAGTAAATATTTTAGGCTTGGGTTCGCGTAGGTTATGTTTTCCTAAGGCGTGCAAGAAGAGAACGGTGATGAAATCCGAACCCTTATCTTGTATGGCATGTCCTTGCCCTTTACTAGGAAATTAAAATCCGTATTCAGTCCTCAACATATATTCACCTTAAGGCAAACATTAAACCCGCTAAAAGGGGATTCGCGGGTGTTTCGAAAAAACTTACCTCCCGTACCAGACAGGCGACGAACCGCTGAAGTCGACTCGGGCCACGACTCCTATGTCATGTACGAACCCGAGGGGCCGAGACGATATCGTAATCGTCGTCCTTCCCTGCAAACAGTTTATATTTAAAACTACCCTTCCGTAGGGTTTAAAAATAAAAGAATAATGTCCAAAGTTCACAGTTCAAAGTCCAAAAATAAAGTGCAAAAGAAAAAAAAAATACAAAAATAAAAGATATCCTAATACAATTTCTAAAAATAAAATCTAAAAAAAATCTAAGAAATAAAAACTAAAATAAAAATAAAATCTAAAAACCTAATAAAATAAAATCTTTGTCTTTCTTTTCCTTTTCTTTTAGCTTTTATCTTTGGCTCCTAATCTCTTAGTCACCAAAGTCTTTGGCTTAAATTCTTTTCGGTCCAAACTCTAAACCTGTAGCACAAAGAAATATACCCAAAGAAACGTAAAATAGAACAAAGAGAAAATAATAAAAAATAAATAAATAAAAAATAATAATAAATCTAAAAACTCTAACTTAAAAACCAGCCCGCTCGGCGGCGCAAAAAATTGATGTGATTTCAACTTTGTTATATTAAAAGGTTCGTTGAGACTTGTGAAAGCAATTGATTTTAGACTTATTTAAACTAAAAATAGAGAAAATTTAAATCCAAATTTGTTTTTAAGATTGAAAATAACCAAGACACTAGATTCCACTATTACACATGAATGAATGATGGTAAAAATTCCAAAACTCTAATTATCAATAAAATCTCTTTTTCTTAATTCACAAATAATCAAGCATATTCTCAAACATTAATTGTATCCCTTAAGCATAGATTATCTAAACAAAGTATAACCTATCTAATTGAATCACAACTAATTAAGAAAAATTATGCAAACAATTAAAATTCTGCAAAGCAGTGATTTGAGTGAATTATAAAATGCAAATTAGAGAAAAGTAAAATAATTACCAATTATTCATGCATCAATGCTTCCTCCGTGCCTTGATTACGCGAGAATTAGCTCATCATTATCATGGAAACATGCTCAAAATTCATCTTTATTAATGCTCAAAAATGGTTCACAAATGATAAAATGGGAGAAAAAATGATAAAAAACGGGTTTGTAACACTTATATTTGTTACAAAATCAGTTGTTACAGGAAACGATAAGGAAATACCGTCACTAGCACTGTTGAAGAACGACTGTCTTTGAGGGTCTTATGTTCTTCATACGTTCTTCACCAGCAGAAAGCAAACTTCCTGTAACTTTTTTTTTTATCGGCTTTATGATGCTCTAAACTTCTCCCTATTCTCCCTCTAAACTCTCTCCCCCTTTATGAGTCTCCTACAGCCTTTATATAGTCACAGGACCAAGAATACCTTCGTAATAACTCCAAAATCTTCTCGATATCCAACCAATAACTCAGGAATATGTTCTTTTCTGTTTTATATTCTCACGCGTCTGTTCGCAATATACACACTCCAACACGTCACAAACCAATCCCAGATGGAGTAGAACTCGTGCAAGGCTGATAACTCCATGTATCTTCCACAAATAAACTCAAGAAAATATATCCTCCCTGTTTTGCTCAAATATGATTCTCCGGCCAAATCTAGCTGAAACGAACGACTTTACCACGCCTGTTACACTCAGAGGAACAAACCCAACCAAATTCAGCCATTGAATCTCCTTAAAACTCCTTCAAATTCTTAACCCAATTCTGGCAGTTCAAAATCAGTTTTTCCCGCCAAAATTTCTGTTTCAAACGAGGAAGGCGAAGGGTGTCCCCCTAACCAAACCGGGGGTGCGAATAGCAGGTGCCCAATTGAGGTGCCCCTTATCCAAACTGAGAGTCCGAATAACAAATGTCCCTTGGGTGCCTTTAGACAACTTTTCGAGCCGATTTTTTTCCAAAAATGTTTATTGCCCAAAAATACCTACAAACACATAAAACACCATAATAAGTACAAAAATGGGTACTAACAATATATACAATAGAGATGAAAATAGACACATAAATGCGTCTATCAGGCAGCGGCGCCAATTTTGATGAGGTGTCAAACTCACAATGAGGATGAGAATGATTAGGGGGTCTTTCTCCACTAGTGAACATGAATCTTCTTTAAAATACGTTTACTAACAATCTTAGACAAGTTATAAGTCCAACAAGTCTAATAAACTCCAAAGTCACTTCGTAGAATAAGTTCTCTACTCGTGTCTAGTCAATCAAGTCACTTTGAATAAGCTCTCTAGTGTAACTTAACTAACCGGTATGTTCTATGAGTCGGATTGATCCTAACCACGTGCTCGTAAGTTCGACATGTTAACTTAGGGTTGTCAAATACACATAAAAATACACAAAATCCCATTGCAACATTGATGTTTTGCTACTTATGATTAAATCACAATAACAATTACGGATTACGGCTTAATAATCTAGCTTTAAAATTGCAAACAAGTTATCTAATTGTGCACTCAAACACCCTGTAAACAATTCATGGTCATAAAAATTAGCTACACATGGAGTTCATAAAAAAAATTAAAAAAAAAAAAAACTTTTAACTACAAACAAACCCAACGTAATAAACCCCCGAGTTGTTGGTGGAATTGTGGAAGTGATGAAAGTGAATGCAAACTTGTGCGGCCTAGTGGCAGTGAAATAATCTCGTGAAGGTGTTATTGTGCCGCCGCTTGCTGCATACTTGGTGTGTGTAAAGCGACAGTAGGGAGATGTGAATAGTGGTGATGTTGTAGGTGGAATGGACTGTGACGGCATGAGCAGTAAACTTGTCACGCTCCTGGTGATGGATGAAGTGCTGTTGTAGCTTAAGACAAACCAATTCAATTTATGTTGTGTTGCTTATTCCAACAGGTGATGCTATGGACTGTATAAATCAGTGGTGATGTATGCAGGTGAGGGTGGTAATGCAAACTCGTGGAGATGCAAAAGATGGACATTGACTGGTGGTAAAGGTGGGATGCAGGTGATAGTGGTTCTGTAGATGGATTGAGAGTGCAGGTGATATGCAGGTGGTAAAGACGGTGATGATATGTTGTGGATGATGAGGAAGATAGATGTATGCAGGTGATACAGGTGATGGAAGGAACTGGTGATAGTTCAGCAAGCTAAAGCTCGTTGAAACTAGGTTGCGACGGTCGTGAGGAGAGTATATGATGCGTTTTCTGTAGCTTGGGTCTTCTTATATAGCTCACTTTTTTTTTTGCTGTAAATTTGAATTCCACGCAAACCTAGTTTCCTGATCCATCTCAACATTTGAAAATACTTCTCAATCTATACCATTCATTTCCACCAAAACCAACGGTAATAATTCATATTCCTGGCTGAATTTCCGGCGCAAAACTTTGTCATAATAAAGCTAACAGAACTGCAGGCTCTGTATTCTTATTGTCTTCAAAACCCATCTAAATCCTTGGCAAGCAAACATAAGAACCATATAGATACACACCACCTATCCTACGGCAGTAACAACATCTCCTTGAACTGAATTCTCGGACAAGAAAACACAAATTCAAAAATGAAACCAAACTCGAATCACCTGCCTCTTTCTTCTCGCATCTGAACCCTGTACTAACCCTGACAATACTTGTTTCGATCAGTTAAAACACAAATTTGTGATGAGTTTACTGTTTATAATTTTAAAATTGTGATTCCCTACCATCAAATTATATTAGTCTGACTTGGAACATTGTAAATTTATCCTGTTATAGGAAATCGTATGCAAGTCATTCTCATTTTGTCTCTTGAAAAAGTGAGATTTTCATATTTAACATACATGTTACAAAAAATAATAATAATAACAAATAAAATAAACTGGCACAATAATCTGCTAGAGATGCAAATGCCCACAAATCTGCAATTTTTGTCCGGACTCAAGACGAGTTGCACTTGTTAAATGCTGACTACAGTAACGCTTAGTCGCAATAGAAGCTTTAAATTACGGGATAAGTTTTTGGCCAAGGGATTAACTCCATGATGATAAGTTTTTGGCCAAGGGATTAACTCCACGATGATAAGTTTTACAAATTCGAGATCACACGGTAGATTTTGGTCATGATTGCAAATTTTGGGATCACGTTTACAGATTTGGATCATCTTGTTTCGGTTTTTTTTTTTTTTTTTTTTTTGGTCCCAAGATGATATTTGAGATAGTGACAATTTTTAGATATACAAACTTTGCACTGAAGTGTATATTTTTAGGCCACAAAAAACCGGACCAACACACCTATTGATTTCTTTTCGATTACGAAGCAAGTTTGTATATGTACTTCCTTTAAACATATATAATGAAACATAGTTTCCTAGGATGAAATCACACATATATCCCATACATAATCAAGTAACGAGTTACACAGATTATGGCGATGTCGCACTTACGAAGTTCAAAAGATAAACGTTATACTTCGTAACTAAATATTCTTCCACGACACTTTGTGAAAATGCGGGGGTATAACAACCACACCCAACAATTCGTTTGGCAATCTGAGAGGACTTACTCAAATATACTTTCTAGAGAATCAACTAGACAGTCAGACTCAATATAGAGAAAAGTATATACAAGAGTTTATATCTCTATCTCTCAATTCAATCTGCAGTCGGCAAATAGAAATTTGCGAGCCCGATTGAATATAAGAGTAGTAACTTGAACGGTACCAAAGACCAATGTTCAAGGATCAATCAATTTCAATCAACAACCAAAGTTTGGATTTCCTAATTGATCGATACAACGCACAACCTGTGATATTTCAATTATATAACAAATTATAATGCAGAAAAGAAATAACACAGACACTAGAATTTTGTTAACGAGGAAAACCGCAAATGCAGAAAAACCCAGGGACCTAGTCCAGCTTTAAACACCACACTGTATTAAGCCGAAACAGACACTAGCTTACTACCAATAAACTTCGGACTGGACTGTATTTGAACCCTAATCAATCTCACACTGATTCAAGGTACAGTTGCGTTTCTTACGTCTCTGATCCCAGCAGGATACTACGCACTTGATTCCCTTAGCTGATCTCACCCACAACCAAGAGTTGCTACGACCCAAAGTCGAAGACTTGATAAACAAATCTGTCTCACACAGAAAAGTCTATTGGAATGGATAAATCTGTCTCCCACAGAAATACTTATGAGTTTTTGTTCTGTCTTTTGATAAATCAAGGTGAACAGGAACCAATTGATAAACCGGTCTTATATTCCCGAAGAACAGCCTAGTATTATCAATCACCTCACAATAATCTTAATCGACTAGCGAAACAAGATATTGTGGAATCACAAACGATGAGACGAAGGTGTTTGTGATTACTTATCTATCTTGCCTATCGGAGAAATTAATATCGACCCAAATTTACAATTGTACTCAACCACGATAGAAACAGCAAGATCAGATCATGCAACTACAGAGAAAATAGTTGGATCTGGCTTCACAATCCAAATGAAGTCTTTAAGTCGTAAACCTACAGGGTCTCAAAAGAAACCTAAGGTTAAAGGAGAATCGACTCTAGCTATGCAACTAGTAACACACAAAAGTGTGGGGATTAGGTTTCCCAGTTGCTAGATTTTTCCTTTATATAGTTTTCAAATCAGGGTTTGCAATCTAAGTTACCTTGGTAACAAAGCATTCAATATTCAACGTTAGATGAAAAAACTGATTCAACCAAGCTAATATCTTTCAACCGTTAGATCGAACTTAGCTTGTTACACACAAATGAAATGTACCCTCATTTAGGTTTATGTAACCGTACCTAAACTTGTACACCATGTTGGTTCAATAATAGTTAACCAAAGTTAGCCATATGATTACTCTCATATCAACCTTATTCATCTTAACCATAACCAGTTCAAATGACTCAAATGAAACTAGTTAAAGAGTTGTTCAATTGATATATTCTCATAGAATTATACAAGAACACAATTGAAGCAAAATCGGTTTGATTCACTCGAATCAATTCATGAACATTATAGCCACGGTTTGCAAAGATTGCATTCCTTATTATATAAATGTTTAAGTTCATGTACATAACCGATTTTAGAACTTTAACCTTCAAGTATGCAAACGAGTACGCATACTTGAAATACCCGGACCAAAATTGGGTTTCGCCAGTATGCAAACGGGTACGCGAACTTCCAATTCCAACAGAAATATTCGGACATGAACCTTACGCCAGTACGCGAACGGGTGCGCATACTTAGGTTTCCGGATTTCTCAAGCCAACAGGTACGTGTACGGGTACGCATATTATGGTTCCCGGACATGGATTACATATGTGCAAGAGTACACAACATGTCATATCCAATAATGGTTAAGTGTTCTAAACTCTTATTCAATCATTGAAACTTTCTTAAAGGATGACAATAGCCGTTTTCACACACTATTAGCATCAAAGCAATTTTCAAGTTATTGAAATAATCATAACGAAACATATCAAGTCTACACCAAATGATTGTATCACACAAATTATGTAAGATGTTACTCGGCAATTTTCACATGATCATCTTTTGACATGCATCAAGAATATAAGATGAACTTGGTAAAAGCGAAAGCTTGCCAACACATATTCCGATAAATATGTAAGCGAGTTAAACTCAGCTCGAAATCTCATATGTGTATAATAGAAAACTATATCGTAACATGGTGTGATTGTAGATAGTGGTAAAAAAAGTTCGTTACTCGGACTTGTGAAAGTAGATTTTTCTTTTTTTTTAAATGCAAATTCCAATTTAAAATAGCAAATAATATAAAGATTAATTCAAAATGGAGAATTACTGAGGCTAAGATTCCACTTTTCTACCAATTCCAAAGTGATATTATTATTATGCAATTTTACCCATTTAAGTGATTCTAATTATTGCAAAAATAGATTTTATAAAAGAACAATTGTAAATTGAAAGTATGGAACATCAAAAACTCAAGGTTAAGCATATATCATCAATTAAAATAACAATTGCTTAATAAAAATCATTAGATAAATTTTTTTTCTAGGAAAATAATCATAAAATAAATTGCATAAATTATTAAGACAAAAATTACCACTTTTTCATTGGAGGAATAGCTTCCTCTGTTGCCTCAGATGTGAAGTTTAGCTCCTCATATTAACCATGTTCTCAAAATACATCTTTGATGCTCAAAAGTTGATTAAAAGAGTGAAAAGTATAAATGTAGCGGATTCTGTAACAAATATAATTGTTACAGAACCTACTGTTACAGAGGAAGAGAACTGTTGCGAACTGAAATTAATTGTTGGAAGAATCGTTACAAAGGGTATTGAATATGAAAGCTACGGCAACAGTTTCTGCGACTGTTGTATGTGCGTCTTATGTTCTTCTTCTTCTTCTTCTCCGGCAGCAGCAGCAGCAGAACCCGATCTGTTGAATTTGATTTTTATGGCTTTTTCTAAGGCTCTAAACTTCCCCCCAAAAGTATTGATAACCTCTATGAGACTCGTACAAACCCTTTTATACACAGCAGGGCAACTAAATCTCGAGAATCTCTTGCTTTTCTTGGACCAAAACAAATCTCGGGTTTTCTTTCTCTCTTTATCTCTTCTACACGTCTCTGGAAGTAATATCATATGTCAGATGATAGAATCAAATCACTAGAATATTTTCTCTCCACTTCTTCACGTATATTTCCAAATATACACCATGAAATTTCCGTTTCTTTCCCTTTCCCTGATTCACCGAGATATGCATGGAAACTTGTTTTCTTTGCGTATCTAAATCCTTTACTGGACCAGGCCCAACCAATCCTATCCAGAAAGAAAATCCGACAAAAAACTCTCCCAAATCCGATCCAGGTTGTTTTTCAGACGAGAGAAAAACTTTCCGCCAAACCCGTGTTTAAACCATGAAGATGGTGTCCCCCTATCCAGTCCCGGTCTGTGTTTAGTAGCTTCTTGGAAATGGGTTACCCCTTATCCAAAATGAGAGTCCGAATAGCAAATGTCCTCCCAGGTGCCTTTAATAACTTTTCGAGCCAATTTCGCCGCAAAAGCTTATTTCTCCAAAAATACCTATAAAGAGATAAAATACCAAAATAAGTACAAAAATGGGTACTAACAATATACACAATAGAGATGAAAATAGACACATAAATGCGTCTATCATAACACGACTTATGTCTCAATATAGGAGAAAGAGTAGAAATAAAATTTCCAAGTGATGGATGAGTTTCAGTCTCCACATACCTTTTGTTGATGAAGTTCCACAATCTCTCCTTAGTAGTTCTTCGTCTTCAAATGAACGTCGTGGAGTCTAAAGCTCAACTACACAATTTATGTCCTAGTCCTTGACATCTATAAGTAGACTAGAAATCAAGACTTATAGTTTTGATCACTAACATTGACAAACATGCTTGAGATAGCAACGCATGCGAGTTCGACCGAGCAGTGCTCTAACACTTTGATCATAATAAAATGACTGAGTCTAATACTAGAGTATTAAACATATCTTCGCCTGTTATGTTTTCAATCTTAAACGACTTGAATGTAACGATAGGAATGGAAACAAGTCAAGTCGGTATCACTAACCTCAAGTGGAAGGATAATGTCCTCATTGTAATCGATACGTCTTCACGATCTTCAGGTCTTCTTGGTAATACTTGTATGTCTCAACATTTCTAGACTTTCTAGTCTTACCTAAACTAAGTTGACTCTAGTAATTTTAATCAAGCGACTCTAATTGAGTTTTGATACTAAAATGTGACAACCAAACTTGACATACCAATGTTTGGTGAGTTCAGCCAAGTAATGCTCTAACATCCAAGCCCTCCTATCAGGAGTGCACAACTAGCTTAATGCAATGGTGATGATCTTATGAACAGAAGCATCATCAAAGTTATTAACACAAACATTAGGGAACACTTGCTCAGCTGTTTGATTTATAAGGCATCTATCAAGTCTCTCAAGAATGAGATTGGGATCCTGTTGCATATTAGACCAAGTAAACATAGGACCAGAAAATTCAGGATCATGTAAAGCAAACACATTAAAAAAAATTCTAAGGTTAAAAAAATCAGCATCATCAACCTCTAAGCCTCTATTCTTATCTTCCGTACCTAACAGGGCATTAAAATTACCTACAAAGAATGATGGTTTATTATAAGGGATAGGAGGTAACTGGCATTGACTTTGGAAAAAAAACATTATCTAATGCTACTATTAGGTTCTCCATGAATAAAGTGGATATGTCACAGTTTAGAGTGGATGATATCATTGGTGGTAATATAGAGCACAAACTTTTAAAAAGTTCTGATCAACAAGCTTAGTTGTTGAATTGAGCTCTAAATGGCTCAAGGAAACAGAATCTATCTTGATGTTCTCGGACATCTTCTTTTTTTGGAACAATTCCAGGAATAGGTTTTACACATCTATGAGTCAGAATCTGAATTACCTTATTCAACAGATAAATCTATTCGAGTATGAACAGGATTATAAGCGTGACTATGATGAGGTGTCAAACTCACAAAAGATATATTCCTTACTTTTCTTACACTAATGAATAGCACAAGGATAATAAGGTTCGTTCCTAAGGGAGAGTTGAACTAAAGTTGTCGATTTAATTTCTGAAAATATGAATAATGCAAAAACTACGAAACAAATATGAATGTGAACAATGATAATGAGAATGATTAGGGGGTATTTCTTTACTAGTAAACATGAATCTTCTTCAAAATACGTTTACTAACAATCTTAGACAAGTTATAAGTTCAACAAGTCTAATAAACTCCAAATTCACTTCGTAGAATAAGTTCTCTTACTCGTGTCTAGTCAATCAAGCCACTTTGAATAAGCTCTCTAGTGTAACTTAACTAACCGGTATGTTCTATGAGTCGGATTGAAACTAACCACATGCTCGTAAGTTCGACATATTAACTTAGGGTTGTAAAATACATATCAAAATACACAAAATCCCATTGCAACGTTGATGTTTTGCTACTTATGATTAAATAACCATATCAATTACGGATTACAGCTTAATAATCTAGATTTAAAATTGCAAACTAGTTATCTAATTGTCCACTCAAACAACCTGCAAACAATTCATCATGGTCATAAGAACGGTAGAAGACAAGCAATAAAACGATATTGAGAATCATAAAATCAACTCATGTAGCTTCTGAAATATCCCTAATCAAACAAGAAATTAGCCGCACATGGAGTTCATAACAAAATTTAAGCAAAAATAAACTTTTAACTATAAACAAACCCAACGCAATAAACCCCTGAGCTGTTGGTGGAATTGTGGAAGTGATGAAATTGAATGCAAACTTGTGTGGCCTAGTGGCAGTGACATAAGCTCGTGAAGGTGCTATTGTGCCGCGGCTTGCTGCAGACTTGCTGTGTGTAAACCGAAAGTAAGAAGATGCGAATAGTGGTGATACTGTAGGTGGAATGGACTGTAACGGCAGGCGCAGTAAACTTGTCATACTCCTAGTGATGGATGAAGTGTTGTGGATGATGAGGGAGATGGCTGTATGCAGGTGATACAGGTGAATGAAGGAACTGGTGATAGTTCAGTGAGCAAAAGCTCGCTGAAACTAGGTTGCGGCAGTCATGAGGATAGTATATGATGCGTTTTCTGTAGCTTAGGTCTTCTTATATAGCTCACTATTTATTTATTTTCGTAAACTTGAATTCCACGCAAACCCAGTTTCCTGATCCATCTCAATCTATGCCATTCATTTCCACCCAAACCAACGGTAATAATTTATATTCCTGGATGAATTTTTGGCGCACAACTCTGTCATAATAAAGCTAACAGAACTGAAGGCTCTATATTCTTCTTGTCTTCAAAACCCCATCTGAATCCTTGGCAAGAAAACATAAGGACCATAAAGATACACACCCGCCTATCCTACGGCAGTAGCAACATCTCCTTGAACTGAATTCTCGGCAAAGAAAACACAAACTCGAAAATGAAATCAAACTCGAATCACCTGCCTCTTTCTTCTCGCATATGAACCCTTTACTAACCCTTGGTATAGATCACAAAAGTCACGGAAGCACATCAGTTTCTCTTGCTGAATTCTCGCTCAAAACTGAACTCCAAATCTTCTCCAAATTTATGTATTAGTACAACCCCAGCTCTTTAATATTTTATTAAACTCTAAAGCACATGACCTACAAGCTCATGGCTAGCATTCGTCATACCCTTGGCTGACGGCAACAAAACTGGTACAGCTGCTTAATCGAGACCAGCAACATTGTGAGAAAACAATTCTTTCAGGCCTTACTACAAACACGTTATGTGCCTGACTCAGACAGATGAGGGCTGGATACTGCACAATAACTCCTTCCCTGCAAATCTCATACAAACCAGCCATTCTAAACTCAACAAACTCTAAAAACATTTAAAAATCGCATCCATTAGACCACCAAAATCAACTTTTTCTTTCCAACTCCATTTTTCAGCTTGTAGTTCGAATTCTAACACAAACCCATTCTTCTAATTCATTTCAGGACTCAAATCTCTCCTTTCATCATCTCAATCAATGTTAACAACTCACTTCTTTCACTGATTTCTCGGCCTGCAAACTGAGTTCTAACACAACTCAAATTTTGTGCCAATGTTTCCTGTCCCACTCGACTTCCATGATCAGTCCTAACATTCCAAATACTCACACACAACCTTTGAACCCATGTTGCAGCCGACGTTGAGAACTTGGCTCAGTGAGAAGGGAAAGCTTGAACTTGAATTGGTTGGCATAGAAATAGACCCTGAATTGTGCATACTGCACTCGACCCAGTTCTGAGTTATAAAGAAAAGATGGTGGCCCCTATTAATCCTCATGTCTGCCTTCAACATTTTCTTAGTGACTGCCCATAGCACCGCTTCATGGAACTGTGGACTTCCCCCTAATAATTTGTCAATTCCTTTGTAGACTTGGTTTCCGCCTAGTAATCTGCAGAAACAGTTGGGATTCCCTTTGTACTTGTTGGATTTCGCCAAGTTTGTAGACTAACATCCTTGTAGGCTCCAGGCCAGCAACACCCAATGTTGTTAAGTGATGCCATGAGCCTCTATTTCTCTTCGTTTGTGTAACATGACTCAAAAATGCCTATAAATGATCATAAATACGATCAGGATTTGGGCTAGACTCATTGTAACAAGGTCCGGTTAGTTTTCTACCAAGTTGTTTTATTGCCTTTAGCTCATAAATAATGTGATCGAGCATCTTTACATGTCTAGAATTAAACTGATTAAAAGTACAACTATCCTCCCATCCTTGTGATCGTTCATCATATCCAAAAGATTGGTTTTGATTATATCCCAAGTATGGTTGGAAATCATAAGAATGGGAATTAAATTTATCACAATAGTATGTACGGTCTTGTGAACCATAAATGTTGTTCCCATAAGGAAACATATTGAAAATTATGCACACAACTAGTTTATAGAACTTACCTCTTGCGCTAGACAAGCGATGAATACCACTAAACAATTGTGCACACGCAAAAAATAGTGAATGATTGTACCTGAAATAAGATTCTACAAAGAAAATTAGCAAATCTAAGAATGAAAAATAAATGCAAAACATAAAATTAAATAACAACTCAAACTACCGACTGCTCCCCGGCAGCGGCGCCAATTTTGATGAAGTGTCAAACTCACAAAAGATATATTCCTTAATTTTCTTCTACTAATGAAACGCACAAGGATAAGCAAGTTCGTTCCTAAGGGAGAGTTGAGCTAAAGTTGTCGATTTAATTTCTGAAAATATGAATTATGCAAAACTACGAAACAAATATGAACGTGAACAATGAAGATGAGACTGATTAGGGGGTTTTTCTCCACTAGTGAACATGAATCTTCTTCAACATACGTTTACTAACAATCTTAGACAAGTTATAAGTCCAACAAGTCTAATAAACTCCAAAGTCACTTCGTAGAATAAGTTCTCTACTCGTGTCTAGTAAATGAAGCCACTTTGATAAGCTCTCTAGTGTAACTTAACTAACCGGTATGTTCTATGAGTCGGATTGATCCTAACCACGTACTCGGAAGTTCGACATGTTAACTTAGGGTTGTCAAATACACATCAAAATACACAAAATCCCATTGCAGCGTTGATGTTTTGCTACTTATGATTAAATCACCATAACAATTACGGATTACAGTTTAATAATCTAGCTTTAAAATTGCAAACAAGTTATGTAACACTCCGAGTTCCGGATGAGGGTCAAACCCATATGGAGATCCAAACTCGAAGCGTTACGGGTCGGAAAGAAACTTATGCATATATTTCTCTTACTTAAATTTATTTACAACAACATAACTTAGCCTTTCTAACAAGAGTTTACATATATGAAACAAGAATTGATGAATTTTAATTTACTAGAAATCTTTAAAAACATTTTAGTTCAAATTTACATTTCAAACAATTTTAAGAAAACAACGCAATCACTAAGCTACTCATTCCTAACTTCCGATGCGTAACTCTGATAAATCTGCAAGGATGTCAATTGGGGTGAGATGACAACTCCATAGAATGCATTCCCAATTCTCTAAAGATGCGCAAACATAATCATTTTGTCAAGTAAAAACATATAACAAGAAACACGGTATAACTTCAACGAATCAATGATATATTCAACAATCACAATACCAATAATTTTTTTCGATAAATTATCCAATCTAGAATTCAGTCTATCAGTTCAAAATACCATTATTATTGTCAACTAATCATCCATTTGGGATTCAACACATCAATTCACAATTCATCCATATAAGTTCACACTTGAGTTCAACAATTCATTGAATTAGATTTTGCACATGAATTCATAACACCAATTATGTTTTCCAACAAATCATATAATCTAGATTTCAACACATGATTCACAAATTAATATTGTCATCACAACAAGTAACCATGAGTTTACAATACCAAAATAATTGTCAACAATTCATTCATCAATGATTTAACACATCTATTCACGTATTAATATACACATAGAAACCATGAGTTCACGGTACGAAAACCTTGGTTCGTACACCCACCTATCGTTTATCGGCACGAACAGCCTCCATCGATGGTCAGGAACAAAAGTTCCTATGGGGATCATACCCATCTGCTCTCGGGAATCATTACCCGTTGCATTCACGGTACGAAAATCTTGGTTCGTACATCCACCTATCGTTTATCGGCACGGACAGCCGCCATCGATGGTCGGGAAACACAAGTTCCCATGGGGATCATTACCCATTTAACTCTAGGGGATCATTACCCTCCGTTAGCATGAAACATGTTCCATATAACGGTAAAACATGAACTCATTTCCTTTTATAAATCATTTTTACAAACAACACAAGCAACCATGGCTTAACAACATGAATCTCTTTCAAGCATTTATGCAAACAAGTTACCTGCGGCCATATTACATTATATGTTCCATGGTAATAACTTTATCTGATCATCTTCAAAATTTACAAGAACATTCTTAACACATTCATATATTACATTTCCAAAATTCACACCAAACCAATGGTTCAAACAAAAGATATTTGTTTTATATAATCATTCTAAAAACTTGGCAGATAACATCATATTAGAAAAATATTCACAATAAATTCATATTAATCTCAAATTGATCAATTCCAAAGCAAAATGAAAGATAAGATGTTTATATACAACTTTTGTTAAGACATCAAATCATTTTAACATTATTAAGACTGCCTAAGAACATAAAAACCACAGCAAAGCGAATCTGTCCAGTAATTTCAGAAACATCACCCAAACTAAAACAAACATTTAACGGTGAATTTACGGTGGTTTAACCTCAAATTTAAACCATATATACCTAATCATGTTATCTATCAATATTCAAAGGATGATCATCAATCGGTTACATAAAACTACACACGTAAATTTCAGAAACCTAATGATACAAGATTAAACGAAATTACATAAAACTACACACGTAAATTTCAGAAACCTAATGATACAAGATTAAATGAAATTTAAATCAAGTATTAACAAAAACACAAGGAGAAATGGGTTTTAACATTCTACCTCTCAATTGCTACAAACTCCTTCTAATTTTCTTAATCCTTCTTCTCTAAAATTCTCTAGCTCCATATCTTTCTTCTTCTCCCTAGCCTTTTGTTTTCTAACTTGTAAAATCCCTTTTCTAAGTTTTTAGTTATAAAAACCTTAATAATAGTAATATCAATAATGATAACTAATATTTATATTTATTTTAATTGTCTTTTCATTTTTTTAAATTTATTTTCTTTTTAAAATAAATTAGGTGATTCTATTACCACCCTAGTTTGTAGCTTTTCTAGTCCAAACAACCCAGCTAGACTAACGCAATGGAAACAATCTAAATAACAAACTAAGGCGGGTATAACTCGACCCAAAATGGTAAATAAAAATACTGGGTATTACAAGTTATCTAATTGGCCACTCAAACACCCTGCAAACAATTCATGGTCATAAGAACGGTAGCAGACAAGCAATAAACACAATATTGAGAATCATAAAATCAAGTCACGTAGCTTCTGAAATATCCCAAATCAAACAAGAAATAAGCTACACATGGAGTTCATAAAAAAATTTAAGCAAAAATAAACTTTTAACTACTAACAAACCCAACGCAATAAACCCATGAGCTGTTGGTGGAATTGTGGAAGTGATGGAAGTGAATGCAAACTTGTGTGGCCTAGTGGCAGTGAAATAAGCTCGTGAAGGTGTTATTGTGCCGCGGCCTTCTGCAGACTTGGAGTGTGTAAAGCGATAGCAGGGAGATGAGAATAGTGGTGATGTTGTAGGTGGAATGGACTATGACGGCAGGAGCAGTAAAATTGTCACGCTCCTGGTTATGGATGAAGTGTTGTTGTATCATAAGACAAACCAATTCAATTTATGATGTGTTGCTTATTCCAACTAATGATGCTATGGACTGTATAAAGCAGTGGTGATATATGCAGGTGAGGGTGGTAATGCAAACTGGCGGAGATGCAAAAGATGGACAGGGACTGGTGGTAAAGGTGGGATGCAGGTTATAGTGGTTCTGTAGATGGCTGGAGAGTGCAGGTGATATGCAGGTGGTAAAGATGGTGATGATATGATGTGGATGATGTGGGGGATGGATAAATGCAGGTGATACAGGTGATGGAAGGAACTGGTGATAGTTCAGCGAGCAAAAGCTCGCTTTTTTCTCGCTGAAACTAGGTTGCGGCAGTCGTGAGGAGAGTATATGATGCGTTTTCTGTAGCTTAGGTCTTCTTATATAGCTCACTTCTTTTTTTGCTGTAAACTTGAATTCCACGCAAACCCAGTTTCCTGATCCATCTCAACTTTTGAAAATACTTCTCAATCTATACCATTCATTTCCACAAAAATTAACGGTAATAATTCATATTCCTTGCTGAATTTCCGGCGCAAAACTAAGTCATAATAAAGCTAACAAAACTGCAGGCTTTGTATTCTTCTTTTCTTCAAAACCCCATCTGAATCCTTAGAAGGCAAACATAAGGACCATATAGATACACACCCACCTATCATATGGCAGTAACAACATCTCCTTGAACTGAATTCTCGACAAAGAAAACACAAACTCAAAAATGAAATCAAACTCGAATCACCTGCCTCTTTCTTCTCGCATCTGAACCCTGTACTAACCCTGACAATACTTGTAAATTTTTCCTGTTATAGGAAATCGTATGCAAGTCATTCTCATTTTGTCTCTTTAAAAAGTGAGATTTTCATATTTAACATACATGTTACAAAAAATAATAATAATAACAAATAAAATAAACTGGCACAATATTCTGCTAGAGATGCAAATGCCTACAAATCTGCAATTTTTGTCCGGACTCAAGACGATTTGCACTAGTTAAATGCTGACTACAGTAACGCTTAGTCGCAATACAAGCTTTAAATTACGGGATAAGTTTTTGGCCAAGGGATTAACTTCATGATGATAAGTTTTTGGCCAAGGGATTAACTCCACGATGATAAGTTCTACAAATTCGAGATCACACGGTAGATTTTGGTCATGATTGCAAATTTTGGGATCATGTTTACAGATTTGGATCATCTTGTTTCTGTTTTTTTTTTTTTTTCTTTTTTTTTGTCCCAAGATGATATTTGAGATAGTGACAATTTTTAGATATACAAACTTTGCACTGAAGTGTATATTTTTAGGCCACAAAACAAATTTTAGATCACGGAATTAATAGATTATTTTTGGACTATACCTAAGTAGGTTCTGGATTATAGTACATTTTATTTGTCATGGATCAAATCCTTGACAAAGGGCCAACCGACCAGAGAGCCCGAAAGAAGGGATTCCGTTTTATGACCATTTTTTTTGTAAATTGTCGAGGGAAATTTGATAAAAAGATTGAGAATGATTTTAAAAAATTGAAACGTCCCCTCTCTTTTAGTCCAATTATTATAACTCCTTTTGTATCCCATTTTTTCAGAGGTATAATTGGCAAGCAAACTAAAATACAACATATTTCAAAATCTGTGTCTTGGAATTTTACAAATTTGATCTCGTTGGAAAGATTTTAAGGAGATCTACCCAATAAGTACAATAACAATATAGAGTTTTTACGAAAAATTCGGAGGTGTTTATCCTTTTAGGCACAATTTTCGAAAATCGAATACATAGCCTTTATGCAAACCACCACAAAGGATAATGATAAGATTTGCGTGCATGTTCAAATTATGTCAACATATAAAACTTTCCTATTTGACAAACCAAAATCTTCAAACTCACACAAAACCGTAAGGTAATATGTGAAAGATGAAAATCGGTTTTGCTCTTGGGGACTAGTTCTACCTTGACTCCTAACCTTAGTAAGGATCGGTTTTACCAAGTCTTACAATATAGGTAGGGATCGGTTCTACCATGACTCCCAACAATAGTTAGGATCGGTTCTACCAGGAATCTCAATAAAGGTAGGGATCGGTTCTACCATGATTCTTAACATAGTTAAGATCGGTTCTACCATATATCCCATAGTAGTTTAGGATCGGTTCTACCCATATTCTCAACATAAGTTAAGATCGGTTCTACCGGATTTCTCACCTTAGGTAAATTGGTCATCCAATAGATATTCATAGAAAACCGGACCAACACACCTATTGATTTCTTTTCGATTACGAAGCAAGTTTGTATATGTACTTCCTTTAAACATATATAATGAAACATAGTTTCCTAGGATGAAATCACACATATATCCCATACATAATTAAGTAACGAGTTACACAGAATATGTCGATGTCGCACTTACGAAGTTCAAAAGATAAACGTTATACTTCGTAACTAAATATTCTTCCATGACACTTTGTGAAACTGCGGGGGTATAACAACCACACCCAACAATTCGTTTGGCAATCTGAGAGGACTTACTCAAATATACTTTCTAGAGAATCAACTAGACAGTCAGACTCAATCTAGAGAAAAGTATATACAAGAGTTTATATCTCTATCTTTCAATTCAATCTGCAATCAGCAAATAGAAATTTGCGAGCCCAATTGAATATAAGAGTAGTAACTTGAACGGTACCAAAGACCAATGTTCAAGGATCAATCAATTTCAATCAACAACCAAAGTTTGGAATTCCTAATTGATCGATACAACGCATAACCTGTGATATTTCAATTATATAACAAATTATAATGCAGAAAAGAAATAACACAGACACTATAATTTTGTTAACGAGGAAAACCGCAAATGCAGAAAAACCCCGGGATCTAGTCCAGCTTTAAACACCACACTGTATTAAGCCGCTACAGACACTAGCCTACTACCAATGAACTTCGGACTGGAATTACAAAGGCCTATAGTTCTATATTGAGAATCATAAAATCAAGTCACGTAGCTTCTGAAATATCCCAAATCAAACAAGAAATTAGCTACACATGGAGTTCATAAAAAAAAAATAGCAAAAATAAACTTTTAACTACTAACAAACCCAACGCAATAAACTCCTGAGCTGTTGGTGGAATTGTGGAAGTGATGAAAGTGAATGCAAACTTGTGTGGCCTAGTAGCAGTGAAATAAGCTCGTGAAGGTGTTATTGTGCCGCGGACTTCTGCAGACTTGGTGTGTGTAAAGCGACAGCAGGGAGATGCGAATAGTGGTGATGTTGTAGATTGAATGGACTGTGACGGCAGGAGAAGTAAAATTGTCACGCTCCTGGTGATGGATGAAGTGCTGTTGTAGCTTAAGACAAACCAATTCAATTTATGCTGTGGTTCTTATTCCAACTGATGATGCTATGGACTGTATAAAGCAGTGGTGATGTATGCAGGTGAGGGTGGTAATGCAAACTGGCGGAGATGCAAAAGATGGACAGGGACTGGTGGTAAAGGTGGGATGCAGGTTATAGTGGTTCTGTAGATGGCTGGAGAGTGCAGGTGATATGCAGGTGGTAAATATGGTGATGATATGATATGGATGATGTGGGGGATGTATGTATGCAGGTGATACAGGTGATGGAAGGAACTGGTGATAGTTCAGCGAGCAAAAGCTCGCTGAAACTAGGTTGCGGCAGTCGTGAGGAGAGTATATGATGCGTTTTCTGTAGCTTAGGTCTTCTTATATAGCTCACTTATTTTTTTGCTGTAAACTTTAATTCCACGCAAACCCAGTTTCCTGATCCATCTCAACTTTTGAAAATACTTCTCAATCTATACCATTCATTTCCACCAAAATTAACGGTAATAATTCATATTCCTTGCTGAATTTCCGGCCCAAAACTCTGTCATAATAAAGCTAACAGAACTGCAGGCTCTGTATTCTTCTTTTCTTCAAAACCCCATCTGAATCCTTGGCAAGCAAACATAAGGACCATATAGATACACACCCACCTATCATACGGCAGTAACAACATCTCCTTGAACTGAATTCTCGACAAAGAAAACACAAACTCAAAAATGGAATCAAACTCGAATCACCTGCCTCTTTCTTCGCGCATCTGAACCTTGTACTAACCCTTGGTACAGATCACAAAATTCACGGAAGCACATCAGTTTCTCTTACTGACTTCTCGCTCAAAACTGAACTCCAAGTCTTCTCCAAAGTTGTGTTTGAGTACAACCTCAGCTCTTTAATATTTTCTTGAACTCTAAAGCACATGACCTACAAGCTCATGGCTAGCATTCGTCATACCCTTGGATGACAGCAGCAAAACTGGTGCAGCTGCTTAATCGAGACCAACAACATTGTGAGAAAACAATTCTTTCAGGCCTTACTACAAACACGTTATGTGCCTGACTCGGACAGATGAGGGCTGCGTACTGCACAATAACTCCTTCACTGCAAATCTCATACAAACCAGCCATTCTAAACTCAACAAACTCTAAAAACATTTCAAAATCGCATCCATTCAACCACCAAAATCAATGGCAGACAACTTGTGCTTTCCAACTCCATTTTTCAGCTTGTAGTTCGAATTCTAACACAAAACCATTCTTCTAATTCAGGACTCAAATCTCTCCTTTTATCATCTCAATCAATGTCAACAACTCACTTCTTTCACTGATTTCTCGGCCTGCAAACTGAGTTCTAACACAACTCAAATTTTGTGCCAATTTTCCCTGTCCCACTCGACTTCCATGATCAGTCCTAACATTCCAAATACTCACACACAACCCTTGAACCCATGTTGCAGCCGGCGTTGAGAACTTGGCTCAGTGAGAAGGGAAAGCTTGAACTTGAATTGGTTGGCATAGAAATAGACCCTGAATTGTGCATACTGCACTCGACCCAGTTCTGAGTTATAAAGAAAAGCTGGTGGCCCCTATTAATCCTCCTGTCTTCCTTCAACAGTTTCTTAGTGACTACCCATAGCACCGCTTCATGGAACTGTGGGCTTCCCCCTAATAATTTCTCAATTCCTTTGTAGACTTGGTTTCCCCCTAGTAATCTGCAGAAACAGTTGGGATTCCCTTGGTACTTGTTCGATTTCGCCACGTTTGTAGACTAACATCCTTCTAGGCTCCAGGCCAGCAACACCCAATGTTGTTAAGTGATGCCATGGGCCTCTATTTCTCTTCTTTTGTGTAACATGACTCCAAAATGCCTATAAAACTCAAAAGCAACGTAAAATACATAATTCACAAGAAAAATAGCAAAGAAAGCATAACTAATTGATAATAAATCAAGGTTTTTAAGGCACCTATCAGACTAGAAACCTTTTGAGTCATGAGTTGATCAGAACTCTTATATCGACCCAGATAGTCCTTGGAATATGACAACATTTTTTGATGAGATTGTTTTCTTGAATCTGATTTTAACAGGAGATCGTCAACAAAACAACATGATCTGAAATCATTTGTTTGTGTGCATTTAAGCTTACTTTTTCACTTTCAAAGAGATAATCCTTGTCCTAATAAATGACAGTTTTTTTTGACCGGATATTAGTCACAGGATTATCCTTTGAAACACATCTCTTTTGATTCTTGCAAGTGGTTAAACTATTAGAATCCAGATGTTGTTCATTAGTTTAGAGATTCTGAGAGATAGAATCACATATCCTTGTCTTAACTAATAAATCTTTTCTTACTTTAGGATCATTATCAGAATTTTCAGATTCAGTTTCAAGAGAAAATGGAACTGTATTTTCTTCTTGACATAGACTAGATGTGCTTATCATCATGTCAGGAGGTTCATGAATTTCATGAATTTCAAGATTTTCTTGAGACACGGCTTCTTCATGAGACCTGGTTTTTATCAAGGAATCTTTGATAATCCTTTCGACAGATGGATAATATATATTATCTTTTAGATTATATTTTTCAACAAGCTTTATGAAAAATTTAATCTCATCATTGTCATCTGAATATGACTTGTGTGTCACCGGGGTTTGTTTTCTTATTAACACATCATGGTTTCCTGAGTTGTGTTCAACCAGTGAACTAACAGTATTGAGCTGTTTATCAGGATCTGAAAACAAATTGACTTTTTGAAGTATATCCTCTTCTTGCTCTACGTTAACTGAATCATCCATTAGATTCAATTCTTATAGGTTGGATCGCACCAAACACAGATTGTTAAATATTTTCGTGTTTGCCTGCTCTGATACCAATTGAAAAGACGAGGGTATCCAAATACACCACAATCTTTTTGTTTCGACCTATAAGTCCTTTACCGAAAGTGATCGTCTATGGACAAAGTCGAGACAATACAACTAATCGGTTCACACTTCGTGTGATTATATATGGATACGATATCGAGACAATACAACAACAAGATAACTTGTGTGATTGACTATGGATACAAGATCAAGACAATACGACAACAAATTATGTTACTTGATAATAGGTTCGGACTTAACCAAACTCTATAGGATCACTATCAAGTAATGCGGAGTTAACGTTTATGTAATTTACTTTAAATTATATAAACAAATATAATTGCGGAAAACAAAAGTAAATAGCAAGATTTTGCTAACGAGGAAAACTACAAGTGCATAAAAACCCCGGGACCTAGTCCAAAATTGAATATTCTCAGAATTAAGCCGTTATACAGAATCTACACCAACTTCGTATAGTTGATACCAAGCAACTACCCCTAGTTCACTTAGTTTCCTCATAATACCTGCGCTTCCGACTTCGATGAGTGCACACACTGGTACAATTCCTTTGGATCGTATTCCAAACAGTAAAGGAACAACAAATCTGTTTGGTAATAACTCTATTGATTCTTTCAAGATAAAGATATCTCAAGTCATATGCAAAGGCTCTTCCGTTTAATCTAATAAACTCATTTTCCTGGTTAGATCAATCTATCCAATAACTACCAAAGTAGTTAAGTTTTGATTCACAATCAATCAATATAGATTCCAACAACAAACTATAAAGTGATGCAGATCTCACGCAACTAATCAATCGAATAAATCCGATTCTAGTTGGATCCCAGGCGATCAAGGTTTGTGCACACACAAAGATATGAGAACTAATAAGAAATCTTCTTCGTCTTCAAATCTTCTTTAATCTTCAATAAACACTTGAACAACACCACTTGAATCTCTTGTGATCAATCACATACAAAACGGAGTCTGTTACCAATGTATTATCACAAGATGTCTTTAGATCTACAAACAGTTCTAAAGATCCCGTCGATACTTCGATCTAGTTTGAGTGAATCTTATATCATAAGAGAAGATTCTCAAGAATAAACAAACTAGGTGCATTCAAAGTTTCAACAACCGTTAGTCAATCAAATCAATCGAAAACTAATAACACTACAATTATCTAATTTCCCACCAATGGTACTCGTAGAGCTTCTTGATTCCACAGAAGTCTTTAAACGAGCGGTCATAAGAGATTTCACTTAATTATGATACTTTCCTCTCCGAATAGACAGCTCCACCAGAAACAACAAGAATGAAGTTTTCCTGGCTCTTAGAATGATTTGATAGAAATGCAAACTTAAGTATTTATAGACCAAGTATGTTTGGACACCAAGGAATTTCCGAAACTGAAAATATTCTCAAGATATGCAATGAATAGGAAAATTCGGTTTTCCTAATTACAATAAATACTTGTCCAAAATTTCTGAAATCTCTCAATAGAAAATCTCTAATTAGTAAATGCACATTACTAATTTTTATTCTCTAGAGATACGCATTTAATTGATGGAACTAAAGCATATAAAACCAAAAACCTTAATTAAAAGATTCTCAATTTATTTCGGCACAGGATCTCCTTGAGTACTAAGGAATATCTTTGAACAATAAATGATAAAAGTTATTGTACATGTTCAAGTATGTTGACATCTCTTCACTGTAAATCCTTATTCATATTTACATGGATTTACATTCTTGGAATCGGTTATACCACACTTCCAAACAAGTTTAGAATTGGTTGACATGTATTCCAATATAACTATATGATTAATCAAATATCAAATCACATACATGGGTTCAATCGGTTCTACCAATCACTAGGATCGGTTATACCTCAATATGGAAATACTTGTGATCGGTCACACAAGTTACCAGGACTGGTTACCATATTCCCATGGTATTGCTTGTGATCGGTCACACCAGTTACCAGGATCGGTCACACAAATTACCAGGATCGATTACACCAATTACCAGGACCGGTTACCAATTACAAGGATCGATTATACAACACTCCGTGATTGGTCACACCAATTACTAGGATCGGTCACACCAATTACAAATATCGATCATACCATCTCATGGTGATTACATAGGATCGGTTACACGAATTAATAAAAACTAGTCATACCTAATCATAAGTCAGGCATTGTGATTAGTTATACCAAGATACATAACAAAGTTACGATCGGTTCTACCATCTCACACATATTGGTAATCCAAAGATTTGCAATGAATAACCGTACCAATAAGCCTAATGATTTCCCTTTCGATTCATAAAACAAGTTCATGAATGTACTTCCTTTAAACGAATGTAAAACATTGTTTCCTATGGTGAAATCTTCACCATAACCCATTCACATAATCATAACAGTATATACAAGATTATGTCGATGCCATATCTTCGAAGTTCAAAAGATAAGCGTTATACTTCGTAATATAATTCCCTAATACTATGATCATACAAATATGACCATGTCACATCACTAGAGTATTATATAATATGTACAGTATATACAGCTTCGCAGTTATATTTTCAATATAGCACGATTTGAAAGATACGTTAGGAATGAAATAGTTCAAGTCAATATTACTAACCTCAAGAGAAAGGATGATGTCGTCGTTGTAGTTCGCTTCTTCTTCACATTCTTCAGGTCTTCGGAGTAATACTTGTATGTCTCAACATTCCTAGACTTTCTAGTCTAACCTAAACGAAGTTGACTCTAGTATACAATCAAGCGACTTTAGATGAATTTTGACACACTAAAATATGACAACCAAACTTGACATACCAACTCTTGGTGAGTTCAACCGAGCTATGCTCTAACAAGATCTGCAAAAAATCAAATATTTTAATTAGTACCCAAATAAACTTATCTAAATTAGGTGGTTTACCGGTAAACCTCTTAATGGCAATTCCGAACCGATTTAAGGAAAATGAAACGTCTAGTTGTAGGCTTTGAAAATAGGTTTTCAAAGGGTAATGATGGTTCTGGAGAAGGTGCGCATGGATTTGAATGGGCATGAATTGTCAGGGGACATGGCATTTCACCGAATTCCATAAATGTCTATTAATGGTATTAATTAAAGCTCTATAAAAGGAGTTTAAGAAAAAACTGTCATTATAACACATTTTTATACCAAAAGTAAAAAAGATCATTATCAGAGAGGAGAGATTTGGCAACGGAAAACACAGGTGGTAATGTCGCTGAACCAGCACCACCATCCTTTGATCTTGAGAAGGGAATAACTTTAAGTTTAGATACTTCAGAGTTAAAGAAACTGAAGAATCATTTGCATATTGAATTAGACAGGTGACATCGACGGGCCGAGTATGATAGAGATCGAGAGAGGGACGCTTTGGAATTTGCTGCATGGAGAGAAAAAAGGCTTGCCATAATGGAAAGGAAGATGAGGAGAGGTTAGAGTGAAGAAAATCCTGGAAGAAGATTCACAACACAACTGAAAGTGATTCAGAGGAAGCTGATGAGGGTTTATGAGTATTTTCTTGAGGAGATAAGTTCTGCAAGTGAAGATTATGAGGAGGTAGAAGAGAGAGAAAATGAGGAAAAAGGGATATGGACAGAAAGATGTATGAGAGGTATAAGTCTGAGAAAGCAAATCCTTCCATATTTTCCAAAACGATGAGGGAGAGAGAAGTGACAAAAGATGATGATGAAGAGATTGAATAAGAATGAAGAGGAAAATGATGATACTGAGGATGAATCTGATTCAGATGATAGTTATGGGCTTCATGCGTCATCAGGAAGTGATTATAGTGCTCAATATGAAGAAGGGGATTGGCAGAACTATGATGAGGATGATTACTAGTAATATCCTTTGGGGCTTTGAAAAAAGCTTAAAAATGATTAACAAGTTTTTTTTTTTTGAACAAGTTTTGTTGATGCTTTCTCTTGGTACTATGGTATCTTCTAATCTTCTTGCTGTGTAAATTGAATCAGATGGATGTTGATGGTCTTGGAGCCTGATTTTGTTGTTGATGATGGGTGGTTACTGGAGAAGGTTGTTTAGTTTTCTGAACTTTGGTATAATGATGTTTATAGTTTGTATTACTAGTTTGTGTTTTTTCCTTTGATAAGTAGTGTTTTGAATGGTGAACAAAACAGGTTTTGGTGTCAAGGGTGTAATTTCTTTTGGGTTTATCAGAATAATCAAGAAGGAGACTAGAATACTTGTAGTAGTTAATCCCGGTTGTAGTGAACTGAATTTCTTTTATGTATTTTGTTTTTTACTTGTAAGTTGAAATATCAGTAATCAAGGATGGGTATTCAATGAATGAATTTCTTAAGTTTCTTAGTAATCAAGGATGTTTGTGTACAAATTTATGAAGAGTTGATGAAGAAAAAGAATATTGTGGAGGATCCAGTGAATGAATTTCTTAAGTTTGATTGAACTAAATTTGAAAGATCGATTAACAGATGAAACATTGGAAAAAAATTCCCTAAAACATGCTTACGTCAAGGTGACGGAACAGAATTTTCGGACGCTCCTTCTAGTCTTTTTGCCCTTCTTCTTCATCATCCTTTTTTTTGGTACTTACAGTAACACTAGCAAATAACAACATTTGATAATCAATACTTCAAGTTATGGTAAAACTCTATAAAATAATATCTTTAGACCGAGAAAAATTATTATTTTAGAGAGATTATTGTTTTAGCGAGAAGAAATAAACCCGTGCAAGTCCAGTTGGGACTAAAGAATTTTATTATTTTAGAGAGATTATTTTTAATGAAACTTATTATTATTAATAAAGGAAATCAAAGAAAAAGTGTTTACATTGGGATGGTTGGTAGCCTAGTGACAAGCTGGGCACCAACCCCCTTTTGTACAGCAATGCCTATCCTATGAAAAAGAAAGCTACCATAACCAGAATGTATATCACTATTTGCTAGACAATTCTTAAGTCGTTTCAAGAAACAAATAGTTTCTTCACTTAATTCTCCTAAAGTGGTAAAAGCTAAGACTCCGAATCCATATCCTAAGGCTGTCATTTATCAAGATACTTGTTACGTTTACGCAAAATAGCGTTGGAGATGGCTTGACTAGGTATGAAAGAACGAACTCCACCCCCGGTGAAAGGTGATACAACAGTAACGTCGAAGCATACGTCTAAACCATTTTCCCAGCTGTAGACGAGGATATCAGCGGGCCTAGACGGATTGTTCTCATCGGACAGAAAACCAAGTGCAACTTCTTTTCTAGCATGCACACCGGCCTTGTATCAAATGTCGGCGAAAACATCATGAACAAGGTCGTGGCGATATTTGATGCCAACCTCTTTGGCGCAGTGTAGTGCGTGATCTCTATATGCATTCACCTCTTTGTTACAAATAGAACAGGAACTGTCTTCTGTAAATAATGGGATGCCAAGTCTGTAGTTAAGAATGGCTCTGAAATGTCTAGGTCCGAGACATTGGTGTAAGCCACTGATAGGTATGGCCAGTAGGTAGTCTTGTGCATGCGGAACCCGGTTACATTGCTATAAAATAGAATCTCTATCAGACATTGGAAATTTGGCTGGGATTTGTTTCTTCACAGCATCAAAGTAGGTGACTGCCAAGGTGTGCATAGACTGGGGGGCAGTATCGTTAATGCTATAGGAAGATGATAAATCACAAACCTGAATAAAGTTCTGAATAACTTGCTGGTAGGTTGTAGCGCAGGTGGCAGAATACAAGTTGTTTAGAATGATTCGTTGCACTGGCTGCGTTTGACAATGGGATGCAATGTAACAGTAAACACTGGTGTCAGCCATCGTATATACACCTAAACCACAGTCTCGAATAGGTAGGGTAGCAAGGCGCTGTTGTAAAGGCCCGAAACCTGGACCATCTCCGGTAACCAAATGGCGCAGGAACTGAAATAAGTGACTATCAAAAAGGCATGTGGCTTGTTGAAGGGCTGCAGGCTTTGTAGTTCTCATTGTAAAGTACAACTTAGAGACTCCAGAGCAATTACGCAGTAAGAGTAGCTAACTCTGTGGGTCTTTAAGCTTTTTTATGGCAGCCATCAATTGAACAACTTAGAGAGATTATTATTTTAACGAGTATTATTTTAAGAAAGTTTTATTGTATCTGCCATCGGGCGCAGCATCCCTAGTTTGAACGAGTTATGACCGAGTGAGTCCTCGATTTGGATTCGGATGAATGACGATTCCATTTTTATTCTCGTAAGGTCGGTCCTATTTTTATCCTCGTATCTGACAGCGTTTATGGTCCGTTAGATACCTATGGACGGCTAAAACATAAACGACATGGCATTAAATTGTGAAATCTAAACTCCGTTATTTTATTCTTGTTCATCATCTATCTTCTTCTTTCTTCAACCTCCTGCAAAAAGCAAAAAGTACTAATCGAAGGAAAAAAAAAAAAAAAAAAACCTTAGAACCCAAGTTTGAAAATCTCAGAAGTCATTCAGAATCAGAGAAGAAGAATCTAGAGATTTATTTGGGTAGGGGTTTCATGGAGAAATCAAATGTCCTGATTGAAAGTAAGTTTTTTTTTTTTTTAAATCATCTCTTGTATGAAAACCGATTCTATTGTAAGAAAAATCAAAGCTTTAGCAAAAAAAAATCGTGTCTTTGGTGGTTTATTGTTAAAAAAATAAGATTACTAATTTTTGGAAATGAACTTTTTGCTTTTGGATCCTAATTGAAAGCTAATTCAGAGTATTTTACTGATTATAAGTGGAATTTACCTTCGTATTAGTGAAATTGGATTCCTAAAAGCTCGTTCAGAGTATTTTGCTGATTAGAAGTGTAACCTACCTTCAATTTATGGAAATAAAAATCTGAGCTTTATACTTTTGCATCTGATTGGAATTAAAATTCCAAGTATTTTACTGATAAAATGTAATTTAACTTCAATTTGGTGAAATTGATTCCTAATCGGAAGCTAATTCTTAGTATTACAAACCAAACTGTTTGCTGTAGAATCCCAAATGCAAAGCTAATTCTCAGTCATTATTTTGAAAGATTCAATTCAGTTGTGGTTCAAGTGTAATATCCTGTTCCAAACCGGGTTTTTAATTTTATTCAAAGACTTCCATATTTAAGCTGGCGAAGGTGTCTAGCCTCCAAGTTTCCTAATATTTGCGATTTCCAACTTCAAAGAGGATTCTAACTTAACATATTCTCACCGCTGGATGAATTCTATATATAGTTGAGTTTTTGGTTTCTTGATGCTAAAAAAATTATGTTCTTTCTTTCAGTAATAGAGGAGAAGGTTGATTGCGAGGTCGATATTGAAACTCCAGTAATGGTTTCAAAATTAGTCTGGCGTAGCAAGGAGGAGACCCAAGCAGCCAGAGATTTGTTATCATCTATAACTAGCCTTATTTCTTTGTGTGAAAGTGATCCTACTGGTAATGGTGAAAACTCCTCAACAAGAGCTAGTAATATCGTATCACTCGTTAGTGATTACCTGAGCATGATTCCTACGCACATTGTTCATGATGCTGAGGTTCATATCATTGACTTCATGTTCTCTGGTACTCCTAAAGCTTTGGTCTCATTAGTGTTAAACTCACCAACCCAATGTTATAAACAAGCAGGCGAGGAATCCATTAAGCTATTTCTCTATCCAAATATTAGATCCATACCTAAATCCATTTGGAAACATTGTGTGAGTTTTGCGAATATCTTTATAGGGACGATAAACATGGTAATCAGCATCCTTTATACTACTCCTGCCGTAAAACTTTGGTATCTTTATTGAAATTAATGGGTTTTAAAAATACATCCAAATATATTTATGTGACACAACCATCAGAAACAATTCAGGAATATTACCCATTCATTAATGAACTAGCAGAAAGTCTATGTCATGGTTTAGATACATTCAGGGAGCTCCCTCTTACCAGGGTGCCTGCATCTCTTAGATTAAGAATTGAGAATGATGTTAGACTACTAGCTTTCTTTTCACGCTATTGGCTAAGGGCAGTCGAGGATCATGTTAGATTGAAGGGTCAATCACTTCCACTAACTATGGATGATGATCTTTATAACCAACCCTGTTATTTGTGTGAAATCGACTTCTTCCGCACCGTGTATGAGGATTTGAGTATAGAATTTATTCTATGCCTTGGCAAAATAAAGGAGGATGGTATGCATGGAAGAGTTTTTAATTATACTCTTGTGTGGCCAAGTTATCTATCTGTTTTGAGAGAGTTGAAGAAATTTTCTAAAATTTATCTAAATTATGAAGAAGATCTTTTTTTCTCAAGTACGAGAGTACCAGTATCAAATGGATATACTTGTCAGACTGTCAAAGAGAAGTGATGATCTTCGATGGCTTCTTGAGCATAAGAACTCGATTAGCTCCAATTCTAGAGGCTATTTGCTTATGAAGATGTTCCCTGAGGTGAAATTTGATTTTGAAAAGCAGCATAAGATGCTCATTGACAGGTCACAGATATTGACTGAATCATTTAAGCACCTTTCTCTTGGAACCTCAAGGTCGTTGCGCAGTGGGCTATCTGTAGAATTCAGAAATGAGGAAGCTGTAGGTTATGGCGTCTTGCGGGAGTGGTTTTTCATGATATGCCAAGAACTGTTTGATCCAAAAGGTTCCCTTTTTCTAGCATATGTCCAAGCAACTGTCGAAGGTTCTTTCCCGATCCTGGTAAGTTTCTGTTAGCAAATAAACCCAACACTATGGAGTACTTTATATTCTAAATTCTTTTGGGTTGTGTCTCTAAAAATTTGGAAAGGAAACAATAGCTGTTCTAAGTTATATTTATAATTCTCACATGTTTGTATCGTCTTACAATCATTTTGCTGCAGCGCCTGCGGTTCATCGGCACCTTAACTATTTTGCATTTGCCGGTAGAGTGATTGCGTTGGCTTTGATGTATAAAGTGCAAGTGGGCATCTCATTTGATCGTGTGTTTTTCTTGCAATTGGCTGGAGGAGTGGTTTCCTTGGAAGATATTCGAGATGCAGATCCAGTTATGTATAAGAGCTGCAAAAAAATTCTGCTGATGGATGCTGATCTTGTGGACTCTGATGTTTTGGGGTTGACATTCGTAAGGGAATTTGAAGAGTTTGGATCAAGGAGAGTGGTGGAGCTGTGTCCTGGGGGTAACAGCATTATTGTGAACAGCAAAAATAGAGAAGAGTATATTGAACTTCTTATTCAACACTGCTTCGTCAAATCTATCGCCGAAAAATTATCCTACTTCGCCCGCGGTTTTAGTGATATTCTTTGTGAACGAGACCTCCAGAAAATCTTTTTCCAGAGTTTAGAGCTAAAAGATCTTGACCTAATGCTGCTTGGAAGCAGTGAAACTATCTCCGTGAAAGACTGGAAAGCACACACCGAATACCATGGCTATGAAGAAAACGATGACCTAATTTGTTGGTTTTGGGAGGTATATTCTTCCCCACTTTTTTGATTGTTTGAAATATGTTCTTTGTTATGTGTTGATTGCGGTAGAAAATGCATGTTTAGAAACTATATCACCTTTAGATTCTAGTTGTCATTGTCTTCACTCTCTCCTAGGTTTCTCTCTAGTATTGAAATATGATTGTATGCCATTTATTCATATTAGTACGGGTTGATGTTTTGCAAATTAATGTTTCATTCACTAGCACTTTAAAGTAAATTGGACTGGTCCGTTGATCATATACTGTGGTAAATAAATCTAATATGGAAACTTTTACAGGTTGTCGAGGGTATGTCTATGAAGCAGAGACAGGAGCTTCTCTTTTTTTGGACCTCTGTGAAGTTCCTTCCTGCATGTGGTTTCTCTAATTTGGCGTCCCGTTTATGTATCTTCAAGCAGCACCTGCCCTCATCTCGCACTTGCTTTTACAAGTTAGGCCTCCCTCAATACTCATCTCTAGCCGTAATGAAGCAGAATCTCTTGGTTATCAACCAAGAACATTTGGACTGCAGCTTCGGGTTTTCATAATGTCCTAAATGCCTCCACTTATTTGAATTGGTTGTAATGTAGTGTGCCCGGACGACTTCTCATGTCACATGGTCTAGATTGTTCCTATGGGAGCCGTTTTTTCATTTGATATGTTTATTTTTCCGTTTGGTTTTTTGTCTTGTATTAGTACTCAAAACTTTAGTTTGTATTTTATAGATTATGTTTTGAATTGGAGCAGATAATTTCTCTTTTGACAGCGTTTGCATTTTTAGAGGGTTGTTGTTAATAGGTAGGAAAGAGTGGATGTGAGGGAGGAAAACATTTGGTCAAATACTCTATAGTCTAAGGCACAACGACATGAAAAAAATGAATTTCTTGTGAAATAGAGAAAGAGAAGGAGACACAAAAGTGAAGTAGGGGAAAAGAAGAGTTCCCAATAGATTGTGTGTAGGATACAAAGTTTAAGCCTCTATTTATATAGATAGAAGACTTGGCGTCCAAGATATGTAAACCCTGATCTTAGACATAAAGGACATCTTAGTAAATAAATGTGGTTTACAACAATCCCCCTGATGACCACTGTGGCTAAGTCGTTACAAACATATCAGGAAAACTCAAAAGAGAAAAACCTGAAATTGCATAAGCATGTAAAGACCCATACAGTGTTGGACACACATATGTTGCCTCGTTAAAACCTTGACAAGGAAAAACCCAGTGGGACAAAACCTCGACGAAGGAAAAGAATACAACACGATAAGTCCGATAAAATGCACCTTGTATGATGGTGCTCCCCTAATGAGTACTTCAGTAAATTCTTGGCTTGTAAATCTTTGAGTTGAGACATTCCAATTTCGGTGAACGAGTTTCTTGAATGCAGATGATCATTGTGCTTTCATGAAATGTCTTCTAGTTGATGAAGTCTTCTTTTATGTTGAAAAGCAGTATTATCTTCGATCAATATACTTTTGCAGAGTCTACGTCCTTCTTCAACTCATTGATAACTTGTGTGATGAATTAATGCGATCTTATGATGATTTGATGAAGTCGTTGATGGAGTTTCTTCGACAAAAGAGCCAAGACGAGGATATATTACTGTAAGTGAACAAAACGGTATTTGTGGTCTTACCTTAATTTGTGGTTCAGAAGAACATCCAAATTTCTGAGGGCTTGCATTGCTAATTTGGTCAAACTAACCTAGTTAATGGTGAGAATCCACCAAATAACCTAAAAAATTGATACAACTCCCCCTTGGATGACCACCATGTTGAATTAAATTGCCTCACTAAAACCTTGCCAGTAAAACCCGATGGGAAAAAATTTGGGCGAAGGAGAAAAAACACAAATATCAATATTTTGAAAGAAAATTAAACGTCAATTGAGATGTTGCCTCATTAAAACCTTGTCAGGAAAACCACATGAGACAAAACCTGAAACGAAGGAAAAAGAGTACAACTTTTGACGATTCATGGATACTAACTCAATAATATGAGTATCATAAAAAACAAGCACCAAAATCATAACTATAATCTACATCATAGACAAGTTTAAGCAAGCATAATATTTAAACTGCAGATAAAAGAAAACTATAGAATCTATGCTGCTAAAGCGTGGATTTTTGTGTTTTTAATGACTCCTCAAGAGACCTATAAAGTTAATTTCTTCAACTATTTAACCCGGATTTTGGTTTTGTACCAATTTTCTAAAAACACAAAGGATTGTTAAAACTGATAAAATTGAGTCAGGTGGCTGCCTGAATATAATTTGAATCCTCCAAGGATCACAAATTCGAAAATGTTCTCCGACCACATACGAGTCCTTCAAGGACTACCACGTCAAATGTGTCTTATAAGAAGAACAATTATTGAACCAATCCTAGGGTCTGAGCAAAAAAAACACCCTCAAATCGTTTTCACAACGAACATATTTCTCGTATAACGCATTATGACTACACTAACCTGCAATTAATAGGCTTGGGACTTTTAAGGTATTATGTCTTGGATCCAAAATTGCGTTAATCTAGAAATTAATCCAATCTAATTTGGATTGTATGCCAACCAATCACATATGTCGATATTCCTCTGCAGAGGGGTTCTCAACCACCATCATTTATTTCAGTAGCTACTGTAAATGAATATTCGACAATCATTTTTGTTTACCACGATCCCACATAATTTTCAAGTATATGCATATTTTGAAATTTTCAAAATTTACTGGTACCAGCGCCCACGGGCGTTATGATCTCATCATCATCAAGGGATGGGATATTAATTTTGAGAATGTGAATTGTGTTTTGGTAATCTCAAGTGGAGCACTACATGCAGCCTCTTATAGAGCGCTAGTTATCTGATGTGACTGGATTTCCTCTTAAGAGAGAAAAGCTTATACAAAAGCAAAATGAGAAATTTCATGCCAATCATATAATGACAGCCTTAATCGATTTGATCATGATGGGAAAGAAATTGATATACATTTAAGTTAATTAATACCAACTTCTAGTAGTCTATAATATTGTCTGATTTATTCAAGGACATATACCAATGATAATTTATGGGTTTACAAACATCAGGTTGTACCACAGATACTGACTCAACATGCGCCATTTTTAAGAATTATGTCTTTCAACATACAAAAAAAAAAATTTGTTTACTAGACATACATATATATGATCAACCATAAATTACTTTTGAAAACTATAATTAATTGGTTACAATAGCATATAAAATATGCAAACGAGTTAAGCCTCCGGTAATTATGTGACCTAGTAGGTCCGACAAAATAGTAATTCATCTAAGAATGAAATAGTGGACACTATTTATGAAAAGAAAATTAAATCAAGATCAATTGAATATAATCACTAAAAGAAGAGTGATATTTTCTAATGAGCCGGGTGCGCACTCATTGAAAAGATAAAACTGCAAAACATATTTTAATTTTTTTCCTTTTATGTTCTCTATGAAAAAATTAGAGAAAAATGGAAATCAAACTTAATGAAGAAGTTGAGCACCCATATTAACTACTGGATTCTAATTGGAAGTGCACGAAAGATATAACGTCCGCCCGAAAATAATCCATGATGCACATAGAAAAGAAAAAGCATCATTGACCATTAGAATTATAGACATCAAATATAGTTTAAGAAAAACAATTATCCTTGAGGGATACCTAAAGTCAAAGGTGGAGCCGTGGAGGCAAAGATTTGGGAAAAGAGTAGGGAGTGGACCGAGAGCAATAGAGAGGAACAACGGAGTCATTCCATGGAGGAACAAGAGTGATGCTAGCTTTCCATATAACGCTGAGTCTTGGTGTATTGATTTCAGGTGATTCTCCGGATACCATTAGAGGAGCTCAGCGGAAATGCTGGCTCTCACGATCCAACTCTTGGTATAACACCCGACCCTCATTCAATTATTCTAGTGGAAGAGGACCATTGTTTCTTGTTTTGTTTTGGATCTTCTCAAATTTTATCAGAAAATTTTCAGCTAAACCATGGCTGTCTCCGGTGTTAAAGTACTTCTGTGTATGTCCTTTCCTCTGATCCTAAATCTTTTGGAGAATTTATCATAAGCTCGGAGAGCAATAGAGAGGAATATCTGAAATACAGCAAATGACCTATTTTTATAACATACTAGTATAACACGCACGCGCGATGTGCCTGCCATTTCGTTCAAAAGAAAATCCAACACTTCATTCAATAATTTTGTAGTTCAAGTGAAAAAGAACATAAACTAAAGATTCATTCATATTCTACCATGTCCCTGTCACACACCCAATGGTCTGACATTACTTAAAATAAATGCAAATTAGTGCAAGAAGTTGATATTGATGTCAATTACTACAGATATGGATCATTTGGTATAAAGAGTGATACAAACATTCAGACCTTGAACGTCAATATGCTTTTCAACGCAGACCAATTAAGAAATATGGGGTAAACAACAATAATGTTAGACGTAATCGTAAATTAACTCAAACAAACAATCCCATATAGGACTATTTGGACAACAAAAACCGACTTGAATAAAACTACAAAAGGCAAATGAATTGAAGGCGATGCTAAGCAAGTATTACCACTCTCATCACTTCTTCTTAGTAAGAAAGAGTGTATGCAAAGCAAAAAATCAACCTGCACACCGAACAATAAGAAATTACAATCTACCTTGCATATTAGTTTATATGAAATTGGTCAGAGGAAAAGGATTTAGTTAAGGCTAATGAAATTAGGTGGTTGGTCTAGAGCAAGACCGACTTACCAAGTTCAAACAAACCCACATATAAGCATCCGGCATGTGCATCTGGTTGAATTTCATTATCATAAGATGATCTGATAGCTTCACATGTCTAGCCAATTTCATTATGTAGTCATCTGCTTCTATCATTTGTGGCTACATTAAAACAAATATTGGTTATGAGTATGTTATGGACTCGCATAACTTTTCTTGATTTCGCCTACAAAGTGAAGAAGATTATGACAAAGAACCGATTGTGGTCTCATTAGAGGGACACCAATACCTCTGGCATCGTTCGAGGGAAACCAGACCTCCCAACGATTACTTCAAGTGTAATCAAACTCCTAATCAGAGAAGAACTCTCAAAATTTCATAATTCAATTCATAACTTTCAATTATTACATAACACATATATAGCATCCTAGAAGAAACTACTTACGTAACTAACCAATTGATAACTACAAGATAACTGCACAAGTTATTATCCAATAGTACACATATCACACACGTACATAGGCACATAACGTTCCTTCCCCCTTGAAAACAACCTTGTCCTCAAGGTTGTAAACACCGATCCTGTTTGCTTGATGAGGTTGTTGTCTGTTAAAGGTGTTTTCTGCTAATCAATCTTTCGCAGTTTTTCTTGCAAATCAACTCTTTTACACACTGCTGGTTAGGAGATCTGTAAATGATGTATGGTTTCAGCCTCTTCAGTAATTTCATATTGCCTTGACAACAAGGACAATATAGATTGATCTGAACTTCTAAGAAATGTAATTTCTTCCTCCTTTTGAAAGGCATACCATTGGTACAAATGACAAACAACATAGGCACACCTCTGGCATCGTTCGAGATAACTGCACAAGTTATTATCCAATAGTACACATATCACACACATACATAGGCACATAACAGAGTACTACCAGAATGACAGAATGTGTTAGGTTGACACCAAAAAAAGGTGTATGGCAAAGTTAACTATGTTAGTCTATTAAGCTGCAATTTAACTTGTGAAGACCGGCAATTAGAATGTTGGAATCACATTAGCCATTAAAGCCATCCTAAAACAACACGCAAATTACATTTTTGTTGCAATACCTTTTTTTTGTTTGGCAATACCTGCAATTAGGTATTGTTTGCAATACCTTTTTTTTTGTTTGCGCTCTCATTAAGGAAAACACGAAAGGCAGCTCCAAGTTGGCCCTTTTGGTAGATTCAAAAGGAACTAAGCATTGTGACTGAAATTGTACCTTCCAAGCTACCATAATGACATACAATTGTCTATCCAATAGATTCTTAGCCGTTATGGCGCTCTGTGGAGTTTCCAAACTGATCAATCGAAAGCTGCCTCACCATGCCACCTAGAGCTTCCCCGGATCTCTGCAGCTACAACCACCTGCATATATGTAACAGGAGAAGGAAGTTATGACCATGAGAATGAGTATAAACATGAACGTCAAGATGAAGAAACAAAGTTCAGCCATGTGCCAAAGCAGAAAGTTCTCTCTGTGTAACTACACCTTCACTAGCCAATTATGCTTGAGAATCCCTTCAGTTGTCAATTGATACTCTGGAAGTACTGATAGACGCATTTATGTGTCTATTTTCATCTCTTTTATGTATAGTGTTAGTACCCATTTTTGTACTAATTTTGGTATTTTATCCCTTATAGGTGTTTTTGGAAAAATAGGCTTTTGCGGCTCGAAAAGTTGTTAAAGGCCCCTGGGAGGACATTTGCTATTCGGACTCTCACTTTGGATACGGGGTAACCCATTTCCAGGCAGCTGCTAAGCACAAACCGGGATTGGATAAGGGGAGGTCATCCCCTTCGTTTGAAATTTTGTTTTGGCGGGAAAACCAAAAGTCACCTGCGTAACTTCCTGGCAAGTTTTGGATCGATTTTTGGAAGTGTTTTATCGAGATTCAATCGCCAAACTAAGTTGGGATGGACTTGAATGGAGTAAACAAGGTTGGTACATCTGTTTATATCGATTAGAATGGGCTGAATGATCGGGTTTTGATAAAACAGGAAAAATAAAATAAAAATGGAAACAGACAAAAGTTTCGAATTATATTTAGAAGTTACATGCTATATTTTGCAAGGATTTGTTTGTAGAAGCATAAGAGGATAGTTTGGATAATTCAGGAAGGAGGTGAAGTGATTAAACAGGTTAGAATATCCAAAACTTGGCCGATAAGAAAAAATTATTTTTGGGGAAGAAAAAGAGATTTTGATCGAGTTTAAACCGAGCTGTGAGATATATATAAGCTCTAGAGAGGCTAAGGACGGGTTACGAACACTTTGGAGAAGTTTAGAGCCTTAGAGAAGCGAAAAAAAATCAACTGGAGTCGAGTACAGAAACTTTTCTGCTGCTGCGAAGAAGAACACGAAGAACATAAGACCCTCAGAGTCAGTTGCAGAGGCAGACTTATTTTCAGTGACAACGAGGTACGGTCGCATCTTCCTGCAGTCACTGAAGCCTTTCAACAACAATTCCGACTTCTGTTTTAGACCTTCAGCAACTGCAGAATCCGCTGTTTTAACACTTTTCTCCCTTTTAATCAACTTTTGAGCCATAAACATGTATTTTGAGATTATGATTAATATGAGGAGCTAAACCCCATTGCTGAGGCGATAGAGGAAGCTATTTTTCCAACAAAAAGTGGTATATTCTATTTTATTTATTTTATTTCAATTATTTTTATGATTATTTGCCTTGATTTATAATTGTTTGAATGATTTTTGTTAAGCAATTGTTATTTCTTTTGATAGAGCATGCTTAGCCATAGGTTCTTGATGCTTTATACTTTGGATTTACACTTGTTATTTTGAAAATCTACATGTTGCAATAGCTTAGAATCAAATTAAATGCAAAAATTGAATAAATATAAATACTAGATAAAATCACTTTGAACTTGGAAAATAGTGGAATCTTAGTCTCAGTGTTCTTTAATATTGATATCAACTTTGTCAGTGTTTGCTATAATTTTTAGTGATTTTTCTATTTAGTTTTGAATTTAAGTCTAAAATTATCCTTCACAAGTTCGAGAATCGAATCCCTCTTTTTACTACAACTAAAATTCACATCAAATACCCTATTTTGCTGTTGAAAACCTAGCTCATGTAATTGATGTGTTCCTTTAACATTAATATACAATTTTAGAGCTAACTTCTACCCCATCTATACCAGCACCAACACAGCTACGAATCTATTACTTTAGATTAAGCAACAGCTAGCATGGTTTCGAATTTCAATCACATTTCAATTTATAACTAACTTTACATTAAAACACTAGAGAAGAAGTACCCAACTACAATAAAACAAATCCAAATCATGAAGAAGAAGTACAAACAACTTACATTAGCAGCAGCAATTGAACCCCTCCTATTGGTAGAAACGTTACTCTGAAGTCTGAGCATTATCCCATACCTTCTCTGTCTTGAATTTTATACCTAATCTTCTTCGTTCCCTTTTCTCCACTCTATTTATAACAATTGAATTTCTACTTTCTTTATTAGTTTCATTCAAATCCCTATCTTCAGAACACCATCGCCGTGATCTAACCTAATTAGAACCAGAGAGAGTGAATAACGTCAAAAACCTTCAACCTAGCACCACTAAACTAAATTAGATCGATTTGGATCCCCAATTAAAATCGGGAAATGGGGTTTGAATCTGTAACAACATGGTTAAGATAATTAGGAAATATTTTGATACGTTTGGGATGATTAGCCACAGATTTGAAAACAAAAATGCGAATTACAGGGCAAAGGTGAGATAGAGGGAAGGTTGTTGTTGATATTTTGCAGAGAAAAGAACGAAGAAGAGAAGAATCGAGACAAAGAAAAAAAAAGAAAAAAAAAGAAAAATCCCAGCTTACCGTTGTACCCTTTGTTTCTAATGAACTAGGAATTGGCTTCATTTAACTTGGTCTGGGGTCCGTTTTCAACAAAGTCAATATTTTTTTTCTTTTCTGTCAGTAAACTAATTTATCGATATACCCTCAGTTTTATTTTTACATATTTAAAAAAAAAAAAGTGATACAAGGGTAAAATAGTCCAAAATAATTTGCAGCTTGTTAGTTACTGTTCAAGGGACAGTTCGCTTTATATTATATATAATATATAATATATAGATACATAGAATAGATTTACCTGATTTGTCAGAACCGAATATTTTATATAAGGGCACCTCTATCAAAATGCCTGCTCTTTTCTTTATATTTAGTATATAAGATATAAGATAAGATATATACTACACTTGTTTTTCAACTTAATTACAGTGGGCTGGTGAAAGAGAACTAACAAACCCACAAATTCAGTAAAATGAAAAGAGGGAGGAAAGAAGTAAGTTTTTCTAACAACATTCATATCGACTCCAGAAACAATAGAACTTCACGTCTCCCAGCGAGCCCCAAATCAGATAGAACCAACGCACTCTCAGAATCGCTAAAAACAAGCCTAGTAGGATATGGGATCACCTGCAAAGAAAACAAGTCAAACCTTCATCAAACATTTCAGCAAATTGCAAACCACCCCATTATTCATATATTAGTTTCTGATCCATGTTAACCTACACTGATGGCATGGGTCGTATTTAAGACAAAAGAGTGCAGCAAATGAAATAGGGGAAGAGAACATACCAATCTGTAGGTGCCAGGCCTAACCTCTCTACCCACGTCTAGGTAGCTGAAAACAGACTGCAATAAAAGAATCAACCATCATATAGAATACATCAAAAAAGCCAGCACAAAGTAACTTAATTGCTAGCTATCTGCCCAATTAACCTGTAAGCTGTCAGACATCAGAAAACGGTGGCAACATCGCGAACCATCTGGCAATCTAAATCGAAGATTTATCATATTCTCTTCATCAACTTCTTCTGAAGCTAGCCTCCCAAGCTCCTATAATCATTAAGAAAAGTTACCAAACAGTAGAAGGTGTGGTTGTATCTGAATCGGATATTTAGGATGCAAATTTTTTATTCAATATAAAATTCTCGATACATCTAAAACCGTGCTTCAGCTACGTTAAACAAGGGGAGCTGATTACGATTACCTGTGACAGATTTTCAGAACGGATTCCTTCTGCAGCAGCATAATCCTTCTTCATCCAGGACCTGACATGCGACGCCACTTCAAGTTCATATCTAGCATCTTTGAGAAGACTTTTCAGATCTTCCTTAGTCTTCCCTCTAATGCCGTTCTTTACTTTCTTCGATAACGCTTGTAGCTTGACATTCAGCATTTCAAGGTGATATAACATACAAGAGTGATGAGCTTCAAGCTTGTTCCTCTCACTGTTAGGTAGTTTCTCTTTTAGCATGCACTCAACATTGGCAAGTTGAATTCTTGTATCTCCTACTTCAGATTCCAACGCTACGTAATCCTTTAAATCATCCACAGCCATCACGCCTTTTCATACTTAGAAACTAACCTTTGACAACGGCCTACTTCTGACGAAGCAGCAGCAGCAGCTGATTTGAGCTAATAAAAAACAAAAGTAAATCAAATAGAGGCAACTTTAAAAGGCAATTAGATTATTGCGCATAAGTCCGCAAAAACTAGTTCAGATATGCTTGTTAAGTAGAAAACTGAAAATGCAAAGATAATCTGAAGCCTAAACTCACTGGATTTTGCTCTGCATGCGAGCCTGTGTGTATCAAGCATAAGCATGAGAGGTCGATAAACAAACTGAGAAGAGAATCAAAGCATCAAAAACTAACTCTCGAAGAAAAAGAAAAAAAAGCTAAAAACCTTTCAGCAATGTGTATTGAGATTCAAAGAGAATCAGAAATGACTAGTTAAAAAATACCTGAATCTGGTTGTCAGTAATTAAAGCTTCAAGTTCTTTATCCAGCCCAGGAACATCAGTTCCAAAGGTACTAGCAATCATACGAAGATCAACAGGGACAAACGGATCCACGTATTGAATAAGAGCCTTCTGACGGATATGACTGTACAATCTCTTGACATGGTCATGTAAATGAATGTCCAGCAGTATAACCGCTTTGAGGTTTCCAAGACACTTGAGACAAGAAGTGTAATGGCTACAAATGAGGGAAAACAAGTTAATAAAGAAGATATGCGGAAACCACTTGAGCAAAAAAAGATAGTTAATACTTTATATTAAATGCAGATTGAGAGGAAATCCCAATTCACAGCAGTATGTCCATAGTTCAAACCGACATTAGCTGAAATGGTATCCAACTAACTTTTAGGACCAACTCATATAAATTTACCTCGAGTAGAAATCATTAATAATCTCCCTTACTTCAGGTACTAGCTCCAAGAAATTTTGATAGTTCGAATTATCAATCAACTTGTTCTGCGAACAGATTAACAAGAGTTGAATGTTCAGACTTCTAACCAGTAACCGTATTTATATTACATATTTCAGATGAAGGTTAGGTGCATGCCTTTAACTCGATCCTGTCGAAGCTGGCAAGAGCACATAACCCACCATAAGTAGCCACGTCTCGACGGGATATTACTTCTGTATAGGTATCACCCAATCCTGGACCTGCTTCTAGAAACTGCATATGGAGATAATGAATTAAACGGTGTAGTAAAAGATAAAGCCACGCAAACATAAAAAAGCAAAGTATAACTACATTTGCAGAATCAATGTCTGTAATAATAAGACATACAGAGCATTTGACAGACAGTCAATTGTATTAAACAATCTACAGAAGTCGTAGTGTTCATATCGTTTTCATATATACACCATGTTTCCCTTATTTTATTGATCAAGTATAAAAATAAATGAGGTTCCAGGAAAAGATTATAGATGAGTCAATCAAAAATACAGTGACATATCTCTAATAAAAGATTAAGATAGTACGGTATAACAGATGGATAAGTAGTGAGAGAGCCACAGCACCGTGAAACATGTCTCTAATAAAAGTAAAAGAACACCAAAATGGAACGGAAACAAACCTTGCAGGCAGCTAGTTTATACTCGTTAGCTTCCAGGTGATATAACCCAGCTGTGCATAGCAGCTTTGCAATTGCAACAGGGTCCAGAGGCTCTGAAACCTGCTCAGCTGTACTAATGAATGTCGGCACCTCAGAGAATTGACCCATCTCAATGCTAACTAAAATTGCATTCAAACACATCTGTAAGATGTGCTTTGATGTAGTACAGTAATCACGAGTAAGAGCATAGTTCTTGAATGCCTCGCTGAGGTTCCCATGGGAATAGTGAAAATCCCCAAAATCATTGTATCCCATTCTGATGCTCTCTTTGATCAAATTTGTCTGGACAGAAACATCCGTAATAAAATGCAAGGTCACATTGAGTGAAATAAAGGAACAAAAGAAAGAATAGTAATTGTTTATCTCATTTGATTCTTACTTCATCATTCTTGAAATAATCAGCCAACAAAGAAAACATACAAAACATTTCTGACAGGTTATACAAGAAAAAAATTACAGCAATAACATTTTGAACAAATTTCAAGCCCAAGCATTATTTCTGACTTTGTAAAAACTCAAGTAACCCAAACCTATAAAACCGCAATCTATTTGTGGTGTCCACTGGTTCACATTCGAGTAGCCTATACATGTTTCATTAACACTCAATTCGTAAGGACATATTTCCAACACAGGGAATGTTCTTATTAACCCATAGTGATGAACAAAACTAGCAGAGATGTTGGTGAATATTCTTATTTAGCCACCATATTATGAAACAAATAGAGAAGTGAACCATATCACATAGGGATTGTTGGATTGATTTTGTAAACGTAGCTTAAAACTTAAAAGAGCAACAAACAATTTCCCATCCATGTTATGAAATGTTTTCACAACAAGGACGCAAACACAAAAACCAACTTGATATGAGGACTGGTTTCTAGATAAGTAAGAAGAAAATTTCGCTAATTTTTGTGTCCCTAATAGGTCATGTCCTACAAATCTACTGATAGTTCACAGCTCATTGTAGTTCTAAAGCCCATACTTATTTCAGGAGCGAACAAATCAATTGAACAAGAAAAATAAATCACAGCAATAAAATCTCAAGTGAATTCCATGTTTCATCACCACATTAAAATTCAAACAACTTTTTCCCAACACAAGACATGCTCTTATTAACCCATACAAATAAACAACACTAGTAGAAACGATACACAACAGTAGAAAAGATACCATAGTAGATTCCATACATCCAATTAAACAGAATGTAAAGCCAGTAACCCTTAACCTCAGATTCTTTGTCAACAAAGTGACCTAATTACAAAATCAAGGAAAACCGCATCACAGACTAATTACAAAATCAACACAAACACATCACAACAACTAAGTCACCGAACCTAAACCCTCACAAAATCATACCATATACATTCACACAAAGTAACCAAACAAAATCTCATCAAGATCAACAAAAACACACAGGAACAACTAAAGATTAAAGAGTACCAAAAACCCTAAAAAAAAAAGATTAAGAAATCATACCCTGTAAGCATTAAGCTCACTCTCAAGCTTGTCCTTCCTGACTTCCACTTTGCGATCAACAGTATCATCCCAGCTCTGATCTAAATCAATCTTTTCAACAACTTCTTTAAACAGATTGACCTAATTACAAAACACAAATACATCACGACAACAAATCACCGAACCAAAACCCTCACCTCTCAGGATATTCACCAACAAAGTAACACAACAAAATCTCATCAAGATCAACACAAACACACAGAAACAACTTACGATTAAAGAGTACCAAAAAACCCTAAAAAAAATCAAGAAATCATACCCTGTAAGCATTAAGTTCACTTTCAAGCGTCTCCTTGTTGGCGAAATGCGGAAGTACTGTGATGGGTTTATAGAAATGAATATAGGAGAAGATGTTGGTTAATTGAAAAGGTGAGGCTTTGATTAATTTAGGAAATGAAAATGTGTACAAGGGAATTTTAGTGTAGCACTTTGGCCGGCACTTTGGCTTTTACTCTAACTCTAGCTCTCACTCTACTAACTTCTTTACTCACTTGAGCCTTTTTTCTTTTTGAATTTTTGGATTGGTTACAACATGATCCAAACTTGCCTATCTAGATAGTTCTAAAAGTAGCTCTTTAGGCTTTACTTTACACTAAAGTATTTGACCGACTTCATACCAACTCTAGACTTTTCTAGATTATTGAAGACATGAATCCGGCAAACTCTAGTTTGCTCTGGATTGTTCTTTATCTTAGCCGTTAGCAACTCTTAGCTGATTCTAGAGTACTCTTCTTAATATCTTTTCATATTAATTATTTAGCTAACTAGATGACTTATCTAGATTATTCTAGATTTTCAATATCACAAATTAATTAGTATTTCTAACACCCCCTCTTAATTTGTGATTTTAAGCTTGTCTCTAAAATGATTGAACTTATCTACCGTAACGGCTTTTGTGAAAATGTCGGCACTTTGATCTTGTGTCGGACAAAATTCGAGCTCGATTTCCTTGTTTTCTACAAGCTCTCTGATGAAGTGGTGTCGTAGCTCTATGTGCTTCGTCCGTCCGTGGAAGACTGGATTTTTTGTCATTGCGATTGTAGACATATTGTCATAGTAGATAGTTGTCGGCTGATTTTGCCTTTGTTGTAGGTCGGTCATTATTCTTCTCAACCATACTGCTTCACATGCTGCACTTGTTGATGCTATGTACTCTGCTTCGGCTGACGATAGTGCCACCGCACTTTGTTTTTTAGAACTCCAAGAGATAACTTTTGTTCCCATACAAAAAACATAGCCTGATGTGCTCTTTCGGTCATCAATAGAACCTGCCCAATCGCTATCTGTGAAGCCAATTAAATCATTGTCTTTTTCTCTTGTATACTTGATGCCAAAATTCTTTGTTCCCTTGATATACCGAAGAATTCTCTTAGCGGCGGCATAGTGTAATTTGCTTGGCTCGCTCATAAACCGAGAAACAATGCTGGTTGCATTGACTATGTCTGGCCTTGTATTTGTTAAGTAGATCAGTGAGCCAACTAGACTTCTGAATAAGGTTGGATCAACTTTTGTCGCTCCATCATTTTTTGCCAACTTCTCATTAGTAGCCATTGGAGTTGCAATTGGTTTGCAATCTATCATGTTGAACCTTTTCAGTAAGTCTTCTGCATATTTTTCTTGGGAAATGAATATTTCTTCTAGAGATTGTTTTACTTGAATCCCAAGAAAATATCGCATAAGTCCTAAGTCTGTCATCGCATATTCTTTCATCATCTCCTTCTTAAATTTTTCTGCCATCTCTTGTTTTGTGCTGGCGTAAATTAAATCATCAACGTAGAGACAGACAATTAGGAAGTCCGTACCTTGTTTTCTGATGTAGAGTGATGGCTCACTTGGACTTTTTTCAAATCCATTATCTCGGAAGTATTTGTCTATTTTGCTGTTCCATGCACGCGATGCTTGCTTGAGGCCATATAGTGCTTTGCGGAGATGATATACCATTTTTTTTTCCTTTGCGGGCATATCCTTGAGGTTGTTCCACGTACACCTCTTCTTCAAGTTCTCCGTTTAGGAACGCCGACTTTACGTCTAACTGGTAGACTTTCATTTTTAGTTGAGCTGCCAAAGCTAACACCATCCGGATTGTTTCCATGCGAGCGACTGGGGCGAATATCTCGTTGTAATCAATTCCTGGTTGCTGGGAGTATCCTTTTGCAACTAGCCTTGCTTTGTGCTTTTGAATTGACCCATCTTCATTATATTTTGTCTTGTAGACCCATTTCAGACCAATTATTTCTTTGTCAATTAGCTGATTAACAAGCTCCCATGTCTTATTTTTCTCGATTACTCGCATTTCTTCGTCCATGGCATGTCTCCATTTTTCTTCTTTTGCCGCTTCCTCATATTTTTGAGGTTCTAGTGCTATAAATGCATAATTAGATATATCATAAATATCTCTTAGGGAACGCACTTTTCTAGGTGGGGCACTTGATTCAGATGAACTTGGACTTTGTTGTATTGGACTAGGAGATCTCGGTCTTGCTGGTGGAGTATTATCTTCTTGACGTGGCTGATCTGGCTCGTCTTCGAAGAGTAGTGGCAACTCATGGTTTTCTGGTTCATCATTCCAATCCCATGATTTGAATTCATCAAAGATAACATCTCTTGAAATTACCAGTTCCTTTGTATTTGGCTTTAGAAGTCTATATGCTTTAGACTCTTCGCTGTATCCGATGAATATTAGCTTTTCTCCTTTTTCATCAAATTTTTCTCTATGTTGGGATGGAATATGAGAATATGCTACGCAACCAAAAATTCTGAAAGAAGTTACCTCAGGCTTTATCTTATGCCAAGCTTCATATGGAGTTTTGTTGAGAACTGCTTTTGTTGGCGAGCGATTAAGGATGTAGACTGCCGTGTTGACTGCTTCTACCCAGTAGCTGTTGGGTAGCTTCCTTGCTTTTAACATATTGCGAGCCATTTCTACGATTGTATGATTTTTCCTTTCCGCGACGCCGTTTTGTTGTGGAGTGTATCGGATGGTGAGATCCTTTTTAATTCCATTTTCTTTGCAGTAGTTGATAAATTCATTTGAAGTAAATTCTCCACCACGGTCTGTACGGAAAACCTTCAATTGATGGCCACTTTGCTTCTCTGCCAACGCCTTGAACTCTAGGAATTTAGTGAATGCCTCGGACTTTTGCTCGAGAATATACACCCACATCATCCTGGTATAATCATCCACAAATAGGAGAAAATATCTTCTGTTGTTGAGTGAGGTTGTTCTTGTCGGACCGCAGATATCGGCGTGCACCAATTCGAGGGGCCTTCTTGCTCTCCACGATTTATTTGTAAATGGAAGTCTATGAAACTTCCCAAGAATACAACCTTCACATATTTTATCTCCACCGCTGATATTAGGAAGACCGATTACCATGTTCTTTGATTTTAGAACCTTCAAGGATCTGTAGTTGAGATGCCCGTATCTCAAATGCTATAACTTGCATTCATCAATATGATTGGTACTCATTGCACAATTTCCAATTGACGGCATAGATAGAGGAAAGACAAAATTTTCTGACATTTTTACTTTTGCCACCAATTGCTTATTAATTTTATCATAAATTGTGCATTCTCCGTCTTCAAAATGTAGTGAGTACCCTTTTCTTATAAGTTGTCCAACACTTAATAAATTTTGAGCTAGGCCAGGAACATAAAGAACATCAGATATGTATCGAGCTTTACCTGACCTTGTACGTACGGATATGACTCCTCTTCCTTCAACATTCTGGAACTTTCCATCTCCGAGTTTGACCGGTGGAATCTCTTGCTCCTCCAATTTTACAAAATATTCTTTGTTTCCTGTCATATGGCTGCTGCATCCGCTGTCAACGTACCATATACCTTGCGCTTCTTGTTGCGAGGTGTGGCAGGAATAAAATACTTGATTTTGAGATTCATTTTTCTCGGTATAGTTAGCTTCATTGAGCCAACAATCTTTTTCCATGTGATTTAATTTATCACACTTGGTGCACTTGTACTTGCAATTTTCAATTGCATGGCCAAATTTTTTGCAGACATTACAACGAAGATTTGAGGAGTAATTTCTTCCGTACCTTTTGTTATTGTTTCTATAACCTCCTTTTCCACTTCCACGTCCGCGGTAGTAATTTTTGGGTCCTTGATTTGAAGTCGACCCTTTCTCGTGAGGTGATGTTGATGACGATCCCCCTCTGGAGCTTTCTTTTCTGGCTTCCATATTTTTCTTTTCACTATAATTTATTTTTGATTGAAATGCCTGCTCCAACGGTTGTTCCGCGAACCTATTTATTCTTTTCTCGTGCGCCTCTAATGAACCCATTAATTCATGTACCGAGAGAGTCGATAAATTTTTTGACTCCTCAATGGCAGCGACGATATGGTCGAATTTGAACGGTAAGCTTCTTAAAATCTTTTCTACAACTCTTTTATTTTCTATGGTATCTCCATAACTACTGATTTGATTTACTATTCCAGTAACTCTTGAAAAGAAGTTCTGGATAGTTTCATTTTCTTTCATAAGTAAATTGTCAAAATCTCGCCATAAATTTTGTAGTTTTATGGAGATTACCTTTTCCGAACCTTGGAATGCAACTTTGAGAATATTCCAGGCCTCCTTCGAAGTTTTTGCCACTGAAATTCGAGGAAAAATAGCTTTGCTTACCCCTTGTTGTAGAAACAGTAGTGCTTTAGCATCTTTCTTCTTATTTTCTTTGTACTCCTTTTTCTTTGCATCCGTCCATGACGATAGAGTTTCTGCCGACTCGGGTACATCATAACCTTCTTCTACAAGATCCCATAGGTCTTGAGAAATAAACAATGTCTTCATTTGTAGACTCCAATAATCATAACTCTCACCATCAAAAATTGGAATTAAACTTTGGGCATAATTGAAACCTTGAATACTTTGGTTAATTTTCATGGGTAGAGTTTTGGGATTACTGGGTTAAGTTGGCTCTGATACCAAATTTGTTGGCGAAATGCGGAAGTACTGTGATGGGTTTATAGAAATGAATTTAGGAGAAGATGTTGGTTAATTGAAAAAGTGAGGCTTTGATTAATTTAGGAAATGAAAATGTGTACAAGGGAATTTTAGTGTAGCACTTTGGCTCACTTAGTTTACAAAGAGGCACTTTGGCTCTTACTCTGACTCTAGCTCTCACTCTACTGACTTCTTTACTCACTTGAGCCTTTTTTTGTTTTTGAATTTTTGGATTGGTTACAACATGATCCAAACTTGCCTATTTATAGGCAGTGAGTGACCGACCATTTACTTTCTAGATAGTTCTAAAAGTAGCTCTCTAGGCTTTACTTTACACTAAAGTATTTGACCGACTTCATACCAACTCTAGACTTTTCTAGATTATTGAAGACATGAATCCGGCAAACTCTAGTTTGCTCTGGATTGTTCTTTATCTTAGTCGTTAGCAACTCTTAGCTGATTCTAGAGTACTCTTCTTAATATCTTTTCATATTAATAATTTAGCTAACTAGATGACTTATCTAGATTATTCTAGATTTTCAATATCACAAATTAATTAGTATTTCTAACACTCCTTCCTGACTTCCGCTTTGCGATCAACAGTATCAACCCAGGTTTGATCTAAACCATACGCGCTCCCCAAATCCCCATCAATCTTTGCCACTACTTCTTTAAACAGATTAGTATTCTCGCCCTTTTTAATCTCTTCATAAGCAATTCTTAGTGCATCTAACTTCATCTCTTGATTACCACATCTATCAGCAACGAACATAAGTCTGGTTACTTTTGTTCTGCCGCTGTATAGACCTGCATATACTTCTACATCCAGTAATTCACTACTCAAATTAGGTTTACTTCGTTTTTCTTCACCACCACCATTACTGTATATTTCATCAACTATCATTACTGACGTGATTTCATCATCGCCTTCCATGGTTTTTCTTTTACTGACGTGATTTCATCATCTATCATTACTGACGTGATTTCATCATCGCCTTCCATGATTTTAGAACAGGACCTTTGCTTTCTCTCTCTCTTTTATTTATTTATTCTGGGAATTCATTATATGCACCAATTTAATCAGTGACCCTAATGCCCCTGGAAGCTCAGTCCACCTTGTTTGACTCTATTACTGAGTCAAATGTAGTTAGTGTTAGTGGGCATTATGCATATTTCCAAATCAAGTCCATCACCATAACTGATTTGAACCATTTTGGTTCATTACCCCCATGTGAATATCAAGCTCCTTGACTTCATTTAAACATTTGGTTTTTTTTTTTTTTTTCTCACGTTGCTCCGAATTCCCGTAGTTATAAAGTTTCAACCTGGACCCATCTGATAATGAAACCAGAAAGTCCTCCCAGATAGTATATCTCAATTAAATCTTCAGGTCATTACTGATCAAATATCCATTACCAAACAAAACCTTTTGGAATGAGAGAATGATCTTCTTCATCTAACTTTTCTTCTGGATTTTTTCTTTTTATCCATTACCAAACAAAACCTTTTGGAATGAGAGAATGATCTTCTTCATCTAATTTTTCTTCTGAATTTTTTCTTTTTGAAAAACTTTTGATTCTATGTTTGCTATTCTCTTTGGTCTGATTTTTTTAAAACGCTCGTAGAAGGTTTTAGTAAATCAGTCTTTGTTATCTTAACCTCATATTCTTATATTTATTATAAGTAAATTTACCCTATCTTGGTGATGTTTTATAACTGTTTTTGCAGGATTTTCATAGATGTTCCTTGTGTAGTCCCAGTGGTGGTTAATTAGTAGTGATTAAATTCAAATCGGTGGTTCCTCTGAAGTTTGTCACGGTAGTGTATGCTTTATAAAGCAGTGGTGTTTTTTGGTTATTCTCTTTTTAGTTGTGGATTCAAAAGTCGTTTGAATCTTTGGTATTGCATTGATGAGATCACACATATCTCATTTGCATCATCCTTTCTTGAGTAGATCTCCTTCATCATGTCCACATCTATATTTTTCCAGTAAACTCGATTTCTCTACCCCTCCCGTGATTGTAGCATGTTTACTGGGAAACTTTCCCACTTTTCAAATTTCAAAAATATATTCAAAACTGTCAACCCGGATAATATGTTTCATAACCAACAAGTAAGGAAAATAAAAGATATTCATACTCCCAGAATCTTTTTTAATCTCATTAAGTATCCTGCAAACCATATAAACCCCTATAGATATCCAACAAGCAAAACAAACCCTAAAAAGCAGAATATTTCCTCCCACAAGGTTTGTCTCTCTCAACTTCTTTTTGAAGAAATGGTGTCGCACGGTAATGGACAGATTGAAAATCTCAATTCAAGTATGCAAATGGCAAGAATTGTTACTAACCCAATAAGACCTATAAGAAGAATCATTAAGTTCTTATCACATTGCCTCTGCTCAAGTGGCTGCTGATGATACTGATGAATATACTTTTAATCTGTTAGGCAAAATCATGTTCAAAAAGCTTTTGGATCATGAAGATGTGAAAAAGGAAATCAATGCACGTTGGAGAAGTTACAGGAGATATGAAATCATTACAAAGGGTACTAATCTATTCCTTTTTCGTTTTCAATAAAAAGAATCATATGACGGAGTTTTTGCTAAAACATGGGACATCCTGGGTCACTTATTGGCTCTGATAAATTATGATCCAAATATCCCAATCAAAGAAGACAAGTTTGAACACCGTACTTGGAGTGTCAAACTAAAAAATCTTGGTAACATTATCTTGAATGAAAGGTTGATTGCTGATATCTCTAAAGACATAGGTAAAAGAGTTTTACTTGAAGGAAGGAGACGATTACCTAGGGGAAGTGTAACTAACACTGTGTATTTAGAGGTAAAACTCAAAGAGCCTTTGTGAAGAGGTGGGTGGGTTGATCTACCAAATTACCAAAGAAAGTGAGTCATTTACCACTTTGAAATGCAACCATACAAAATATGTAAAGATTGTTGGGTGGTTGATCATGTGGATGTTGTTTGTGAGTGGTTAGCACAAGAACAAAAGGTTAAAGCAATGACTGATCAAAAATATGCAGTGTGGAGTCAAATGGAAGAATGAAAGAAATTTTTGGCTGCCTATATAACATCTACAGGTGCTGAGATGATGGATGGTGGTCGGGAAACATAAGAGGGTGCTATTAGTAATCCAACCCTTAACGTACCCTCAACTAATACCTAAATTGCTTGATTACTGAGTTAGGGATTGAAGATGCAGATATGACAAAGACGAAGAGAACTAAAGAAGAAGGTTTGTCGAATAATCCTAATCCTCCCAATCTTAATTCAATTAATACCCGTAATAATCTCATTTATCAAACTGAAAGTAATGAGATGGAAGTTATGGTAGAATATACGGTGGTCTTCTTGTGGACCACAAGATGGAATACCAGCACAACTATGTTGATGAGAACCCTACAAAGGAATTTGATAACTCACAGAATCACTTTGAACATCGAAAATCAGGTTTTTACTCTAAACCCTAATTTCATTTTTCATTTTTCTCATAATTTTAGGTTTATTTTGGTTATTTACAAATCCGCAAATTTAATTCCTTTCTTACTAAGATAATTTTAATCTGTAGTGATTTCAATTTTTTCATTCACTCTAGTTTTTTAATTCCCTATTTACGTTTTGGCATTCCACTAGATAGTGTAAGTTGCATGTTTATTCATCTCCTTGCTGAACTTAGGCTTTGTACTGACAAAAGCATTCTGAACAATAGTAAAGAATTTCACCTCCTGAGCTTAGCTAGAATTTCCTTTCTAGATCTTGTTCTTAAGTACCTTTGGGGTGAGCTTGTGTATTGGGTGAAATTCTTTACTATTAGGTGATTAACAATAGTAAAGAATTTCACCTCATGCGTTAGGTTTTAAAATTTCGTGTGTCATCCTCATAGCATCACTAAGTGGAAAAAAGAGCTCATTTTAGCTCATTATTCCAATTCTGATATAAGGATTCTGTCTTGGAATTGCCAGGGTTTTGGCAACCCAACAACTAGGACTTTTTTATCCAATTTAATTAAGTCTAAGAACCCAGACATTATCTTCCTTTGTGAAACAAAAAATAATCTTAAAAAATTTCACCAATACTAGAAAAGATTCAACTACCCTAACAATTGGGTATGTCCTTCAGTGGGTCTCTCATGTGGTATTGCACTTTTATGGAAGTCTGGGTTTAACTTTATAATTTTGCAAAACACAGAATGATTAATGCAATGGTCTCTGTTGATCCAAGCAAGCCAGAGTTCCTAGTAACTTTTCTTTATGGTTCCACATATCATGATGAAAGGTTATCCCAATGGAACTATATTAAAGAAATTGGAGAAATGGTCAATACTCCATGGTTAATCATTGGTGATCTTAATATCACTATGCATAAACATGAAAGGTCTACCTTTGCCAACCCAACTACAACTGATTTTCCAATAATTCAGCAAATTATTGATTTTTCAGACCTCTCTGATCTTGGTTTTTTAGGCAGTAAATTCGCATGGTCTAATAGACAATCTGGAGATGATCTCATAATGGCCAGACTAGATAGAGCTTTGGTTAATGGCTTATGGTTACAACACTACAAGAACTCCCAACTCAGTCACATTAATACCATTGGCTCATACCATATTCACATTATCTTGAGCACTGAATCAAATAATCATCAAGGTAAAAGGCCTTAAAGGTACTTTAAATGTTGGTTTAAGGACCCAACCTCCCATGAGGTCATAAAACAATCCTATAAAACCAACTTAAGAGGTTCCTATGCTTTTTGTTTCATTAATAGATTAAGGATTGTTAAATTTGCTCTTAGAAATTGGAATTTAAATCACTTTGGAAATATTGACCAAAAGGTTAAATATTTGAGCAATCAACTGCAATTTTTGAGTAGTCAATCTCCTACTACTCAAAACATTGAGTCTGTTAAACAAGTTGAAAAATACCTTGAGCACTGGTAAAAGGTGCAAGAGGAATTCTATGCTAAGAAAAGTAGGGAAGATTATATAAAGTGCTTTGATAAAAACACTAGTTTTTATCATACTTCTGTTAACAGAAGGAAACAGTACAACGATATTTCTACCCTAAAAAATAACAATGGTCAATGGATTGATGACATGGATCAACTTGAAGACTTATTAGTCTCTCACTTCAGCTCTATCAGCTTCACTTCCAACCCATATCAGGATATTACGTTCCTTAATTGCATCGACTCTTGTATTACTAGTGAGGACAATGACAAATTATTGAGTCATGTGACCCTTCAAGAAGTCAAAGATATAATTAAACAGATGAAACCATGTCCTTCCCCGGGACCTGATGGGTTTCCTCCGCGACTTTATAAACAGAACATGGATCTGCTTGAAATGGATGTTTGAAATGTGATTAGGTCTTTCTTTGATTCCAGACATCTTCTCAAAGAAATGAATCACACCCTTTTACTCTTATACCAAAAGTGAATAACTCGTCTTCTCCATTGACTTTGTGCTACTATTTTAATATAAATAAATACTTAATTATTATTGATAGACCAATAGTTGTAACTCTGATCCACCTATTTTTTGGTTTAAAAATATACCTCTACGGTTATTTCTTCATAAATTGATGTTTAATTTCTGAGAATTCCTACACCCATAGAATTGGCAATTTTTAGCCATATCATAATCTGGCATGGAATTTACTTATAGATTTATTAGTATCTAATATCTATTTTCTATTTTGAAGCTGATGCGAAGATTGTTATTCAGTCAATTGTTAATCCTACTCCTATTATCTATGTGAAAATTAAGAGAATTATTAGGATAAGTCTTATGGTTCTCCAAGTTCAACGTTCAAGCTTAAGAAGGCGTTTCCAAAGTCCAAACTCAAGTTGTGGATCAAGCAAAAACTTGAATGCAAAGTTGAATCAAATTTTATGTATTCAACAATTTGGCGTTAAGAAATTACGTTGTTACGGCCAAAGAAATCTGAGCCATCATATCCACACATCCGTCGGCGATCCAACGGTTCCATTCTTTATGCTAAATCATTGGGTGTAGCTGCACCAAACAATTAGGTGCAATGTGCTTGAATCAAGCAAAACCATAAAAACTTAGTCCCCAATTCAAACTGGCGTGTATTCAATTTTTTGCTTGAACTTGGAGAACCATAAGACTTAGAGCAACTAAAACAGTTATTAGAAGATTTTAGCTTTAGGAAAGCCAAGTTTTATCAATAAAGATGGCAATCAAGCAGCAGACGCCATACTTAAATAAAACATTTATTATCCCAAGGATAAAATCATTATAAATAACTGAAAACTGTTGTAGGGCCTACGGCCCATGGGTGTGCGGCCCAACTAGAAGCCTAAGGGTTTCTCTTTACATGTATATAAAGGATACTTTACCTATGTAATAAGCTAATCAATAGAAATCCTTTTCTTCCCCGCGTCTTCCTTTTCCCCCTATTATTCTACAGCAATACATTATCATGCACGAAGCTATACCGCAGAGTTATATTGATTGGTTGATTTTTTTTTCTACATATGGATTATCGTCGACCAAATATCGAATTCGATGGAATCAAATCAGCTAAGTTGGATCTATTTTTTCCTTTTTTTTCCATGATTGATTAAAAAAAATATTCATATCATGATCTATTATTTTTTTTCTCTTTTCCATGTTTTTTTTTTTTTTTTTGTAAGTTCAAATGCATTCAAAAGCCTAACTTAGGGAGTTAGAAACCCTTACATCATTGATAGTAGAGCCTTCTAACGCTGGATTAGGATTTCCATCCCTTGCATTAGAGGTATCTACTTCTAAACTTTGCAAAATACAATTAGGTGGAGTACTGATCCAATCCACAAGATTAATGAAGGTTTTCGCCTCTTTTGCAAGAGTATCTGCCACATTGTTAGCTAATCAAGGAATGTACAAAAAGCCCAAAAAGTTTTGGAAACGACTAAATTCTCCTTTAACTTCATCCATAATTGCTTGGTTTTTCCAGGAAATTTGATAAGGTGTCCCATTAAAGTAGTCAAACAGGTTCTTGCAGTCTCCTTCCACGTTGAAGTTTGTCAATCCCCTTTCTGTCGTCCATTTAGCTCCCTATAACATTCCTAAAGCTTCCGCTTCTTCTGGGGTAGAAGCTGTGAATGGTCCTTCACTGCTTTGTTCAAACTTGCCTGCATCATTACTAAGAATTAAAGAAAAACCTGCAGGCATATCCATAGAAATCCAAGCAGCATCTATATTGAGTTTTTTTTTGTGTTCTCCTAGGAGGAATCCATCTAGGAGTCTCAATTTTATCTGTTGTTATTTGTCTAAAAGGAGAGTTATCCTTATACCAGAAATCTAGATATCTTTGTATTTCTAAAGCTAATTGAGAGCTTAATTGCTGTTGTATTTCAAAGACTCTGTTGCATCTTTCCTTCCAAATGAACCAGGTTTTTGTCAAAATTATTTCTATGGGTATAGTTGGGTCTTTTTTTCCTAACCATTCCTTACATATATCTAAGAAAGTAATAGAACTATCAAAATTCAGTTCAACTGGGAATGGCTCAGCAGCCCAAACAGACTTGGCAAAGGGACAAAAAAGCAGCAGATGTTCTATGGATTCATAATCTTGACAACCAAAAGAACAGTTGGGATGAATATCCTTAATAAATTTAGATAATTTCAAATTTTTAGAAATAGCATTTTGTAAACACTTCCAAGCAAAGATTTTAATTCTTTGAGACACATTAAGGCTCCATAAATTTTTCCAAAAGGAGTCTGGTTGTCCTAAATTGTAATGGTTTACTATTCTTTCATTAAGTTTGTTATACATAGACTTAACAGTGAAGATTCCTGAATTAGTAAGAAGCCATCTGAGAGTATCTGGTTTGTTTAAGGCTATTCTGATGTTAATAACTTTCCTAGCAATATGTTCTGGAAATATTTCTAAGATTAGAGGGGAGTTCCACTTCTTAGTGATTGGATCAATGAGATCCTTCACAAGTGTTAAGTGAGAGTTAGTAGCAGTTCTAAAAGCACTAAGGTTTTCTTCTAATTTGGGTATCCATTTATCATTCCATATATTAATACTGTTACCATCTCCTATTTTCCAAATGTTGTTTTGGTCAACAAGATTAATTCCCTTACTTATACATTTCCAAATTCATGAACTAGTTGATGGAATTTTTTCTTTAAAAGCAGATGAATTTCTGAAATATCTAGGCTTTAATTGTGACACCCAAATGGCTTCAGGCTCAGTTAGTAGTCTCCAAACTAATTTGGTTATCATTGCTAAGTTAAATTTATGGACATTTCTAAATCCTAATCCACCCTTGCTTATAGGTTTACAAAGACAAGAATAAGATTTTGGGTAGTATCCTTTGTAATTAGTATCCTTGCCGCACCAAAAATATCTTTGCAAGGCATCTATTTTTTTGTGATTTTCTTTGGTAAAATGAAGCAACTAATTTGATAGCTAGCCATACTAGCCAAAGTTGATTTATTAAGAATCATTTTACTAGCCTGAGCTAGTAATTTACCTATCCACCCTTGTACTTTGTGTTCCATTTTTTCAATTATTCCTTCAAAAAGCTTTATCTTTGCTTTATTAATAAAGAGAGGAGTTCCTAAATAAGAGTCTTTGAGGTCTTTTTTTTTTCCAGTAATTTACTAATCATTCTTTGATGTTTGGGTTGGAATTTTTTGCTAAAGAAAACCCCTGACTTATCAAAATTTATTAACTGTCCTGAAGCTTTACCAAAAGAGTCAATTAATGCTAGAATATTATGACATTCTTTAAGATCAACCCTTATAAAAAGGAGACAGTCATCAGCAAAAAAAAGGTGTGAAATAGGACTATTCTTAGGGGTTATTTTAATTCCATTTATTAGCTTCTATTTTTCACCAGATAATAACAATCTGGAGAAGATTTCCATGCAAATTATGAACAGATAGGGGGAAAGAGGATCCCCTTGCCTAAGACCCCTGGAAGGATTGAAATAATGCCCAGGGCAGCCATTGAGTAAAACTGCAATGGATGTAGTTGATATGTATTGAAGAATGAGGTTGCAGAAGTTGTTGTCAAAACCAAATGCCTTCATTGCAATAATCAAAAAGTCCCAATCTACTCTATCAAAAGCCTTAGACATATCAATTTTGATTCCCATTCCAGCATGTTTCACTTTCTTTTTCTTAAAGGAGTGTATTAGCTCTTGAGCAATAAAAATATTGTCAGAGATCTGCCTTTTAAAAAGAAAGGCAGCCTGGAAGGGGGAGATTATGGTGTTTATTAAAGGTTTCATCCTATTAGCTAGGATTTTATCTATTATCTTATACATGGTATTGCAAAGACCTATAGGTCTAAAACCACTAGGGTCTTTGGGATGCCTACTTTTGGGGATAAGGAAGAGAAAGGTTTTGTTGAATTCAGGGTGAATCACCCCTGATTCAAAGAAGTGCTGGATAGCAGAAACCACTTGCTCTCCTACTGTTTCCAGTTGAGTTTGGAAAAACTAGCTGGGAAACCATCCGGTCCTGGTGATTTATTTGGTTTTAGTTTTTTAATAACTAACCAAATTTCCTTAGCAGAAGGGACAGAGTTAAGAACAGCATTCTCTTCTAAAGAAATGCAAGGATGAATTTGTTAAAATAAAATGGGATTAAGGGTTGGAGGAGAAGAAGGAGCAGAGAAAAGATTTAAAAAATAGTCAGAAAGAGTTTCCTGAATTTCAGATCTTTTGAATGTGATTTCATTATTACTCCTTCTCAGGCATTCTATATTGTTCCACTTCTTTCTTTTCATGGTTTTAGTATGAAAGAATTTAGTATTTTTTCTCTCCTAATTGTACTAAATTATCCCTAGATTGTTGTTTTTCTTTTGCTTCCTGGGTATCATAGAGATTTTCTAATTGTGAAAGTTTTTCCTTTATTTTCTCTTCTTTTTTATAAACATGGCTAGACTTATTCAAGGTATCTATTTGACTTAAAATAATTTTGATTTGTTTAGAAGGGAGACCAAAGATATTTTTCTTCCAAAAGCCTAGGTTGGTTTGAAGAGTTTCAAGGTTCAAAATTAGGGAATTGGTAGGATTATCTCTAATAACATGATTCCAAGACTCTTTAATAGTTTGAACACAAGAGCTTTCCTTTTGCCATGTATCATAGAATTTGAAAGTATATTCTAGTTTGATGAAATTAGTGTCTAAGTTCAAAGCTATAGGGCAGTGATCAGAACCATCTCCCACTAAGTGCGCGAGCTCAGCATTAGGGAATTGAGAGCTCCATTCTATATTAGCTACTGCTCTATCTAATCTCTTTTGGATATTAGCAGCATCCTCTCTATGATTATTCGAGGTATAATCATAGCCTTTGAAACCTAAATCAAAAAGACCTGCTTTACTAAGAATATTGTGATAGTAATAACAATCATATTTTTTGAAGGGTAATCCCCCAATTTTGTCCTCTTGACAGAAAATCATATTAAGGTCTCCTAATAGAATCCAAGGCATTGATTGTTTATCTACTTGTTCAAAGATCTCAGTAAGAAAATCCCAAGATAAATTTCTAGTAGCAAGGTAAGGGCTTCCATAAAAACAAGTTAGTAACCACTTCTGAGATTCAGAATTAGTTTGAACAAGGATATTGATCATGTTAATGTTCCAATGAACAATTTCAAAGGAGAATCCATAGACCCATGCTATAGCAAGGCCTCCTGCTAGTCCTATAGGGTCTACAATATGTGTATTAGGATAGTTTTTAAGGATATCTTTAACTAAACGTTTCTGGGATTTTGTTTCAAAAAGAAATAAGATTTCTGGCTTATCTACATTAATCAGTTGATTTAGGTGGTTTTGAGTGAAAGGGTTACCATAACCCTGCACGTTCCATGCTATAATTTTCATTATTGCTACTAAAACACAGAGGATCACAATCTAAATTGGGTAAGTAGAATTCTAGTTTAGAAGGGAATCGAAGAGATATGCAAAGGGGTCTAAGCAATCTAAATTAAACAGCAATGATAAAGAATTTTAACAATAATAATGATTGAGATTAGGGTTACCTGAATTTCGACCTTTGGCTCAGATGGGGACTCCAAATTGAATGAAACTGGTAAATAGCTATCTATTGTCTGTGTCTGCTCCTTAAGATTTGAGCTATATTGATCAATTTGAAGTAAATCATCCGTATCTGAAACCAAGATACGGAGACCTTTAGAAGAAGAAGAAGATGGGAAATCCAGGACAGAGAGCTTAAATGCAGATTTAGGCTGAGTTTTGGGAGATGCAGATAATGCGTGTAATGTATGCAGACTAGAATGATTAATGCTATCATGAGATGCAAAACGAGATGAAGATATTGATTTTTAGGAAATTGGGGAGGCCAAATTTTCCTGAGCATCTTCGAAAGGAGAAGAAGAGAAAGACAATCTTTTGTAAACAAAATTAAGTTCCGGAGCTAAGTTAATACTATTCGAAGAAACTGGAATGCGGACTCCCTCCCTATCTGGTTCCGGGTTAGCTTCAATCGGTTCCATTGAGTTGATAACTCGGTGAGTCTCTGAGTTAGCCGAGCAGAACGATTCATTGCTTGAAGCAGGCAAAGGGATAAAATTTTTAGGTAAGTTAAAAGGGAACGTTCTTTAGCCTAGGATGGAGTTTGAAGCTAATGGCATATCTTCATCATAAAATACCGGTCCCAGCACCTCATAAGGACGATCAGCAGTAGGAGGAATAAGACTAGGCTGAGCTACCATTGGATGCTTTTCTCTAAAAAGTTCATACAAAATTTCCCTATTTCCTGGAATCGCTAAGTACTGCTCCACTGATTCCATATTTCCATGAGCATCTGTATTGTCCTTAGGGTTGCAGATCTGAATAGGAGTGTTATCTAGCCAAAAAAATGTCATCTCCCGGAACCAGCGATGGCATAGAGATATCATAAATATCCTCCAAAGGTCTGTTTCAAAGAATGGCACATTGATTAATCTTGTGCCCTAATCTAAAGCAATGGGAGCAGAATCTAGAAGGGAGGTTATGATAGGTGAAAACAAGTTCTGTAGCTGGATAGTTATCCACCTTGACTAGCAGCTTCATGACAAGCGGTTTTTGGATGTTAACCCAAACTAAGACTCTTGGAATGCAATCAAAAGAGCCACTTCCTTTGAACACTTGACTAACCGTTCCTACCCTACTAGCAATTAAACCTAGTTGTTCCCCGAATATGTGTTCATGCCTAGAATTGGATATGCTAGCCCATAGAGGGATCTCTTTAACAGCCTCAGTTGATATGCTCATACTAGAAAAAGCAGAAGTAGCAGAAAAAACATTGCCATAAGGGTACCACGGCCCATTCAATGCTATCCATTTTAAGTCTTCTGACGTACGAAAAGTAAGAATGAAAAGATTTGGATCAGTTTCACAAATTTGAAAGACGATATTAGTCCCTTAGAAATGGCGTAAAACTCTTATATCCCCAGCTGAATAAAACTCAGTCGAAAAAATTCTAGCTAGATTGCTATTTTCTTTTATAACGTAATCTCTCATTAAAGCAGGTGGAGTTTGTAATAGACCTACATTGGTATAGTTTGCGTTGCGTTGAGCTACTGAAAGACCACTAAGATGTTTATATAGATTATAACTACTCATATTGAATAAGAAAGAGAAAGCATAAGATCAAACTGAGTTATAGAAGAGCAAAACAGCACAAGAAAGAAGATAATAGAGACAAGCAGAGGCATTGAAGAAGAAGGTTTGCAAAGAAACAAAGAATTAAATAGACTATCTGAATCAGCCCGTGAGCAAGACTTCTCGAAAAACTAACCTTAAAGAAGTGAAAAGAATCAAATTTAATTTAAACCTCGACCAATCAAAAATCGACAACAAAAAGAAGAGAAGGAGCCATCAGAAATAAATACCAGACATATTAAATGTCTAAGCTTAGATAAGAGTATGGCTCCTCAAACATAGACAGAGAACTGCGCATAAGAAAGCAGCAGCAGCAGGAATTAAATGCCAACAAATTTTGAATAGATTCATACGCAAACTAGGGGAGAAAGAAAAGAGAAGAGCTATAAGACTAGTTAACAGGTATCTTTAATGCAATTAATTTGAAGAAAAAAACTACACAGATGTGAGACAAACCAAATAGAGGTCTATATGAATGGTATATCTATGCCTTGTCTAGGTTAACATGTATTTTTTAATGCCTTTGTGCCACTAATCAAAATTCTTCTGGGAGATCGAAGAATTCGAAAAGATGAGACGTCTGAGAACACATAAATGAAATGTAAAGGAAACTAAAATAATGAATGCAGAGGAAAACTTAAGAGATTAGTTAAGCTATAAAAGCCTCGATCCGTCACTGTTTCAGAACAAAACAAAAAAGATAAATCACTAGAAAGAAAAGAGAGGAGAATGGCTTGTAATCACTTTAGGATTCCAATAGGGGCTCAGATTTCATCAACTAAGGTTGTACGATGTCAAGAAGGAGAACTTCATCGAATGCAGTATTATCGATGCTCATCCTGTCAACAAGAAACTTTTATGTATCCTGCACAAGAACAACGGTTGGCTTTGTACAACTTAAGCAGGGAGGAGAAGGATAGATTGGGGAAAGATACCATCAAGGAGATTCTAAATAGGTTAGCCATCGGAGTTCCCGTAACGGCCAATTATTTCTTATCTGAATATCCTCCGGGAATGGATTATGCCTATGCTCATGAGAAGTCGGCTATCTATCAACAGGTTTGAGAAGGAGGGTTAATAATGGTGGAGGATTCCGAAGAAGAAGAATGAAGAAACTATGATAAAGAAACATGCTCAAGAAAAGATATGCCAGCCACTGTTATCGTTTTACTTTATTATGAATTATGTTTAAAATCTATGGGTTTCTTTTCCCTTTTCCTAGTTTTCGTTATTACTTAGTTTGTTTAATGGCTTCCTTGATGTTTCTTGTTATCATACTTTAATGAAATTATGTTTTTTATCCCACCTATATTACTACTGTCGTCCCAAGATTAATAACAAGACAACCCCTCTACAAGATCATCGTAAAAAGAATAAAAAGCAAATTGAAAATGCGATATTATACCCGCAACATCAGAATAAAGATATGACAAAAAGCATTTATAATTAATATTAAAGCAGATGAAAGAAAGATGGAAAGAAGTTAGGAAAGCAAAAAGCCATGGACGAAGCTCCAATAGAGAGAAACAGTATAAAAAGCACCGGAATGAAAAATTAAACAGATGATAGCAATACTATGCCTTCAAAATGGGATGCAGAGTTATTATGAATGTATTGCATGTTGAACAACTAAAATGATGCAAGAACTTAAATGATTATTAGGATGCAATGAACAGAAAGACAGGTCCTGATAGACACATTTATGTGTCTATTTTCATCTCTATTGTGTATATTGTTAGTACCCATTTTTGTACTTATTATGGTGTTTTATGTGTTTGTAGGTATTGTTGGGCAATAAACATTTTTGGAGAAATCGGCTCGAAAAGTTGATAAATGCAACCCGAAGGAAATTTGCTATTCGGACTCTCATTTTGGATAATGGGTAACCCATTTCCAGGAAGCTACTAAACACAGACCGGGACTGGATAGGGGGGGGGGGTCATCTTCTCAAATTCAAAAAGAAATTTGGCGGGAAAATATATACACGATTCTGGCAGTTTTGGTGGTAGTGATTTGGAGGAGTTTGAGGTCGATTAAACCTCTTATTTTCATAGGGTAGACTCCTTATGGGTCTAGGAATCTAACATGGGTGTTTAAATCGATTAAACTGGGCTCAATCGACGGATTTTTATCTCAACAGCAAAATATGGAAAGTCACGTGTGTGACCGATTTTAGGAAATTTTAGAGAGATTAAAGTGCTATAAACCTTCCCAAAGCTTTATATCTATCTAAGGAAAAGTTTAGAATCAAAAGGAAAGCTCAGAAACGCGTGTAAATCCTAAAACAAGAAATTGCCGCAACTTTGTCGTGAAGAGTAAGGAATAGATTTTGGAAGATTCTGGAGAGATTTAATCGGTGTTTTTGATATAAATAGATTGTTTGGGTCATATAGAAGGGGTGTCGAAAGTTAGGGGAAGTTTAGAACACCACAGAGCCGAAAAATCAAAGTTGTAGGAAACCCGCTGCTGCTGCTGCTGCTGCTGAACACGAAGAACTTCGACCCACACCGAACTGTCGCAGAAGCAGTCTTATGTTTAACGACAGAAAGCTGTTATCGTTTTTCACTGTCGTTGCTTAATACTTTCAGCGACCATTACTTTCCTTACAAAAAGCTTTCTGTAACTACAGCTCGTCCTTCTTAATAAAAACACCTTATTTGAGCAATGAAATCAACTTTTGAGCATATTTCTATTATGAGGAGCTAAACCCCTTAGCCGAGGCAACGGAGGAAGCCATTGTTCCATGAAAAGTGGTATATTTCTATTTTAATTATTTTTGCAATCTTTTACATGATTATTTGCATAGACCTAATATTGGAAAATTGATTTTTATTAAGTAGTTGTGAATTTTTTTGATGGAACATGCTAGGTTTTAAAACTTTTGATGTTTCATGCTTGATGTTTAAAATTGTTACTTCAAAAATCTATTAGAGGCAATAAATTAGAATCACTTTAAAATCAAGAATTGCATGAATATTGATTAGATTGTATCACTTAATTGGTCAATGGTGGAATCCAAAGTCTCGGTGTTTTTTATAATTTGATACAATTTTATTTGAGTTATTTTATTTAATTTAAGTCTACAAAAAATCCTTCACAAGTCTTAGAGTTCGAATCATTTTTACTACAACTACAAAACACATCAGGTCCCGGATTCCCTTTCTAAAGAAATTGATCAAAATGGAGACATGGCAGATTTAGATGCTATTCACCCCTTCTTTGGATCCCCATCTGGCTTGGGATCGAAATCCAGATGAGGGGATTACTCGACTAAAATTGAATCAGGAGGAATAGGGGAAAGATTATAAAAGAGAAGGATGAAGAAAAAGAGCCGTTGGGTAGAGAGAAGGCAGAGCAAAAGTTGTTGTTTTTTCCATGTTCTATTGTTTTGACATGATTATATCTTATAATAATATATATTATATATTCATATTTGTACGTTTGCATGTAAAGACTGATTCTAATCCGTCTTATTTGTACGTTTGGGTGTAAAGATTGATTCTAATCCGTGCTGTACATGTTTTTTTCGTTTTTGTGCGGCGGTTGATCACCCCAATTCTCATACGCTGTAGAAGAAGAAATTAGTTCATCTCGATCCAACCTGACCCGGTTCATCTCGATCCAACCCGACCCGGTCCAAATTGGTCCAACCCGGTCCGGTCCACCCAACCCTGGTCCGACCCACCCAATCCGGTCCGGTCTAGTCCGCCCCGTTCCAGTTTCGTTATGTTTTTGGGTCGTGCACGACCAAGTCCGTGCCGGTTCTGTGTATATAGAGCGGGAACCAATATAATTAATGTAATGTGTTTTTTTTCTACATTGCATACCTGATGGACTTATTTATTTATTTCTAAGAACATGCCTAGTTCTATTTATTTTTTTTATTAAGATAAGTTCATAAACGGTCAATTTAAAGTATGAGTGTTGATCTCGATCATTAAGAATTTTGGTCGTAATGTTATTTTGTTCTCTTGAATATGATATCGGCTATAGTTAAATGGTGTCTTTTGTTCAATTGGTTGTACCAAATCGATTCAAATACATTTATTTTGGGCTTAGAAGTACTTGAACACCATGATTGCGTACATGATATTTTCTCCGCAAATTTGAATGTTATGTGGGATGTAATCCACTTGCTCGACTATTAAAGAGTCGGTATCAAAAGATACGTTGCAAATAGAATCACATGTATCCCAATTTTTGTGGAAGAACTCACAAAAGGTGATATGAGTCACAAAATTTCCATTTCTATACTTCATCCATGATACTAACAAATCAGTATATGTTGAAGTATGACAACAAGAGAACTATCTTTAGTAATCTATTCAACCTAAAGTAATTGGTTGACATGTATAGTGAGATTCTCTTGGCCTGTTGAGATAAAGAAATTTCTCAAATTAAGCTAAATGTAGCAAAATTGAAAATGAAAAACCCCGAAGTAATGAGGGTTAGACATACCGACTCATATAAAGCATGTGAAAAGGGACATATATCATGAGACAAAGATGTATCTTTTCTCCCGGTAGTAATGACACCAAAGTACAGGTATCAACTGAATATGAGATGAAACTAAGATGTAATTCTAGCTCTCACCAAAGAGTAGGGAATGCATCTTCTTACCAGTATTGGTACAAGCAATGCAATGCGAGTACCATAGTAGCAACCAATTTCCATGGAAATGTCATACTTTAGACATCAACTTTAATGAAAAGAAGAACTTTTCCTGGCCAATTGACTATTTATTTGAATTAGATCCAATGTCTGCGCTTATGGAATGAAAAGTACATCATCTCCATGAGACATAAATTCTCCATAGCACTTGAGATATATCCCGGATGAAAAATATATCATCCCCCTGAAATGTAACATATATTCAATCTAAAGTACTTGAGTTGAATCTCACTTTTATTACTAATAAAGCCACACCACTTATTTAATATCTCAAGACTAATTGTCTAACAGATAGTGGTTTCCCTCCCAACATCTTAAGGAATTTAAACTAGTTGTTGAACTATTTCCTTATAATGTGACTACGAGGATTGGATCATCGAGCGCAGCACTGCTCAAAAATTTGTTTTCAAGATAGAACAAAGACGCCACAAAATCTCAACATGTACCGAGAGCTAATCACACCTTGTTAAATTCCAAAGTAACCCATGCAAATGAATATCATGTGGAACCTCACAATGATGAAAACATAATTGATTACATCTTTTATAGTCTCTAATACACTTGGAAGGAAACATATTTTAGAGAAACTAATGAGTCAATTTAGTGAAATTTAAATCACTATAGTATTAATTTAGATTATTGAATCCATATTGACTCCGACGATGAAATGTTAGAAATTGACTCATACAGACTTTGACATAACCATAAAGGCACTTTGGTTATGACATGATGTTTCGTTTTGAAAGGACTTATACGTACATCACTGTGTTTGAGTGGACGAAACAACGGGAAAAAAGATTGACAGAATGTGAAGTAACGGCATATCTCTTAATAAGTGTTTTCTAAAGTACTAGATGCACAACCCCCTCCCCCTCCCATTATGCTTTTAAGTAAGAGAGCATATTACTCATTTTACAAAGTTTCCAGTAAAACAGGATCGAGACCATCCTAAGATGCAAATGGTAAACAATCCATATTACAAAGATAACAAGGTGAAGTTTAGAAAAATATTCATGCAGAATGCGGAACATTAAAGTGACTTATGGCTCTGGTGAATGTTTTGACATTTTGGATTAGTTATAGTTCCCAAGAAATTTGCGTTTAAAAACTACTAGCACATATTTTACATATAAGGGCTCACCACTCATTGTAAATGCTAGCGAGTGTACATCAAAAGGACTTGATGGTTATTGCATGTTTAATAGGATCAATGCAGAACATCCTACACCTCATGGTCTCACAAAGTCTATCATCGAAGGTTACAGATGATGTCTAAGGAGTAGGTTATGCATACCAACCTACCTTTTATTGCTTTAGGGATATGCAATATTAACGCATCTTTACTTAATTCATTTTAGAACCCAATATTAGTCAACCTTTTATGCGTACCAGTTGGTAACTGGATATAAGCCCGACATTTGTGTTCTTACGCATTTTTTGGTTGAACTATATGTGTGCCATTACGAGTCCACATCGTACTATGATGGGTCACGAAAACGATTAAGTAATTTTGTTGGATATTTACTCTCAACAATTATATGCATTTTAAAACCTTTGGAATGAGATCTCTTACCGCTAGATTTGCGGGTTATCACTTTAATAAGTCAATCTTCCCATCGTTAGGGGGAGATAAGAAAAAGTAATTTCTAAGGGAACGATAGGAATTGTCGTGGTGTGTTCCCACTGTGTTTTCTATTGATTCTTGTACTCCAGAAATGTAAATGTGAAGTGAAAGAATAATCGATTTTCAGAATGTACATTGATGTCGCTAAAGTGATGAGATCACACATACCAGCTGCAAACCTACCTGCAAGGTTACAAATCCTCAATAAGGGATATACACCGTAGACTAAGGTGTTGCAACTACACTTAGTGAAAGTGTGGTTGAGGCCGTGGCTCCATAAAGGAAGTTGGAGAGACCACTTGGTTCGATCAATCCTCACCTAGAAAGGAATTAGGTGAGTAAGGCACAACTTATTTATATCATCAAAAATCATCTCATAAGATTGCTCTTAATATGTCCATGAATCAAACTGGAGGACGCTCCGAAGTTTAATGATTCCAGAGAACAATGACATCCCAAGTGGATTATGAGAATGTGCATGAGTCGATGGAAATATCATGCGAGCATATTGATGATTAATTTCATATACACTTGCTTAAGAAAATAGAGCAAGATGAGATCGAACCAAGCTCCTTGTTGCTTAATGTAAACGAAGAGCATATTTGGCCTATACAATCCAGGTAGAACTTGGTTCTTTGACAAATATACAGGTATTTGGTGTGGTAGTGCTAACCAACCAAGTGTAAAGCCTATTGGACATACATGATTAATTTGTCACAAAGCATAATGAGAAGAAAGTAGTCTTAAAGTATACAAACTCGCCTTGTGGCGCGAGGTTTCTCACAAAGCCCTGGAATTGTTCTCTTGTAATAAACGTTATAGCGTTCCACTACTTAGTTAGCTTGGTAATTTCAAAAGGATTTGAAATGCAGCATATGTATGTGGTTGTTACGTATCTCTGAAAGAATCAAGAGATACTAGATATTTACAAAAGTACTTGATAGCCTTTTGTTTCCCAAATAAATTGACTCTTAACCACAGAGTGCGTTTACAGTTAGATAGAACGCTCACTTATAGATTGAAGCAATCAGGCGGATATGGTATACCCGTCTAAGTGGCTATTTGATTTGGAGAGGATAGACAAATAAGTTATTTTTCCTTGCGTATTCACAAGAAAGTTCCTGATTTCGAATTGTAGCTATCTATGTCGATGGTACAGACATGATGGGTACTCTTGATGTAATAAGAGACCTTAAAAGTTATTTGAAATTCGAATTTGAGATGAAAAATTTGGGGAAAGCTCGATCGAATACTGAGCTTGTGGTACATTATTCCACCAGTTTGCATATGTCTAAAGTTGTCAGGCAATTTAACAAAGACATGCATCCTGATAGCACTCTCATGATTAGTCGAGGTTCAAATGTAAGTAAGAGACCATTTCGTCTAAAGGAAGATGACGAAGATGTGTTGGGAGATGAAATTCCCATATCTAAGTACAATAGACGCATTTTTGTACTTAGTATAATAATGTACTAGATTAAATTCTACATCCTCAGGGAACTTGTTAGCTAAATATAGCTCAGCGCCAACGCAACGTCATTGGAATGGTATAATGAATGTAATCATGTACTTAAAAGTAACCATTGACATAAATTTGTTTTATCCCTACAAGGACATAAAAAGGAATGCTAATGAAAGTGCAATCCAAAAGTTGTTGATTATGAAGGAACAATAATCTCTTCTCCAACGAAAGTAATCAGGGGGAGATATGGTAGACTATTTTCTAAGTTTTTACCGATATTCAATTTCGAAAAGTACATGACTAAAGGAACTTTCTGGAACAACTCTTAAAGTAATCAGGGGGAGATGCCGACATCAGGGGGAGGATCCAAGGATATGATGTCGACATATTTTACTTCGAAATTGAAGTTGTGTTGTACTCTTTTTCCCTTCGGTCGAGAATAGTTTTTCCCAAAGGGTTTTGTTACTCGATAAGGTTTTTAGCGATACAACGCTAAAAACATCAAGTATGTTGAACGTTGAAGACATAAAGATTGCGTTGATATTACTGAAAATATATGGATCAAAGAAATGAAACACGATAGTCTGTTAAGCAACGTAACTTCCAGAATCAACAACAAGGTCTTATAAACATTCAAGTCACCAAAGTAAAGTGCGATAAACTCCTTTTGACTGCATTAGACTAATGAAAATTGTCGGAAATCACGGGGTTTTGTTACTCGGCAAGGTTTTTAATGAGAGAACAACAAACACCGGGAACGTATTTCCCAGCTAAGGCTATTGTCTTTCCCACGAGGGTTTTCTGGATTAGGAGTTGTGAAGAAAATAGTAAACTTTAATGGAGCAAAGCGATCATCTGCAACGGATCACCTTTACTTGAATCTATCACGATTTACTCTTTTCCCTTTGTCAAGGTTTTATCCCACCGGGTTTTCCTTATCAAGGTTTTAATGAGTCAGCGTATATGCATACAACTATATTCTAAGTTTACTTATTATTGTACTCTTTCTCTTTAGTTCAGGTTTTGTCCCTCTGGGTTTTCGTGACGAAGTTTTAACGAGGCAATTAACTTAGACTCGTTGATCTTTGAAAATTGTATTGCATGTGATGAACTACATGTAAAGTACATGACAACATGTGAAGTACTACATGTGAAGAGTTTTACCAAGGTTTTATCCCACTGGGTTTTTCCTTGTCAAAGTTTTAATGAGGCGATTGATTTCGGCACAAGTCATCAAGAAGAGGACGACATTTGAAGGCCTACATTCGAAGCACTATACGTGAAGCACTACAAACGGAGTTCTATTGAACCACACAAGGGGGAGTGTTGTAGGGCCTATGGCCCATGGGTGTGTGGCCCAACTAGAAGCCTAAGGGTTTCTCTTTACATGTATATAAAGGATACTTTACCTATGTAATAAGCTAATCAATAGAAATCCTTCTCTTCCCTGCCTCTTCATTTTCCCCCTATTATTCTACTGCAATAAAAACTTAATTTCAGCCTGGAATAACCTATTGTTGAAAAGATAAAGTTAACTTAGACTTTATTTATTGTTCAATTAATAAAACTTATTGGTGAATTTCCTTATATACATCATCTCATTCGCTACCACCTGCAAAGAGTATCTTCTTTACATAGTTTGGAGTTTTATATTATGTGTATTTACTTCGAATTAACAGTTGTAAAACAGTAAAAGATAATAGGCTCGAGCAATGCAAACAATATGTCCCATTGACGTAAAATAATATGCGTGGTGATTTCGTTACATTAAATATGATTGTTACAACACACAAATCTCAAAAGGTTGAGAAATTATAAAATTTTAACGAGGGAGAAACCTGACATGATTTAATAAATCTTATTTACTAAGGAAATACTGCCTCTGTTTTAAAAAAATAGATACTATCACTTTTTCAATTTTCCTTATTTTACAAAGTGTTAATTCTATGAATAAAAATAAACCATTTTTTTACATCATTTATTTTTATGAAAGATCTTTGATCTTCATCATCTGCATAACCAATTACATGATAATAACTAATTTTTATATTCAAATTTACAGTGTGTTTAAAATGCTGAATTTATTTAACCATAAAACAATATTTTAGTTAATCATGTACATCCTTAACATTGTTTTTTCACGAATTTATTTGTTTTGAAACTTTATATAGAAAAAACTAACCCAATTTTTTTTCAAACATTAAAATATGTACGTATAGGGATTGCAAAAAAAAACTCTCTATTAAAGAAAAGAAAAGTATACTAAAGGTTAACCAAAGGTATATGATCGTATGTTTTCAGAAGAAGTTGGATATCCAAGTTATCGTCAGCATATGATGGAAAAGACATAATAATTTGTAATTGTTGTAAGACAAACCATACAGATGGTGTTCCTTCCAACCTAATATGTCATGAATATTAAATGTGAATGTTGTTCCTTTTGTTGCCACATGTTGATGACTGTTACACATCCGATTATATATACGACGTGTCAAGCATTAACGCAAGAGTTGTATGATGTTTAAAAGAAATATGGATGAGGGGATCTCGATCTTTGTTATATGCCAAGTGTTAAGAGTTGTCAAGAAAATCAAGTATCAATTACAAGATGTACCAAGTGTCGAGAGTTAGATCATTTAATAAGTAATTGTATTGTGGATGAATACACATGGGACATAGTTGTTGTCCAGAATCCCAACATTGTTTGGATTTTATTAGAAATATCCCGTTGAATACTAATTTTATCATTTTATGGTTGCACTTTTAGAAGTCCCTTTCATGTTCTAATTTGTTAGATAAAAACACTCAGCATTGCCCAAATATGTCATAGTATACTTGACATTTATTGATAAACTGGACTTTATTAATGGGAATACCTGGATAACATAAGCATAATAGTGATATTTTAAAGAGTTCCACGGAAAGTTCCAAGCCAAAAACCATGTGTTGAATACCGGAAACTACGTGACGCATAACACTAATTAGAAGATGATGTACCAACAAGTATCAAGAATTATTTCATTTAAAAAATAATTATCATCGATGAATATGCCCATGGGATATAATGAACCCAATATCGTTCTGAATTTTTGGGATATATTTGTTGAATACGACAATTATTACGCTATAGTTTGTGATTAATTAGTATTGACATAATGGAAGATACACATTATTTTTTCCTTCAATATAAACAGAAAAATTATTCAAAGGATGTCCTAAAGAATATTAACCAATTATTATACGAAGGAAATCGATCTTCGTGAAGTACCAAGAGTCAATTATAAATGTACCAAGTATTAAAAATTATTTTATTTTATCTCGAGTGGTAACAACAATATAAAAGCAATAATTCGATTATAAGGCAGTGTAAAACTACTCCCAAATGCAAAGGTAACAATCGGACCAGGGATAGATGACGGGATTTACGTTTTGTTCTTCGGTCAGGGTTGATGTGTCGTCCTAAACAATGTATACGGCAAAACAGGAGTGGAGCCAGAGTTCCTAGATCTTGTTCTTAAGTACCTTTGGGGTGAGCTTGTGTATTTGGTGAAATTCTTTATTATTGGGTGATTAACAATGGTAAATAATTTCACCTCCTGCGTTAGGTTTTCAAATTTTGTGTCTCATCCTCATAGCATCACTAAGTGGAAAAAAGATCTCCTTTTAGCTCATTCTTCCAATTCTGATATGAGGATTCTGTCTTGGAATTGCCATGGTTTTGGCAACCCAACAACTAGGACTTTTTTAGCCAATTTAATTAAGTCTCATAACCTAGACATTATCTTCCTTTGCGAAACAAAAAATAATCTTCAAAAAATGCACCAATACTTGAGAAGATTCAACTACCCTAACAATTGGGTATGTCCTTCAGTGGGTCTCTCAGGTGGTATTGCACTTTTATGGAAGTCTGGGTTTAACTTTGAAATTTTGCAAAACACAGATAAAATGGTTAATGCAATGGTATCTGCTGTTCCAAGTAAGCCAGAGTTCCTAGTAACTTTTCTTTATGGTTCCACATATCATGATGAAAGGTTATCCCAATGGAACTATATTAAAGAAATTGGAGAAAGGGTCAATACTCCATGGTTAATCATTGGTGATCTTAATATCACTATGCATAACCATGAAAGGTCTACCTTTGCCAACCCAACTACAACTGATTTTCAAATAATTCAGCAAATTATTGATTTTTCAGACCTCTCTGATCTTGGTTTTTTAGGCAGTAAATTCACATGGTCTAATAGACAGTCTGGAGATGATCTCATAATGGCCAGACTAGACAGAGCTTTGGTTAATGGCTTGTGGCTACAACAATACAAGAACTCCAAACTCAGTCACATTAATACCATTGGCTCAGACCATATTCCCATTATCTTGAGCACTGAATCAAATAATCATCAAGGTAAAAGTCCTTAAAGGTACTTTAAATGTTGGTTTAAGGACCCAACCTCCCATGAGGTCATAAAACAATCCTATAAAACCAACTTAAAAGGTTCCTATGCTTTTTGTTTCACTAATAGATTAAGGATTGTTAAATTTGCTCTTAGAAATTGGAATTTAAATCATTGGAAATATTGACCAAAAGGTTAAAGATTTGATCAATCAACTGCAATTTTTGAGTTGTCAATCTCCTACTACTCAAAACATTGAGTCTGTTAGACAAGTTGAAAAAGACCTTGAGCACTGGTAAAAGGTGAAAGAGGAATTCTATGCTCAGAAAAGTAGGGAAGATTATATATAGTGCTTTGATAAAAACACTAGTTTTTATCATACTTCTGTTAACAGAAGGAAACAGTACATCCATATTTCTGCCCTAAAAAATAACAATGGTCAATGGATTGATGACAGGGCTCAACTTGAAGACTTATTATTCTCTCACTTTAGCTCTATCATCTTTACTTCCAACCCATATGAAGATATTACGTTCCTTAATTGTATCGACTCTTGTATTACTGGACAATGACAAATTATTGAGTCATGTGACCCTTCAAGAAGTCAAAGATACAATTAAAGAGATGAAACCATGGACTACCCCGGGACCTGATGGGTTTCCTCCGCGACTTTATAAACAGAACATGGATCTGCTTGAAATGGATGTTTGGAATGTGATAAGATCTTTCTTTGATTCAAGACATCTTCTCAAAGAAATGAATAACACCCTTTTACTCTTATACCAAAAGTGAATAACCCATCTTCTCCATTGACTTTGTGCTACTACTTTAATATAAATAAATACTTAATTATTGTTGACAGACCAATAGTTGTAACTCTGGTCCACCTATTTTGTGGTTTAAAAATACACCTCTACGGTTATTTCTTCATAAATTGATGTTTAATTTCTTAGAATTCCTACACCCATATAATTGGCGATTTTTAGCCATATCTTAATTTGGCATGGAATTTACTTACAGTTTTATTAGTATCTAATATCTATTTTCTATTTTGAAGCTGATGCGAAGATTGTTATTCAGTCAATTGTTAATCCTACTCCTATTATCTATATGGAAATTAAGAGAATTATTAGGATAAGTCTTATGGTTCTCCAAGTTCAACGTTCAAGCTTAAGAAGGCGTTTCCAAAGTCCAAACTCAAGTTATGGATCAAGCAAAAAATTGAATCAAATTTTATGTATTCAACAATTTGGCGCTGAGAAATTATGTTGTTACGGTCAAAGAAATCTGAGCCATCATATCTACACATCCATCTGCGATCCAACGGTTCAATTCTTTGTGATAAATCATTGGGTGTAGCTGCACCAAAAAATTAGGTACAATGTGCTTGAATCAAGTAAAACCATAAAAACTTAGTCTCCAATTTAAATTGGCGTGTATTCAAATTTTTGCTTGAACTTGGAGAACCATAAGACTTAGGGCAACTAAAACACTTATTAGAAGATTTTAGCTTTTGGAAAGTCAAGTTTCATCAATAAAGATAGCAATCAAGCAACATACGTCATACTTAAATAAAACATTTATTATCCCAAGGATAAAATCATTATAAATAGTTGAAAACTTAATTTCAGCCATGAATAACCTATTGTTGAAAAGATAAAGTTAACTTAGACTTTATTTATTGTTCAATTAATAAAACTTATTGGTGAATTTCCTTATATACATCATCTCATTCGCTACCACCTGCAAAGAGTATCTTCTTTACATAGTTTGGAGTTTTATATTATGTGTATTTACTTCGAATTAACAGTTGTAAAACGTATTTACTTCGAATTAACAGTTGTAAAACAGTAAAAGATAATAGGCTCGAGCAATGCAAACAATATGTCCCATTGACGTAAAATAATATGCGTGGTGATTTCGTTACATTAAATATGATTGTTACAACACACAAATCTCAAAAGGTTGAGTAATTATAAAATTTTAACGAGGGAGAAACCTAACATGATTTAATAAATCTTATTTACTAAGGCAATACTGCCTCTGTTTTACAAAAATAGATACTATCACTTTTTCAATTTGCCTTATTTTACAAAGTGTTAATTCTATGAATAAAAATAAACCATTTTTTAACATCATTTATTTTTACGAAAGATCTTTGTTCTTCATCATCTGCATAACCAATTACATGATAATAACTAATTTTTATATTCAAATTTACAGTGTGTTTAAAATGCTGAATTTATTTAACCATAAAACAATATATTAGTTAACCAAGTACGTCCTGAACATTGTTTATTCACGAATTTATTTGTTTTGAACCTTTAGATAAAAAACTGATCCAATTCTTTTTCAAACATTAAAATATGTACGTATAGGGATTGCAGAAAACGAAACTTTCTATTGAAGAAATGAAAAGTATAATAAAGGTTAACCAAAGGTATATGATCGTATGTTTTCGGAAGAAGTTGGATATCCAAGTTCTCGTCAGCATATGATGGAAAAGACATAATAATCTGTGATTGTTGTAAGACAAACCATACAGATGGTGTTCCTTCCAACCCAATAATGTCATGAATATTTAATGTGAATGTTGTTCCTTTTGTTGCCACATATTGATGACTGTTACACATCCGATTATATTTACGACGTGTCAAGCATTAACGCAAGAGTTGTATGATGTTTAAAAGAAATATGGATGAGGGGATCTCGATCTTTGTTATATGCCAAGTGTTAAGAGTTGTCAAGAAAATCAAGTATCAATTAAAAGATGTACCAAGTGTCGAGAGTTAATCATTTAATAAGTAATTGTATTGTGGATGAATACACATGGGACATAGTTGTTGTCAAGAATCCCAACATTGTTTGGATTTTGTTAGAAAATATCTCGCTGAATACTAATTTTGGCATTTAATGGTTGCACTTTCAGAAGTCCCTTTCATGTTCTAATTTGTTAGATAAAAACACTCAGCATTGCCCATATATGTCATAGTATACTTGACTTTTATTGATAAACTGGACTTTATTAATGGGAATACCTAGATAACATGAGCATAATAGTGATATTTTAAAGTGTTACACGGAAGGTTCCAAGCCAAAAACCATGTGTTGAATACCGGAGACTACGTGACGCTAACACTATTTAAAAGATGATGTACCAACAAGTATCAAGAATTATGTCATTTAAAAAATAATTATCATCGATGAATATTCCCATGGGATATAATGAACCCAATATCGTTCTGAATTTTTGGGATATATTTGTTGAATACGACAATTATTACGCTATAGTTTGTGATTAATTAGTATTGACATAATGGAAGATGCACATTGTTTTTTCCTTCAATATAAACAGAAAAATTATTCAAAGGATATCCTAAAGAATATTAACCAATTATTATACGAAGGAAATCGATATTCGTGAAGTACCAAGAGTCAATTATAAATGTACCAAGTATTAAAAATTATTTTATTTTATCTCGAGTGGTAACAACAATATAAAAGCAATAATTCGATTATAAGGCAGTGTAAAACTACTCCCAAATGCAAAGGTAACAATCGGACCAGGGATAGATGACGGGATTTACGTTTTGTTCTTCGGTCAGGGTTGATGTGTCGTCCTAAACATGTAAACGGAAAAACGGGAGTGGAGCCAGAGTTCCTAGATCTTGTTCTTAAGTACCTTTGGGGTGAGCTTGTATATTGGGTGAAATTCTTTATTATTGGGTGATTAACAATGGTAAATAATTTCACCTCCTGCGTTAGGTTTTCAAATTTTGTGTCTCATCCTCATAGCATCACTAAGTGGAAAAAAGATCTCCTTTTAGCTCATTCTTCCAATTCTGATATGAGGATTCTGTCTTGGAATTGCCATGGTTTTGGCAACCCAACAACTAGGACTTTTTTAGCCAATTTAATTAAGTCTCATAACCTAGACATTATCTTCCTTTGCAAAACAAAAAATAATCTTCAAAAAATGCACCAATACTTGAGAAGATTCAACTACCCTAACAATTGGGTATGTCCTTCAGTGGGTCTCTCAGGTGGTATTGCACTTTTATGGAAGTCTGGGTTTAACTTTGAAATTTTGTAAAACACAGATAAAATGGTTAATGCAATGGTATCTGCTGATCCAAGCAAGCCAGAGTTCCTAGTAACTTTTCTTTATGGTTCCACATATCATGATGAAAGATTATCCCAATGGAACTATATTAAAGAAATTGGAGAAAGGGTCAATACTCCATGGTTAATCATTGGTGATCTTAATATCACTATGCATAACCATGAAAGGTCTACCTTTGCCAACCCAATTACAACTGATTTTCCAATAATTCAGCAAATTATTGATTTTTCAGACCTCTCTGATCTTTGATTTGTAGGCAGTAAATTCACATGGTCTAATAGAAAGTCTGGAGATGATCTCATAATGGCCAGACTAGACAGAGCTTTGGTTAATGGCTTGTGGCTACAACACTACAAGAACTCCAAACTCAGTCACATTAATACCATTGGCTCAGACCATATTCCCATAAAACAATCCTATAAAATCAACTTAAGAGGTTCCTATTCTTTTTGTTTCACTAATAGATTAAGGATTGTTAAATTTTCTCTTAGAAATTGGAATTTAAATCACTTTGGAAATATTGACCAAAAGGTTAAAGATTTGAGCAATCAACTGCAATTTTTGAGTAGCCAATCTCCTACTACGCAAAACATTGAGTCTGTTAGACAAGTTGAAAAAGACCTTGAGCACTGGTAAAAGGTGCAAGAGGAATTCTATGCTCGGAAAAGTAGGGAAGATTATATAAAGTGCTTTGATAAAAACACTAGTTTTTATCATACTTTGTTTTTGCCTTCAATATAAACAGACAAATTATTCATAGGATATCCTAAAGAATATTAACCAATTATTATACGAAGGAAATCGATCTTCGTGAAATACCAAGAGTCAACTATAAATGTACCAAGTGTAAAAAATTATTTTAATTTATCTCGAGTGGTAACAACAATATAAAAGCTATAATTCGATTATAAGGCAGTGTAAAACTACTCCCAAATGCAAAGGTAACAATCGGACCAGGGATAGATAGTGGGCTTTACGATTTGTTCTTCGGCCAGGGTTAATGTGTCGGCCTAAACAATGTAAACGGAAAAAAGGGAGTGGAGCCGGGGACGTAAGGCCCGGATGATACCTAGTAACTAATGGTTCTAGTTTTATCAATAATTCTATAATCTGGTACTTAATGTTCAAAGCATAAATCAAGATCTACTTATCCAAATGGGATCAAATTGGGTGTCATCGGAAGCCTTTGAAAAACCCCATAACTTTTTAGAAGGATGATATCTTGATTCAAGATGATTTTTGTTTTGATTTAGTTAGAGAGAGTCTGATTTTATTACACTGAGTTGCAGAGAGTAGGATGAAGGAATTGAGTGGATAGAGTAGAAATCTTTTAGGTTGATTACCTGATTCAATGACTTTACTTGCGATTGAAAATGTAATTTGAATTTTTCCTCCATTAGTGATTGAGTATGTACTTCCGGTGATTTTTGAGATTTCTCCGATAGAACTATCTGTGATTTCATTGATGCTGGTAGTAAATTTAGTGATTTGGTAGCTCTGCATTGTTGTTTGGTGGGTAGAAGAGTTCATAGTTGCCTAGCAGATTCGATATTCATGGAATCCCGACAGAAATACCGGCAGAAACTAGCCGTTATGCCCGGAAAAAGTTCATAGTTGCCTCCCTCTCTCTCTCCCTCTACAGATACAGAATAGTTTCAGTTAATCTTGATATTATTGAAAAGAATAGTTTCAGTTACAGATACAACTCATACAACACAAGTCAACATTGACTAGGGAGAGTATTGACTTGTTGACTTGAAACAGTTCACACACTTTGTATCTCTAATAGTAAACGTTGTCCGTAAAAAAAAAAAAACTGCTAATGGGTACCATTTTGCTTGGGGGTATACCAACCCAAAGGCAATTGCTTTTTTGTCCTATATGTATATTGGTGCACCCCAAGCAAAATCGTACCCCATTAGCAGTCTTGGTAAAAAGGGAAGAAGGTTTTGTAGCTACGCAAAGAAGGATTCAAGGAACGCTTTGCTAGGGAGAGTGTTTCCTAGTAAGACAATTTTAAGCTACCGAGCCTCATTTTTTTCCATATGCAACTGTTTAAAACAGAATTGAAAATACAAATGTTTTCCGAGATGGAATATGTTAGCAAAATGTATAAATATTGTAGAATTCCCAACCTCAAATTTGCAACTTCACAGTAGATTGTCACAATGTCATCCGGATACATACGTGTGTATTTTGTTCTGTACAACATCCAGAAATTACCAGTTCTGCTGCAGCATTGTTTCTGATTTGCACAAGGAATATCTTGGGACTAAAACCTACATAAAGCTGCCAAAGGTATAACATGAAAATTTTCTAGAAAATTGTGGGAATTTCATCATCCACATCCTCAGACATTGTATATGCATTCTCTCAGACTATTCTGAAGGCAAAACAAAATACCCTTTTGACTCTTTGTGCAACTAAAAAGAATGTTAAACCAAAATGAAGAGAATAAGGTTAAGAAACAGAACTAGCTTCTGAAGGGGGCAGTCCAATACTTTTTTACTGCAAATAAGATTTTCTCTCTAAAATGAGGACTATCTTCGTGATCGATAATCTGGCTACTCCATTCAAAACCTTCAGTCATGGTTTTAATCTTCAACAAAATATCAACATCGTCTCGGAAAATTACTGTCCCTTCCGGCCGTAAAATTCTATCCATCTCCAGTAGAATATCTTCCATTTCGCATCTGAAATGCAGCACAAAATTAAGTTGAAAAAAATATGGTTATGCTTTTGGTTAATATGGGTGCATCTAAGAGATTTATTTTACCTGTCTTGATAGAGACTAAAAACTGAATCTGCGTGAATGAGATCATACGTCCTAGGATAAGTAGACATTGCCTCACACCTACATTTCGAAACAACATCGTAAGAAAATGAGAAAACATTGACAGGAACATTTTGGAACAAATCTAGTTGTAGTATGAGGCTAAAAATATACCAGCTCTGGTATGTACCAATCAATCCACGCTCATAAATGACTCCCAACGTATCAATCTTTGCCTCAGGAGGTACAACATTCATAACCCACAGAGGGTAATCGACAAGTGAAGCAGCAAATCCTCCTAATTTCGCATTCATGTCGAGCAGATTCCTATACCTACCATCTTTATTCCCTAGTTCAGTATTCACATTCTGGTAATGTGCTAATCTTTTCTTCCAGAGTTTGGTATCTTCTTGGAACATCTTTTCTGTGATTCCTTCAATACTTCCGGAACGGACTCTTGGTGGGGTTGCGGTCAATCTTTCTGGCCAATTTGCTAATTTCCCACCGGCAACTTCCCTCAATTCGGCCACCTCAGGAAGTGGAGTCAAACATGTGTCCATTTTAGTGTACCTGTAATGACAATTCCAGTCAATTTTAACCAATGACAAAAATGCACAAAAATTGCATTTTTGAAGACAAATAGAAATAAATAGTACCAGGCTTGATCAGGATTTTGAGCTTGGCAGAAAGGTGGCCTTCGCAGGACTTTGCGATTTATCTTACAGTGAACGTGGTTGGTAGGTTTCTGCCAAATTGCAATATCACCTTTCTCTGCGAACTTCTTCCAACACAAGCTTTTGGCTACGGCTTCAATTTGTGATTGTTCGGAATGTAAGTCATCCCGAGTTCTATTCCATCCTCTGTAATGTTGTTTCCAATTGATCGGGGGACCTGACAAAACCCAGTACCCTCCCGGCCGTAGAATTCTATCAACTTCAATCAGGTACTGCCCATCTAATTTCACATTACACACCAACAATGATGCACATTACATACATTCAGTACAATAACCCATCCAAATATGCAAAAATTGAAATGGTTCAAAGTAAAATGTAGTACCAAATAAACCCCAAGGAATTAGACACCGCGAGCAATGAGCCATATCGAACGCCCTAGAAGGGTATGGAAGCCTATTCGAAGCAAGAACACCAATCAATGCCGGTACTCCTCTTTCAAGTGCAAATTGCACTTGAGCTTCATGTGAGTCTTTCGGCGCAAACGATATGGGTAAAATGTTTCGAGATAACAGGTAAGCTCCCCAACTTGCTACCTACACAAAATCATCAAAAACCCACGTTCAAAAAAAAAAAAAAAAAACACTAAAAATTATTTGAATTTCTTATGAAATTTCCAAATTTTAAATTCAAATTTTCATTAAATGCATTCAAATCTTTGTTGTTTCACAGTTCTTGACTCAAAGAATTCATTAAATGAATTCTTGACTCATCCTGTGACATTTCTGAATCAAACCCCCACCCCCACACAATTGCAGGAGGACATTTATGACACCAAATTCAGTCATATCCCTAATTTTCCGAGATTTTAAATTAATTACAAAAAAAATAGCGTTCTTATCTTCATAATCAATCCTTCCAAAACAAAACATCCTCCATTAATCTCAATATTAATACTCAATTAAAAAAAAATGATAAGAAAAAAGAAAACTTACCCCACAACCAGTGTCAATGGCAGTTCTGATAGACCCATCTTTGAAATTGATCAACTTAGCAATATCATCAATATACTTATCAGCACCATTAGGAAACATAGTACCACCACCGGGAAATCTAAACTTGTCACCTTCAAATCTAATCCAATTCTGACCAGCTTTCTCCACCGTCAAATGTTTATGAGGGGCATTACTAAACCATGCAAAATCTCTACTAACAGGCCATTTGAACGGATTCTTGTAACCATACGGTGCCGGAATTCTACATTTCAATAACTCATCTTTCTCAGGACAATGTCTTTCTCTGTAAATTAATTTATCTCTTGTAAACTTCAATGATCTTTGTAAATCTTCACATGGTGTGTACTCGCTATATTTGATATCACAAGGTGGGAAATAAGTATTTGATACATAAGGCTGTCCGCTAATGAGTTCTTCTTCTGCTGTATGATTTGGCTTGAAATTAAGAACTGGTTGAGGTGCTGTTATGATTGATATTGTTGGTGATAAACAATTTTGATCATGATCTTGTGATATGATGGCTGTTGAATTAGCACCATCACTATGTTGATAAACACCAAAGAAATAAGAAACTGAACAGAGAAGAGATATTAATAGCATTGGTATAAGATTTGTGTTTTTGCATATTGCAAGAAAAAGTTTTAGAATTGTGTTGTTGGTATGCCCTGCCATGATCACCTCCTCCTCCTCCTCCTCCACCACCACCGCCACCCTTCTGATAAAACTCCGTGTTTTTGGTAATGGGTTTTGGGTTTGAAGAGAATAGAGAGATAGATCAGAGAGAGGTTGTGATGCTAGTTGGTCATGAAGATTTAAAGAGAAGATGAAGAAAAATCAAGTCTTCAAGTGGGTTTTATGTGGAAAAGTAAATACAGTACCTGGTGGAATTAAGAGGCATGTTATAAAGGGTGCAGGTGCACTCTTATTCTACGGCACACAAAATTTCCTACTTAGAGAAATTAATTATTAACGCGTATTAGACCTATTTGATGCTTTGAACCATGTCTAACAGCTAGTGATGCACAAAAGGAAACAGCCTTTTATGGAAATTTGTAGAACTTAGTCGTGGGAGGTTTCTAATATGTGATGGTGAAATGTTGTTCCTTTATATATTCCGTTTATGACATGACATTTATGGTGGTTGTTTCTAAGAGGATTGCGTATATTTACTGCATTTTTGAAATGGAATAACATAGGGCTTGAGCTAGATATGAACATGTGGAGGCGTTATAGACTGTCAACTCAGGTTCACTTAATTAAAATTTTATTGTTTGCTCGTGTATGATGGGAATTTTCTATGCCAACTTTTACCGTGAATTTTGGCACAATCAAAAACGGTGGTGCGGTGGTGGTTGGTGGTGTAGATGTAAATTTTGAGGTTGCGTAAACATAAGCATATCTTTTCTGTGAACAGAAATAGTGGTTGGAACCTTTTGGGTGGTTGCTGGTAGGAGTATTCATTGATGTTTTTTTATGGAAACATATCTTTTGTTATATACTATACGTGTAGTCATGGTGATAGTAATAAATGGTAACTAGTTTCAACCAAACCATGTGTCTGCCCAGTTCATACAAGTGGTAGTACGTAGTAACCACACAACGACAACGTCGAATGCTACTCCCTGATGCCGCAAATTAGTGGAGCACTCTTGGCCGGCCTTCAACGAACCAGAATTTTGGAGTTTCTGGTAGACGTAATTAGTTTGATATGTGGTGTATCAAATGGACTAAAATGTGGGATTGATTTTGCAGAGTCTGGAACATTCTAGTTGAATGTGATTTTTTTTAGGGTAATTTTTTTGCATTTTAATGGATGAAGTCTGTCATTATGTTTTTTTTTTCTTCCATTGTTTACATACAGTAATTAATTGGGTGTTGATATCTACGATTTGAATTAGAAACCTATCTATATAAATTTTAAAGTGATTTTCAATTGCAGTCACCATCGTTGTTGATGACCAAATCAAAATAAATCCCCCCAGACGCAAATGGAATGTAAAGATGCATTTTCAACACCAGGACCCTGCAAGGCACATCTTTATTTTCTTATTAAGGGCAGTTCCTATGGCAATCAAAAAAACAAAATGTTGAGCCACGTGGATGAACAAACACGTTTTTGCACTATGGGGAACGAACAAATCTGGTAATTTAGGGTCCCACAATTGATTTTATTAATATAAATTAATAAAAATTGGGTCACAATAGAGATTTTATTAATATAAAGTAATAAGGGTTTGGTCCCACTTATTATTTAACTAATAAAAAATAAAACCTAAAAACCATAACCGTGTTGTTGGAGAGAGAAAACCAAAGGGCGCTCAAACATCCAACGCCTGCGTTTCTCTTTCCAACTCCAGCGCTTCTCTTTCCAACTCGCGTCTTACCATCAAACGCTCGCTATATCCTCCAACTCAATGAACAAACCAAAAATTTGTTGGTTTAAACATCCATTTTTCATATTTATTGAGTCCATAGTGGGAGCAAAATGAACAAACTTGATAGTTTGTTCACTATATGAAGCCTCATTTGGTTGTTGTTTTCGATTTATACATCTAAACCTAAATCTACAAACCTCAATTTGGATTAGTGATTAGTTAAAGGGAAAAAATAAAGTGTACATAGTCAGTTCCTTGAAGACTAATACAAGTAAAAAGTCATTATAATTGCCACCAAATTCAGCAACGTATATGCAAATGTTATCAGTTTTTGCTAAAGTACCATGCTTTTCCCTTTTCTTTGAACGCGGACAATCCCTACATCATATTGAAGCGCGAAAAGGAATCACCAGAAGAAAGAAAAAAACACTTGATCCATGGCAGCATCCAGCAAAAATTTGATCCCAAGGGCCAAGACTTGAATGCAAAGGGTTGAATATGATACCCATGAAACCCACTTCACCATTAAAATATGTATTCACGAAGAAGGTTGATATTCATGCATTCACTCACAAATGCCTAAAACTAGTCATCTCTGGGGTCTTTGAAAGTTACTACCTTCCTAGAAACAGTAATAAATAAAAAGGCGGGTTTGAAAAATGTTACTAGTTGTCTGTCTATATCAAGTGTGATTCATGAACATGAAATTATTTATTTTAGAGGTGCTCTGTTTCTGCTTTACTATCTTAGGTAGTAGCACACGTAAAGTCCGAGGAAGAAATTACTTCTGCGAGGACTACTACTTCCACCTAGGAGCATAGTCCAGCTAAAGAGTCTAATGCTGTTTGTACCATTATATGTTGTCACGTCATATCTGTCTTTTGCGCCGTGAAATGTACCACTTAGATCAGTGATATGGAGTTTCATTTGTCACATAGAGTTCAACTTTTTTTGCTTGACTAGTCAAATCATGCTATTTGTAATATATCATGTTGTTTATTTGACAATTCACAAATGATGCTTCTTGTCTATGATGTTGCTAGACGAAAACCGCTTGTGCACACGTGATAAAAATATCCTCGAACATTATAGCGTAAAAATTTAGAGTAAAAGATCAAAGGTAGAAAATCAAGTCTTACAAGTATTCAGAAAGTGACAGGAAAATGATTTGTTCCTCCCACTGAATCAAACTAGGTGGAAAATCGTAGCGCTCTAGCATAGTTTACCATGCACCCTAGGGCACAAAGTTGATTTTGAAAGGATCTCTAACATGGAAGAAACCTCGTGGAAAATCAAATCAAGTACTACTTGGTTGTAAGAAGGAGATATGAACATTTCTTTCTTTATCAGCAATGCTTCTGCTAAAAGAAGATACAGCAGAATCAGACAACTCTACATCGAAGATAAATTAGTGATCGACAGAGGAACGTTGAAGAATATCTAGTAGGATAGTACAAAACCTTATATACTGAGGAAGAAATTATAATACCTGATTTAGATGAGGTTGAGTTCGACACCATTACCTCTACAGAGGCCACCATCTTAGAAGTGATTTCACCGAGGAAGAGATTTTGCATGCCATTGGAGATTTAGGTAATGACAAAGCCCTAGTCTAGATGGTTTCCATATATTATTTTTTTCCAGAAGTGTTTGCATTTCATCAAGGATGATATTATGGGTACTATGAATGAGTTATGCACTACAAGTACTATTAACTCTAAACATAATTCTACTTTCATCACTCTTGTACCTAAAAAGGACCACATCGATACTATAAAGGATTCTAGACCTATTTTCCTTTTTACTAGTGTCTACAAGATCATTGCAAAAGTTCTAGCTACAAGGCTAAAGCTTGTTATGGATAAACTTATTTCTCCAATGCAATGTGCATATATTGAGAGCAGACAAATAATTGATGGTACCCTAATTGTTAATGAATTGGTAAACTCTAGACTAAGGTATGGAAATGCTGGAATTGTGTGCAAAATCGATTTTGAGAAGGCGTTTGACAAAATCTGAAGATATCTCGAATTTGTACTTATTCAAATGGGTTTCGGTAGGAAATGGTGTAACTAGTTGAGGTTTCGTTACTCAACTTCATCCTTCTTGGTTCTTATAAATGGGTCTTCTTTCGGCTATTTCACTAGCACAAGAGGTGTAAGACAAGACTATTCGGTTTCTCATATTTTATATTCAACATCGCCATGGAGGGTTTTTCTAGGTTCATGGATAGAGCAGCTAATCAAAGTGTATTCAAAGGCTTTTCTGTTTCACCTACAAGTATCGTAGTCAGTCATCTTCATTATGCGAATGACACGATTTTCTTTTTAGATGATAAGAAGGAGGAGCTACATAATTTGTTTTCAGCACTACATTGTTCTGAATTCATAGCCGGTCTAAAGGTAAATACTTCTAAAACCAGGTTTATTGTCGTTGGAGGGTCTCTGAGTTAACTACATGGGATGAAGAATTTGGTTGTTCAACTGATTGCTTACCTTTTATGTATTGGGAATGCCGCTTGGTGCAAAATCCGTCTCAATAAGAATTTGGGATCTAATTGTAGAGGAGTTTTGGAGGTGTATATCTTTATCGAAGGGAGGTAAACTTGCTCTTTCGAAGGTATCTTATCCTCTCTTCCCATTTATTATTTTTTGTTGTTTAAGGCCCCTATCCCAGTTCTTAAGATTCTAGAAAAGAAGATGCATAACTTTTTGTGGGAGTATAAAGAAGGTGCAAAGACTTCTCTCTTAGTTAACTGGGATTTAGTTCGTGCAACTAAAGAAAATGATGGACTAAGTGTGTGCAATCTTAAGCTAATGAAATTGGCATGGGCAGCAGTAGCAGTTCATTTGAACTTCTCCAGTACAATATTGTCTAATTAGAATTCAATCTTCATGTAATTTTTAGATTTTCTGCTTTTTCTTTTCCTTTATCTACCATTGGTAGAACTCATTGTACAATCTTTCCAATCTTAATATATCTTCTCTTTTGATCAAAAAAGTCAAAAAGCTTACAATGCATGCACGTAGCATTCCTTTGATTTCGGGTTCGGCGCTTGCGTCTAAAATTGAATTGAATATTAGCTAACAGTGCACAGTAACAATGCAAAGCTGGAATAGCTCAGCTGGTTAGAGCGTGTGGCTGTTAACCACAAGGTCACAGGTTCAATCCCTGTTTCTAGCGATATTTTTTCTTGTTTTTGTCTGTCCAATACAGAGCTTCACTCCAAAGTCCCAAACAAAAATTCCATACATTTCCAACAGTATATCTAAAAACATATATGGCAATTAAGTAAAAGTAAAACTTCTAAATATCACCAGTTAGTAGAGATATCCATCTTTTGGAGCATGTATAATATCATATGACGAGTTATACAGGTCCAGTCCAGTAGGAAACCAACCTACAATGCTGTGACATGAGAAGACGTCAGCATGTATAATATCATATGGTGAGATACAGATCTGCTGGTAAGGAACTAACCCACGACGAGGTGACACAAGAAGACGTAAAAGCTACATTACAACCAATTCAAAGGATATCACGAAAATCAACAGATTCCGCTTCATGACGGCTAAAGAAGAGTAATGTGGGAGGACTAACTTGTAAAAGCACGTGCGAGAAGAGGGCAGGTGCTGATCAGATTTTGTTACCTTGTAGATGCATAAATGAGACGACAAATTAGAGAACCCACTTGCAGGAAGGAACTTCACGGAGGTCCAAAAAAAGAGAAGCTCTTGCCTCTGCTTCATAGACATGCCCTCAACAACCTGCAAAAAATTCCATATCTTGGATTTTATCTACCATAGTATATGATCAAACGAAGAGCCAGTGCTGAATAAGAAGTTCAACATACTCTTCTCTATTTTTGCTGTTCACGATAATGCTGTCACCTCCAGGACAGAGCTCCACCACTCTCCTTGATCCAAACTCTTCAAATTCCCTTGCGAATGTCAATCCCAAAGCATCTGAGTCCACAGAATCAGCATCCATTTCCAAAATTGATTTACAGCTCTTATATATGGCTGGATCTGCATCTCGGATATCTTCCAAGGAAATCACCCCTCCAACCAATTGCAAGAAAAACACACGATCAAAGGAGATGCCTACTTGCACTTTATGCATCAAAGCCAAAGCAATCACTCTGCCGGCAAATGCAAAATACTTCCTGTGCCGATTACCCATAGGCGCTGCAGCGAAATATGTTCAGACAACACAAACATGTGTAAATATAAATGGAATTTAGACTAGTAATTATATCCTTTGCAAATATTTGGAGACACATCACAAAAGAATGGTTTTTTCAAAATATAAAGTACTCCATATTGTTGGGTTTATTTGCTAACAGAAATATGTTGAAACTTACCAGGATTTGGAAAGAACCTTCGGCGGTCACTTGGACATGCTAGAAAAAGGGACCCTTTTGGATCAAACAGTTCTTGGCATATTATGAGAAACCATTCCCTCAAAACACCATAACCTACAGCTTCCTCATTTCTGAACTCTACAGAAAGCCCTCTGCGCAACGACGTCGAGGTTGCAAGAGAAAGGTGCTTAAATGATTCGGTCAATATCTCTGACCTGTCAATGAGCATCTTATGCTGCTTTTCAAAATCAAATTTCACCTCAGGGAACATCTTCATAATCAAATAGTCTCTAGAATTGGAGCTAATCGAGTTCTTATGTTCAAGAAGCCATCGTAGATCATCACTTTTCTTTGACATTCTGACAAGTAAATCCACGTTTCTTTGGTAATGCCGTACTTCAGAAAAAAGATCCTCTTCATAATTTAAATAAATTTTGGAAAATTTCATCAACTCTCTCAAAACAGATAGATAACTAGGCCACCCGGGAGTATAATACAAAGGTTTGCCAAACCAAACACCGTCACTGATCTCCCCAAGGCATAGAATGAGTTCTGTACTCAAACCCTCGTACACGATTCGGAAGAAGTCGATTTCAAGTAAATAACAGGGTTGGTTACGGAAGTCATCATCAGCATTTAGTGGAAGTGATTGACCCTTCAATCTAACATGATCCTCTATTGCCCTTATCATATAGCGTGAGAAAAAAGCTAGTAGTCGAACATCATTCTCAATGCTTAATCTAAGTGATGTAGACACCACGGTAAAGGATGACTTCCTGGATGTTCTCAAACCAAGACACAAACTTTTTGCTAGTTCTTTAACGAATGTATAAAATTCCTCAATTGTGTCTGATGGTTGTGTCACATAAACATACTTAGATGTATTTCTAAAACAAATCAATTTCAATAAAGATACTAAAGTTTTACGACAAGAGTAGTATAAAGGATGTTGATTACCATGTTTATCTGCGCTATAAAGTAGTTCACAAAACTCCCAAACTATTCGCACACAATGTTTCCGAATGGATTTAGGTAAGGATCTAATATTTGGATAGAGAAATAGCTTAATGGAATCCTCACCTGCTTGTTTACTACATTGGGTTGGTGAGTTTAACACTAATGAGACCAAAGCTTCAGGAGCACCAGAGGAAATAAATCTATTAATATGATCCTCAGAATCATAAACATTGTATGTAGGAATCACGTTCAGGTAATCATTAACGAGTGATACAATGTCATTAGCTCTTTTTAAAGAGGTTTCACTATTATCGCCAGGATCACATTCACACGAAGAACAAAGGCTAGGTATAGAAGATACCAAATTTCCAGCTGCTTGGGTCTCCTCCTTGCTACGCCAAACCCAAACATATTCTGAAGCCATTAGTGGAATTCCAATATCGTTCTTGCAATCTCCCTTCTCCTCTACTACTGAAAAAAAGAACAGAAACATTCTTTAGTATCATACAACTAAAAATAAAAATCTCAGCTATAAAAATAAAAATCTCAATTGAATTCAGCTTAGCATTCAACTGAAATCAAGTAACTCAAAAAAAAAAAATCAAATTAAGCCAGTAATTGAACGAAGATATGTACCATTAATTCGTTCATTTTCAATCAAACAAAGAAGCCCAAGCTATTGAAGCAAAATTAGCATTTAGGATTCGGAGAGATTCAATCAATTGAACGAACCTTAAGTGAAGATGATCAAAACCCCCAAGTCTATTTGAAGGGCTTAAGAAATGCCTAAAATTGGGTCGTGTCGCCACGTGTTAATCTTAACTCTCGTTTGGACGGCGGTGGTTAGCACAAGAAGCCTCAAGCCCTTGCAAAGCTAAACTCTCTGGTCATCAGAGTTTGCACCAACTTGTCCCGGTCAGTTGCTGAACAAAATACCAATGTTTTTGCCATACCAATAAAACTTAGAGCCATTGGGTCAAGTTTGTCACCATGTCTAAAATCTGCTCCATGGCTAATAACATGTCACAAACTCACAAACTAATAGAAGATGTATTAGGAAAGAAGGATTCACTAAAGGACTCTATAGAGGAGGAAGGAAAGAAAAAGAAAAAGAAAGCAAGCTACACACAGAAATAATCCCAACTATTACGCACGGTACTAGCGAAGATTGCAAGCCAAAGATAAACTTAAATCTTTTAAGCAGAATAATCATATATTGGGTTGAGTCGCCAAACCAAAAGGATGGTGTAATAAAAATTTCATTAGTAAGCTTAGGCATGAGAACCATCAACTTCCACTGCGGAGGTCGGGGTTTGAACCCTTGTAATTGCTGAAAAATCTAAATGAGCGTATTTAGGAGTAATCTAGGGACCACTGTTCTAAGCTTAAAAAAAGAAAAAACTAGGCTTCTTGGTATGAATTACAAAATAATTCACAACTCTTATGATAATAGGAAAAGCAATTTAAGGATTTTTTGGAATGACTTTTTGGAATAAGTCTATAGTAACTCCCATTATAGTTTCTATAACTAGGCAAAGTATTATATTAACTGATATAGGTGGTTTCTAAAAACTTCGGTTCATGTTGATGTCCCTAACTGTTGATATAGGAGATCTTTGGGATGAGTTCGATTACATTCATACTGAATAAGCCTTGCCTTTCCCTAGGAGATCTAATGTAGCTAGTTTCGTTTGCTGAAGGGACGAAAAAAAAGGTGGTTGCAGCCCTCTCAGGATATCTATGAGGGAGTGTAATGAAAAAATTGATCCATGTTGGTTACTTCAATGTCCCAAGAGTGGAGCAGAATTTTACATGTCTAATGGCCATGTAGGCAGAAGAAGGATTTTATGCAACCTTGACAAAACTTTTTTCAATCTTAAGTGGATGGCCAGTTATGGGAGTTGGAGTTATACAGTAGGTGCTAGAGGGGTATCTGATCACAGTCCGTTCATTCCTTCTGATATTATCATTCTCAATCCTTATAATATCCCTTGTAGATTTCAAAAAAAAAATGTGGCTTAGTCATTAGGGCTCTATGAAAGTAGTTAGTGATTCATGTGAAGTCGACTTAGATTTATTTGGTAATCTAGTTTTTATTTTCATGCATAAGCTAAAAATATTGAATCAGATTCTCAAGCATTGGAATTGGGAGGTCTTCTTTGATGTGAAAGAAAATCTTAGAAAAACTAAAGAAAGGGTTATGGATATTATGCTAATCTATGATGCATATCCAAGCGACATGATTGCTTTGTATGACTTTGTAACATCTAAAGGTAAACAAGTTGTAGTGGCTCAAACTACTGTACATTTCTTAAACAAAAAGTTAGAGTCTATTGGATTAAAGAGGAATCAGCCAATACTGGTTTCTTCCATGCTATATTACAAAGTTTGGTGAGTTTGAATACGATGATGGTTCCATTCTCAGTAATCAGCAAGAAATTGCTGATTCGCTTATTGATCATTTTAGTAATAAGTTAAAGTTTCGTGTTGTGAATTTAGATGAAGACTTTCTCAATGTTATCCCTATAGTCATTATTGTGTAAGAAAATGAGATGATGATAAACGTCCCAGAAGAATTAGAGATTACAAAGGCAGTTTTTAGTCTCAATCCAGACAATGCTCCTGGACCTGATGGATATTATAGTATCTTTTACAGAGTCACCTGGCATATTATAGTGATGATCTTATCAAGGCAATTCAATTATGTTGGAGAAAGAACTACATACCAATGGGTATGAATTCAATTTTTCTTATGTTACTGCCAAAAGTACAAAGAGCTAAAACTGCTTCTCAATTCAGGCCAATAGGGCTCGGCAACTTTTGTTTCAAGATTATAACAAAAATTCTTACTTCTAGATTTGACACTCTTATGCACATAATAATTTGTCCTCAACAAGCAGCTTTTGTAAAGCAAAGAAGTATCCATGATTACAGCCCATTGGTGTCAGAAGTTATAAATGAAGTGACACTTAAAAGACGAGGGTAAAATTGGCTTTAAAGCTTTATATTACTCAAGCTTTTGATACCATCAACTGAGAGTTTTTTTTAATAGGAAAAGAGATATATTGAGATAATTAGAAAACTACACGAAAGTTTTATCCTGATGGATCAAATTCAAAAACGCAATCTGAACTATTGTCTAACCAATCAAATCTACTTATTTCAGTTCCAGAACTTGCATGTTTAGCAACTGAGTCTGCTATATTGTGTGCATCCTTATAAACATAAGAGCAAAACCAGATTTCAAATTCTCCCAAGATAACAAAAGCATCATAAATCAAACTTAACGTTGTCCATCTGAAAACCATCTATTTGTCGTTTGGAGCATTTATTATGTTCATACAATCTCCTTCCAAGTTCTCTTGCCCACATCACTGCTTCCAGAAGTGCCATGGCTTCTTCTTGTTCTGGATCTAAGGATTTGGCTAGCTTCCTTTGCACTCTATTGTATTCTCATGTATTATTTCTACAAATTAGTTTAATTTCAAAAACTCCAGTACTCATAATATGTGATGCATCAAAGTATATCTTGTCTATTAAGTGCTCAGAGCATTTCCACCTTGGTGGCACAATAAATTTAGTAATAATAGAAACAACAGTTGATACTCTCGAATCGTCTAATTCAGACTTAATCTGCTGGATAAATGTTGATTCATTAAGCTGCACATTATCAAAAACCTTTGATAATGTTGATTCATTAAGCTGCACATTATCAAAAACCTTTGAGCATCTAGATTCCCACGTATGTCAGATTGTAATTACCTCAATTGTACGTTTATCTACATGTACATTAAAGTTTTGTGTGCTAAAATCATTACATTATGATTAACAATAATTTGGTTTCTAGAGGTTCTTCAAAGATTTTATTTCTCTTCTGCTCATTGTAATGGGCTCCTAGTTGTTTTCAAGAATGCAAGAATTTCTATCTTACTTAATGGTGGTCCAGTGGGATATTTTGATATTGGTAGAGGTTTTAATCAGGGTGATCCTCTATCACTTTTGGGAACATTATCTATATACCCCTACTATGAGGCCCATTGAAATATACCCTTACCAATTTAAATTATACCCCTGAGCTTAATACATTACCAAAATACCCTCTTTTATATGTTGTATATACAAACCACTACCACTATTAAAAAAAGACTACCTCTACTGCCCCCACCACCACTGTCCACAACCGCCAACCACCACCACCACTATCAACCGCCACCGCCGTCCACCACCACCATCGCCGCCGCCAACCACCACCGCCACCAACACAGACAACCACCGCCGCCGCCGCCACCGCCACTTTCCTCATTGCCACCACCACCACTTTCCTCCATCACTAGTAACCACCGCCGCCGTCATCGCCACCACCACCACCATGTGGAGTCAACTTGCTGAAGTTGTCTCCAAATCTGAGGCAACTAGCTCTAGTTGTTTCGAAAGTGGAGGCAACTAGCACAAGTTGTCTCCAATAGAATGGAGACAACTAACTCAAGTTGCTAAAACAAATGGAGACAACTAGCTCAAGTTGTCTCCGAATCTGAGGAAACTAGCACAAGTTTTCTTCAAATGTGGAGGCAACTAGCCCAAAGTTGTCTTCAAAAGTGAAAGCAACTAGCCCAAGTTGTCTCCAAATCTAGAAGCATCTTGTTCAAGTTGTATCCAAATATGGAGGCAACTACCACAAGTTGTCTTTGCATATGGAGGCAATTAGCATAAGTTGTCTCCAAAAAGAAAAATTATACACAATTAAATGAACCTGGCGTGAGTCGAACACACATCTTCTGACATATAGTCAGTTGTGCTACCATTGCACTACAGATTCGTCAATGCAAAACAACATATCAAAATCACATCCTAAAACTAAAACTATTTCCTTCACAACAAACATGTCAATCAACAATCAACCTAAAACTATCTCCTTCACAACCTGAAATCACTTTGCAAGAAGCAAAGCACAAAAAAGTAAACACAAAAGCCAGTCAAACAAAGCTTCTAAAGAATTTGGTTCCATCGACGAGACATAGACAAAATTTCAACAAGAACAAGTTTCATATAAACAGAACATCCTAAAGTCCAAACCCAGTAGATACAAAATTTGAGAGAAGAACTGTGATAAACAAGACCTAAGCTTTTAGCATTCAAGAAGTTGTTTAATAGTTAACTGTCTATAATGTTTCACCGAAAACATGGGATGAGATAATTACTTACTGCTGCATTCATTTCCAAGTATTCAAAACAGAAGAGCATCAATGCACTGATTGATCCCGTCTATTAGCTTTTCAGAAAACATTGCTACAAATACCAGACAGTTAGTGCTTACATGAAGGTAATATATCAACTTTAGGAAGGAAATAACGGTACTAAAACATAGGGCGGAGGTCCTTAAATGTACTACTTACACAATGGATCTGTCTTACTAAGTTCCAGCTCTTCCAAATCAACGTCATGGTCGGTACTCCCTGCACCGTCAATACAGCTGCATGATCTGTCCAAAATGTTTGTTTCTCACTTTTCAAAAACCACGGGTTGAGATTCTGTCTCATGACCAGTAGTGTAGTTCTCAAACATCTCACTCAGCAGCTCCTCAGGTACCCCATCTCCCGAATATGTGATTCTTCCAAAAGGTAAAAATTTAAAGTTTAAGAACTTCAAAGCGAAATTGTAGAGATATGCAAACACGAACATAGTGCATTCCCTTCATATGCATCTTGTAAGTTAATAGCTAGCGATTTTAATCGACATATTCATTAGGCCTGGATGAACCAAATGGAGTCCTAACTTGACGTGATATTGGAGTGAGTAAGGCCAGTAACTTTCTACTCTACTAATTTTAGTAACTAGGGAGTGACTTGATACAAAATCAAAGTAAAGTACGGAGAAAACAACAAATAAGTGTTTGCCAGTTTTAATACCTGAGCTCTAGATGAGCAAGATGAAGCCTTTCTACCAGTCTATCTTTGGTCATACTGACAGCAATCTCAAGCTGACCGCCATTTGGAGTGTAGTTCACAGAAACCAATAGGAAATAGGCCAGGATCTGTTGAAGCCTCACACTGTCTCCGTACAGTCTATCATCCATGATCTCCTCCGGTTTACTAAGAGTAAGACAGATAACTTTTTCACTGCTCTTAATCATAACTTGACTTATCGAAGTAAGCAACACTTGTTGCAGAGTGAAGTCAACCTTTTCCAAATCTAAATAACTGTTAACAGCAATAAAACAAAGGTGTTATTAGACTACAGAAATCAAAGGTAAGCAAGTTTATATCACCCATTCTCAACATGAAAAATCTGTTCAATTCCAGCAATAGAGCATTGTTGTTATACTAAGCATTAGAACACAATCTGAATTTTAGCATCTAAATAAACTATTGAAGTCAGAGGTCAACCACATCCTAACAGTTCAGAAAGCTACACATCAAGAATGAAGGAAATGCAACATAATATGGTGTCCATTGCGCTAGCAACCAACTCAATCATCATTGCCAACTGCAATTTTCTTCTCAGACCACCAATTTCATTCTTGACAGCAGCTCACATACTCAGAATCCATCATCAAATCCAACCAATTCAGGATACCAAATTCGAAATCACAGCAACAACCACTAAAATCCATTTCGAATCGAACCCTAGAAACATCACCCTTCAATTCCATCCCCTCCATTATCTTCATTGACTCAACATAGATCCCATCGGATCTTCTTCATCTGATAACCCTAACCCTATTTCTAATTCATCAATTACAGTGACAAACACCATCATTTTCTTCGACTAATATCTTCTCTGCCTATTAGAATCAAAGCTCGAGCATCATATCTCCATTTAAACTCAGAACCATTATCACCAATCTCACAATATAGATTCATCTTCTTCTGCTCTCAATTCACCATTACAACTCTCACTTCTTCTTCTTCGACAACCGCCACCGCCACCACTACCACCACATCCTCATCATTACTCCTTGAGCTTCAATAAAACCTGAGGGATTGAAGTTAAATTTGAGGAACCCTAAATTAATTTTTGTTTGCTGTTACATTCGATATCTTCACAATTTCAAATAATTCCCACCACCACCGCCACCTTCTCCTTCGGTATCAGATAGTGATTTGTACCAATCGCCAGCTAGAATAACGAGATTGAGACAAGATAGTTTTAGATCTATACTTAAACCATAATTCAAGTTAGAAAAACCAATATGAAATCGACAAAATTAGGTTTTCCGAAACCTTACAAATCGATTTGAAAACGAAAAACTATTATTCACTATCTGATAGTAGTGGCGAAGGTGGTGATCTTGGTCGCAGTGGAGGCGATTGAGATGGTAATGGTGGTGGGAGCAATGGAGATGACGGTGGTTGGAGGAATGATTTTTTTACTGTGTGTTCGAAGAAGTAAACAAGAACCAAAGTTGGAGAGGAAGGTTAAAATAGGAAATTAGTAAATTATGATTGTGAATAAAATTTCAATTATGCCATCAGGGCTACATACATAAATGGATAAGAGTATTTTTGAAGGATCCATGAATAGTAGGGGTGTTTATAATAGTCCCACTTTTTTTATTTGTGATTGTTAAAGATGCTCTAAGCAGAAGACTCACCCAATTGGTGATGCAAGGAGATATCCAACCTATGGTAAATAGATATGTATTCATCCATTCCTCTTTTTTTTTGCCGATGACATATTCATATTTTGCATTGGTAACAAAAAGAGCTTGGAATGTTTGTTGAATGTTCTTGGAAATTATAAATCCTCATATGGTCAGGTTGTTAGCAGATCTAAGAGAAAATATTTTGTTGATGGAGTAAGTAAAAAAAGAAGAACGCACATTGCAAATTTCATTCACATGGATTTGGCAGAATTTCAAGATAAATACCTAAGTGTAATACTAATGCATGGAAGAGTTAAATCTAGTCATGTAAGCTCTTTTGTGACCCATCTTCAGGATACTCTTGCTAAATGGAAAGGAAGATTGTTGTATTTTCAAGATAGAGTTGTTCTTATCAATTTTGTTCTCAATACTATATACATGTCTATAATATATTCATATTTACAGACGGCCAAATTCCATAATAGATGATTGTGAGAAAATCATTTTATGGTCTGTGGATCATGAAGTTAATAAAATAATAACTTTAAGCTGGGAAAAAGTCTACACCCTACTGATGGGGGTGGTTTAGGTACAAAAAAGCATGAAGATATCAATAAAGATTCTTTGATGAAGTTGCCTGGAAGATTCATATATAATGCTGATAGTGAGGGGGCAAATTTGATGAGCATTATATAATGCTCATATAAGTACAGGAATGAAAGAAATGGGTGGATTACTCGTTATAATAAATTATCAATATGGCCAGGTATTAAATGGATTCTAAAGTGATGTTGATGAAGATACCAAATGGATTGTAGGGGATGGATTCTCTATCTCTGTCTGGTTTGATAAGTGGTTAGGAGAAACAACTCTAATTGATTCTCTTGGATCTAACAATAGGCATGTTAATCAAAATATTGAGATGAAAGTTAAGGATTTAATTCAAGATGATGTTTGAGTTATCCTTGCCTCCTTAAATAATGTCATTGCATTAGATGAACTTCCAGCCATTCGGGAGGAGTTGACAAGAGAATCTGGTTTGGTCATATTTCAGGTAATTTTACTGTTGCTAATTTTATTCACAAGATCAGACTTAAATATCCTATTGTTAATTGTTATAAAACTATATGGAAAAATGGATACATCCATTTTAGCAATATTCAGAAGATTGCTAGAGGGGTATGTGCCACAGATGAAATGTTTATGATACGAGGATTCCATATGACCTCTAAGTGTCACCTTTGTGGTAAAAATCAATAGACATTAAAGAAGATTATATGGTTCTGCAATTTCAGTCAGATCGTCTGGAATTGGCTAGGAGGAATTTTTCATTGCTTGAGTCTCACTAGTTTTTAAAATGTTTTAAGCTTAAGCGTATATTAAATTCTTAATATCAAACAAGCTCGGATTATTTTTGCTTTAACTTTGCTGGTTTAGATATGGTTCTCCGGAAACAAACGTGTTTTTGATAATATTAAGCCATTTGTGGACAAAATTCAAAAAAAGGGTATTGCAGCTTATTCAAGAAGAAAGTCTAAGATTAATCGGGAGCTGTTGGAGTACTGACCTTGAGTTTTAAATTCTAAATCTCTTGATAAATTCAAATCAGGAATCTAAAAGTCTCCAGAGTGGTGGAATGTTTTTTTAGCTTACCAACTCCTCATGTTTTTCTCATTTGTTGCGACGGAGCATAGAAAAGTAATCCAGGTGTAGCTGAGATGGTTTCATTTGTAATTCTTGTATGCTGATTCTGGTGGCTTAGGAATAGCTACTAATTTCTAGCTGAAATATTGGCTTTAGTCAGAGCTATCGAATGAGATGTTCATAAAGAGGTTTTTTTTCCAGATTCTTGTGCAGTCAGATTCAATGGCAGTTATCAAGATTTCCATTTTTGTTTATTTTCTTGGTTTGTGCATGCGAAATGGAATTACATAATCAACATGTTACTTCTTTTGCCGTTTAAGAATAGTTACAGAGAAATAAATTTCATGCGGATACTTTTGCTAAAAAAAGGTGTTAGGTCTAAGCCAAAGGCAAATGGGCTGTTACACTACTAGGCCAAGTTTTCTTGCCAGGATGGAGTGGACCAATGACACTTACTAGATATTTTTTTGATTTTGGCTTTTGTTTACGTCTGTCCTATTGGAAAGTCTGAACTTTTTGTTGTAATTATTTCGAGTTGTCATTATTTTTTATTTTTTTCGAAAAAGGGACATAAGACAACATTTTTTTCTTCAAATGTACGTTGTCCTGTAGACTCTGCCAAACTTGAAACCATTGTTGTAGCTATTTTTTTCTCAGATCTGCATCCGTCTTGAAACTATATATATTTTTCCTCAAAGATTCGAAAGTTTAACTCTCTCCAAAGGACTCATTCTACAACTGCAGGTATAAGCGTCCAAATGAAATCATCAGACCTCAAGAAATAGGTTTGCTCCCAACAGTGAGCTAATGATTTCATAAAACTTGGAAATTCTCAAGACCAACCCACCAGGAAGAACCATAGTCCAGACTTTATATGCAACTTTGCAATGAATGAAGAGATGATCTTGTGTCTTCATGTTATCACCACACAAACAATAAAAACTTTACAGATTTACTCCTTTACGCTGAATCAAATCAATTGAGTTCAACCTACCATGAATCAAACGCTAGACCAAAAAATAAATAAATTTGGTGGCATTGGCGGATTTTGGATAAAGTAGTAAGGGAAGTTTTCAACACCACCGTCTTCAACTAACTTGGAATACAACGTCTTCAAAGAAAAATCTGTTGTTGTGCAAAGACCGACGTCTTATGTAAGGAAAGGTATCCATATATAAAGTGGAATCACCAATGATACCTCGATGATTGTCAAATAATGAAGGGAAAGATACCAGGAGAAAGCAATCAAGGAACCATAACCTGGTCATATTTACGAGAAGGACATAAGACATGGAGAAGCTTAATTAATCCATGAAGAGTTGGCACCGATAAGGTGACCTTTGTTGCCGCAGGAAGACACTGAAGAAATTGGTGAAGGGAAGGCTGGTAGGCGTGGCAATCTTGTTTCCGCAAAAATTGGACTATGAAAAAAGGACTCAACGCGGAGAGAATGGAAGGCACGACAATATGGCTTGTTTTCACGCAAAGGGATCAAGAACGAAGAACACCTGGCGCGGCAACAAGCCTTATTTCCGCGCAAAGGAGACTAAAAAGAGAAAGATAAAGAAGACGCGCAGAGAGAGAAAAATGATGGCGTGGTAGCAAGGCTTGCTATCATGGAGTGATGTAGGTGTAAGAGCTTGTTGGACTTATTGGCGCGGAGCGGAATGGTTATGCGCTGCAAATATGTGCAACAAGTCTTTAAACAATTAGGTGTCCCTAACAGATGACTGTTGCCTCGTGAGGGTTTACAAAAGATTTACCCAAAAAATATAGAACAATCTAAATACAAGGTCCCCTCTCAAGAGGTAAACCCTCTTCGTCAAACCATTCCACGTCCATATCTAACAACTCAGCGTCATCAAGAATTCTTTTAAGATCTGTTAGAACGTCAGGAAACATGGTCTTCAAAAATTCAAAAACTTCATCGTGGGGAAATTCCATGCCCTTTGCTCGACGGTACTTTGTTCTTTCCCAATGCTCCTACAACATTGAAACATTAACATCAAATCCATTTCGATTAAATGAAAATCAATATAAATAAATCGATTAAACGTTCACCATTGTTTTGGTTGTCATTTCTTCAGTATGAGGGTCGCTACTGAAAGCGGTTACTTGGTAGGAATGAAATATTTGCAGTTCCTTTTGAATAACCCCGTACCTTTCCTTTATGTTTTCAACCGTTCTTTCCCGCTCACTTCCCAAATCTCTTTTATAATAGTGCCATACTCGTTGTCAGAAAGCTGAATCTGTTATCTAATCTCGTCTAACTTCTTCATGGGAGCTTTGGATCAACCAAGATTTTATTATTACCAAATCTTTCACGGAATCAAAGGCAGCCATTGTAGTGTTGAAGTATACATATATTTCTTTTGACTCCAAACATTTTATAGGGTTCAACTCACCTAACCCTGTCGTCATCCATTAATTGCTTTGTCTCACTCTTTTTACAAACGAGTGAAGAGTGACGTATCACTGGCATTCATTATCGTCACTGCCATTCATTATTGTCAGTCATTGTTGCGTTGAAAACCCAATACTGGAAGGCGTATCGCTCCTTGCACCTGGGCATTTGTCATACGCTTCTTGTAAACACGTATGCCATAGTAAGAAATTAAACTGTCGATACAATACTTGCACACGAGTACTTGTCGCTTTAGTGACCCATTATTGTTGACACACATGTGGACATGGAATAAGTTATCTTACTTTGCGCTTCCCAAAGCACCGATTATTTGAAAACTCAGCACATACCATTGTAAGAAATGTCTCATGCCTTTCCGTCATGCCCTGACATATGTAAATAAATCACTTTATGTTACTGTTCCTTGAAGAGTGGGTTTTGAATTTCTAGAAAATTCATCACCTCTCACTTCTTGGAAGGGTAGGTACTCATGCTGCTACACAAGTGGACAGGGAAGAAGTTATCTAACTTTGCGCCTCCCAAAGCACTGATTATTTGAAAACTCAACAAATGTCACTATAGAAATGTCTCATGCCTTTCCGTCGTGCCCTAACATATGTAAATCACTTTATGTCACTGTTTTGTGAAGAGTGAGCTTTGTATTCCTAGGCAATTCATCGGAATAAATGACCGCTCAAATAAGGAAGTCCTCGATTTTATTCATAAAATTCAATATTAACCCACCACTTTCGGAAATCCTACCACTTCCGATAAGTCATTTTACTTGAAACAAGAATAGGTCTTACTCGCTTTATTTTATTATACACTGTGCAATGTAACATCATGACATATAAAACAAATACGTTGATTTACAATTGAAACTAAGCGCACAGCTCCACACGTAAAGACCGAAGAAGAAATGTTACTTCTGCAGGGGCTACTTTCACCTGGGAATAGTCCACCTAAAAAGTCTAATGTACTTTCGTGTCGCGTTATATATGTCTTTTGCGCCGTGAAATGTACTACTTAGATCAAGTTATACGGACTTCTCTAAATAGATAGAGTTCAGTTCAACCTTTTGGCTTGACTAGTCAACCTTCAATTGCTATATCGTGATGTTTATTTGACAAATGATTTTCTTGAACCTTATATATGAAGATTCTATAGCTTTCGGAAAGAGAACAAAAGCTGGAATAGCTCAGCTGGTTAGAGCGTGTGGCTGTTAACCACAAGGTCGGAGGTTCAATCCCTCCTTCTAGCGCAATTTTTTTTCTTTTTGTAGTTTTTCATTTCCATTCCATTGCCCACTGGCAACACAAGCGAAGAACATAAACGGCAAGTAATAATAAGCCTTCTATATCAATCCCTCCTTCTAGCGCAATTTTTTTTTTTCTTTTTGTAGTTTTTCATTTCCATTCCATTGCCCACTGGCAACACAAGCGAAGAACATAAACGGCAAGTAATAATAAGCCTTCTATATATATATCACTAGTTAATAGAGTTGTCGTTCTTTTGGAGCAAGTGCAGGTATAGCATGTATAATATTGTATGACGAGATACAAATCTGTAAGGAACACCACATTACAACACCCAAAATCAGTTGAGGCATGAAGGATATCACGAAAATCCAAAGCTGGAGTCAAAATGTTCTTGGTTGATAATCAAGAGATTCCGCTTCATGACATCTAGAGATGAGTACTGTGGGAGGGATAACTTGTAAAAGCACGTGCGAGATGACGGCAGGTGCTGATCAGATTTTTCTACTTTGTAGATGCTTAAACGAGACGATAAATTAGAGAATCCACTTGCAGGAAGGAAGTTCACAGAGGTCCAGAAAAAGAGAAGCTCTTGTCTCTGCTTCATAGACATACCCTCTAACAACCTGCAAAAGTTTTCATATGTTAGATTTTGTTTACCTTGGTATATGATCAACCAAAAAGTCCAATTTACTTGACTAATTTTAAGGTTGCTGGTGAACAAAACCTAGGAGAGGGTTTAAATTACCCATGCTAACGACTATAAATATGAATAAATGTCTGACATGTTGTCTCAATGGCATACAATCAAACTTATAATTATAGAGAAACCTAGGAGAGGGTGAAGACAATGACAACTAGAACATATCAACGCAAAACAATTAAAACTGAAACTATGCGTCCATATAAGAACATACCTCCCAAAACCAACAAATTTGGTATTCAGTGTGTGGTTTCCAGTCCTTCACAGAGATAGCTTCACCGCTTCCAAGCAGCATTAGGTCAAGATCTTCAAGCTCTAAACTCTGGAAAAAGATTTTCTGGAGCCCTCTTTAACAAAGAATATCACCAAATCCGCGGGTGAAATAGGATAATTTTTTGGCGATTGATTTGACGAAGCAATGCTGAATAAGAAGTTCAATATACTGTTCTCTGTTTTTGCTGTTCACGATAATGCTGTTACCTCCAGGACACAGCTACACCACTCTCCTTGATCCAAACTCTTCAAATTCCCTTACGAATGTCAATCCCAAAGCCTCTGAGTCCGCAGAATCGGCATCCATCTCCAAAATTCTTTTGCAGCTCTTATACATGACTGGATCTGCATCTTCAATATCATCCAAGGAAATGACCCCTCCAGCCAATTGATAGAAAAACACATGATCAAATGTGATGCCTACTTGCACTTATGCATCAAAGCCAAAGCGATCACTCTACCGGCAAACACAAAATAGTTACGGTGCCGAGGAACCACAGGCGCTGCAGCAACACACGATCATGTGTAAATATAAATAGAATCAGAATAGCTATCAAAAAAATTTGCAAATATTTAGAGACATACATATCACATCCCAAAAGAAGGTAGTTCAAAATATAAAGTACTCCATAGTGTCGGGTTTAATTGCTAACAGAAATATGTTGAAACTTACCAGGATTGGGGAAGAACCTTCGAGGGTCACTTGGACATGCTAGAAAAAGGGAACCTTTTGGATCAAACAGTTCTTGGCATATGATGAAAAACCATTCCCTCAAGACACCATAACCAACAGCTTCCTCATTTCTGAACTCCACAGATAGGCCACAGCGCAACGACTTCGAGGTTCCAAGAGAAAGCTGCTCAAATGATTCGGTCAATATATGTGACCTGTCAATGAGCATCTTATGCTGATTTTCAAAATCTAATTTCACCTCTGGGAACATCTTCATAAGCAAATAGTCTCTAGAAATGGGATAAATCAAGTTCTTATAGTCAAGAAGCCACAGTAGATCATCACTTCTCTTTGACAATCTGACAAGTATATCCATTTGATACGGGTACTTGCTTACCTGAGTTAAAAGATCTTTTTCATAATTTAAGAAAATTTTAGAAAATTTCTTCAACTCTCTCAAAACAGATAGATAACTAGGCCATGTAGGAGTATAGTCAAAAAATATTCCATACCAAACATCCCCCTTGACTTTCGCAAGGAATTGAATAAATTCTAAATTCAAATCCTCGTACATGTTTTCAAGGAAGAGGATTTCACCTAAATAACAGGGTTTTTCAAAAATATCATCATACATATTTAGTGGAAGTGACTGACACTTCAATATAACATGATCCTCGATTGCCCTTATCACATAGCGTGAAAAGAAAGCTAGTAGTTGAACATCATTCTCAATGCTTAATCTAAGAGAAGTAGGGACCTTGGCATGGGACAACTCCCTAAATTTATGTATACCACGGCACAAACTTTTTGCTAGTTCTCTAACAAATGGGTACAACTTCCGAATTGTGTCCGACCGTTGTGTCACATAAATATACTTTGATGTATTTTTAAAACCCATTAATTTCAATAAAGATACCAAAGTTTTACGACAAGAGTAGTAGTATAAAGGATGTTGATCACCATGTTTATCCTCCCTATAAAGTGATTTGCAAAAATCCAAAACTAATCGCACACAATGTTTCCGAATGAGTCTAGGCATGGATCTAATATTTGGATAAAGAAATAACTTAATAGATTCCTCAGTTGCTTATTTGTAACACTGGGTTGGTGAGTTTAACACTAATGACACCAAAGCTTCAGCAATACTGGAGGACCTGAACTCAATAATATGCTCATGAGAGTCATGAACATAATATGTAGGAAACGTGATCAAGTAATCCTTAACGAGTGATATTAGCTCTTGTTAAGGAGTTTTTTTTATTACCAAGATCACTTTCAAACAAAGAACAAAGGCTAGCTATAGAAGATACCAAATCTTTAGCTGCTTTTGTCTCCTCCTCGCTACGCCAAACTAATTCTGAAGCCATTACCGAAGTTCCAATATCGTTCTGGCAATCCCCCATCTCTACTGCTGCTGAAAGAAAAAAGAGAAAAAATTTAGCATCACACAACCAAAAATTTCAGCTATAAATAGAATTCATCTAGCAGCGAGAATAGAAGCACCCTTGTTTCCAAGTTAAGTTTAGATTCCTGTACCATCTTCTCATCTTAACCCAAGAAATCAAGTAATTGGACCACTAATTCAACAATTTTATTCTCAAACAAACAAGTTAGTGCAGCAAAATCATGATTATCTGCCAGATTCTGGCTCAATTTCGAACCAAATAATTTTCCCGTTTAATTCAAGATATCTGAAATCCCTAAATAAAGAAGAAGAAGAACAAACTAAAAATACCAACCTCTAAATTGATCCCAGTTGCAACATCTCCCAACAAGAATAACCCTGATTCTCAAATCATGCAAATAGTTAAGCTGAGATTGTATTGATGGTGAATTGGTTGCTTCAATGGTATCATAAATTTAGTTGAGTAAAAATCTACTGTATCGGAAGTTTTTGTGCTTGAGGTGAAGAAGACGGGCAGTGAGAGGATTCTTGAAGATGATTAAACCCAAAGTCTATCTGAAGGGATTTTGGGTCTCAGGAAATGGCTAAAATTGGGTGTGTTAATCTAGACTCTCATTTGGGCGGGAGCGGGATTCGTTAATTGGGCCCGCAAGTCGTCTCTTTTTTAGAACCATCCGCACAAACCATCCTCCCCAGCGACTAGTAGGGTGTTTGGATGCACGCCTAGGAATTGCTTTTCGACTTCTGGAAGTCGAAAAATCATAAGTCAGTTTGACAACAATTTTTCAGAGCAACTTCTAGTAGTAGAAAAGTCATTTTTTTGTGAAGCAAAATAGTTTTGCTTTTGACTTCTGCTTTTGGAGAAGCAGAAGTCAGAAGTAGATTTATATCCAAACGTGTTATAAGTGAACGAGTGGTTTTTGGACTGTGGGGCCGTAATAATAATAACGCATTAAGAGGTTGAACATCAGCAGCTTAAGAAAAATCTTCTAAAAGTTTCACTTGAAGAGGCTAAATATCAGCCGTTGGAACGTGAAAAAAATCATCCAAATCGCTGATCGTTTGCCTTTCCAAGTCTTTTTTAGTTATTTTAATATTTTTTATTTATCTTTATCTTCCAGCAGCTAATTATTTGGCACCCAAAATCAATTTTTTTCCAAGCGGCTGAACATCAACTTTTTAGTGTTCAGTATAACTTACTCCTTTATATGAAAGAGTGTGTCGAGGAATTTGGGTCAAAAGGGGTTTCTAAACACAGTTAAGCCGCATGAGCACGGTTTAACTTCCAAGTTATATGAAGTAATGTTTGAGCTCAAACACAAGACATGGTTTTATCAAGATGAAACTCGAGCTTCATCCGAGATGAGATTAAATTTAGGTCCAAGACTAAGCTCGTCCTTCGAATTGGACGAAGCTCAGACATCAAAAAAGATGAAGCTCAGTCCTCAACTCAAGCAGAGGTGAGGCCTCGACCATGACGGAAGTGAAGCCTAGGCCAAGATGGAAGAGAAGCCTCAGCCAAGACAAAAACAAACCATGGCCATGACAAGGGAAAATCTCGAGCTTATCCTAAGTCAAGGGGCCACCTTAACTCAAGGACAAACCTTAAGTTTATGACATATGAGATTCATTCGAACTTCGCAAGCGTATTCCTGGCATATCTCACAAGCTCGACTATGGGACCCTCATAAAGAAATTAGGGTTTCTACTCTAGTTAAAGATAGATGTCTCAGTTTTGCCCTCTCCAAATACATACTTCGGGCCTTAGACTCTCTTAAGAGACGACCATGCCACTGCTTTTCGCTCGACGAACGACTATACTAGGTTGACACTTAACCCCAGCCTTCGCCTATCTCATATCGTTAGACAACATCTTACCTTGCTTTAATGGTTGGCAACGGTTCTTATTGCTTATATGGTTGGACAACGACTCATCTTGCTTCTCTAACTGACAAACAACATGATGCCCCAGTTTCTCTTTAGAGTCCGCCTCTCCTTCAATCATTGTTCGACAGATTGTCACCTAAGTCAACATTTTACTTCAACTAAATCATGCCATATATTCCCTTCAGGGTCGTCCTTTTCATAGCCCATTTTCTCTTCAGGGCCGTCCATGCCTTTGATCATGCAAAACGACCACACTTTGTCGACATTCGACTTCAACCAAGCATGTGCTCTACTCATTATACACACTGATATAAAAAGCCTCCTTGTGCTCTCCACCCGAATAAGGTTTCCTCCACACACAGAATTCCTCCGTCGAAGTTACGAAAACTCCGAAGGATAGTACCATATCATACGACATATCACACACAAAAAATGATTACGTCACAAAATTGGGGGATAACTTTAATATTTTGATCTAGCAGTCTACAACATGTGTGAATATCAACCTACTCACACAGGAAAAAAGAATGGTTGGTTAGAAGGAGTCAGCTGCGAAGGTTATACTGAATCCTTGATCTATCCTAGTTATTCCTGATATTAAGGAGGGGGTGTTTATCTTACTCATCATCCTTATCTCTCTGACTAGAGATTATGGTTTGAGAGCTATAAAAAGACCAACTCTTGGTCATTCCAAGTACAACAAGTTCACAATTACAAATGATAGAATTCCACAAAACCACATCTCTCTCAAAGCTTTAAGGATGCATCTCAAACTTTGATCTTATGTCTTTCAGCTTCCCTCCTTATCTCTCCATATTCGGCTGAAGCATCCTTGAATGACCATATTCTTGGTTTAGGCAAGGACTGTTCGTAATCAACCTTCTGCACTCATACAAACATTAACTATTTTTAACTCTCTTATCCTTCTATGATTTTCATTATCTATACCAACAAAAAAAGCATCTTATGTCTCTGTGCAGTAATTTTAGAGAGTTTTTTTAAATGGTTTATTTAAAAACTTTGATGTTTTTATAATTTGGAGATATAGACAAAATACCTAAATTTAATAAGTATGTTTTGTTTTTGTTTATTATAAGCAAAAAAAGAGTTGTTACGCCCTTACAAAGTAAAACCACCGAAAGTATCTGCTTAGTACCTCTCTGGTCATCGAAGCTTACACCAATTTGTTCCAGTAAACTACTGAAAAACACTAAGATTTGGGCATACCAATTAAATCCAGAGCCATTGAATTAATTTTGTCAACATATTTAAAATCTTCTCCACGAATAATCTAAACTATGTCATGAACTCATTGTCAAGTACAATGAAATTCCCTAATAATTTCTTTCTTCTTGAGAGTACTAGGGCGTGAGTATGATTCCTATTAGTTGGAATGTTGGAATTTTTACAATTCCTCCACCTACGAGTAAGAAGGTTTTGGTTGGATCTTTTGTGTCTTTCAACTTGATTTTTCACCTAATCGAACTGGAAGACCAATTAGAAAATACCGTACAAGAAACAATGTCTGAAAAACAAGTTTTTGAGGTGCGTTTGGAAACACAACAAGTTTGGTTTAAAAACCACCAACCAAAAACTCATGCCTCCTTTTGTTGCAGAACTTGTTATGCAAGAAAAGGGTTCTCAAACCCTTTAAGTATGTTTTGACACGTATCCCTCTTTTCTTAAAACTTCGTAAAATCTTTCTTAAGATGATGATTTCACTAGACGAGCTTGGCAAACTCTAGATCAGATACAAGGAAGAGCAACTAGTACTTATAATCATAATCAGGTAAAGATAACAGTCTTTATCTTATATGTTTCATGAACAAGAGAAACAAAAACAATAATTAAAATATAGAAATTATTTAGCAAATATAGAAACGAATTGTGCAGTTCCTTACTTCACAAATATAGATATAGTATACTAATAAGAACAAGTTCGATATGGGATGTAATTATTTCCAACAACTTATGTAATCCGAAGTTTTGATGGTGTTTTAAAGCTAAAATATACATACATACATATATATATATTAAAATAAGAAATACTAAAATAAGTTACGAGAACAAGTAGAGAATATCAAAATAAAAAGTTGGTTAAGGAATTCGCCATCCACCACTGCACATGTTATTCAATCAAACATTAACATTATCATTCAATCTCTCATGTTATTGGTAACCCTAAAGTATGTGTAACGATTCGTTATGCCTCCACAAGTGATCAACAAATACTTCACTAAGAGATTAGATATGAGGAAGAATTGAAGACCATGAGATGATTTATTTATTAGCAATACAGCCATAACCATGATGTATTTAACCTTCTATCGGCTTTTAGTTGTGGAAAAAAATGAAGCATAAGCAATTACATTCAATAAATTACTCCATTCAACTAACTCTTAATCCAAAAAAAAATTTAATACAAAAAAAAAATGATGTAGCGAAAACGTGGTTTTTTTGGGATATGTAATTTAATACAATTTTTTTTTTTATAGTGTTAGATATATAATTTAATTAAGTTTAAGTTGTGCAGATAAATGAATGAACAAACAAAACATGAGCATGATTAGCAATTGCTCTCTACCATAAGCATTCCAAATTGCTATTCCGATCTCGAATTCATCTCGTTTCTCCTTTTAGATCTGTAACTTCAGTATGCACAACATGTTTTGTAGTCCCACTTTTATATATCTTCTAAATTCTGTGCCATACCTTTCCTAGCCAGATTCACTAATGCTTTTTTCATCTTGGTTAATGAACTTGACTAGGTGCATTTGCCTACTTCTAATTAGTTATCATTTATCTTTCTTGGTCAACATATTTTTGTCTTTATGTAACACATTTACATCAGCAATCCGAAGTTTTTTTTGTTTGATCTATAATTCAAGGAGTTTCAAGCGATCCAAATGAGGGATTGCTGATATAGCTTTCTCGCAACTTGCAATAACTCTTTCAAATTCTTATAGTTGTACTCTCAAGGAAGTCTTAGCGGCTTGTGTCTCACACAAATGAAGATTCTCTACTGTATCCAACAACTAGTTTTCCATTTGTTCATTTTGGTGCATACCCATTTGAAAAATCAATATTGCCAATTGAAAAAAAATGAAGCATTGTAAAATAGCAATAAATTTATTCGAATTCATTAATAAAATAAAAATATTGTTACTAATTAACCTAACCAAGAGTCAACTAATTTCAAATAACTGGAAGGATATGGAAGACAAATCACCGCGGAACTATTAATTTTTATTGCTTCCAACTGCATTAGTTTTCTAATCCGATAAGTAAGCAGTTGGCATTACTCAAGACATTATTTTTTTACTTCTATATAAGATCATTATGTGCAATTTCTGGCTTTTAAAAAAAAATGTAGTGTTTTTAAAATTTAGAAAATAAAATGTTATAAAAGAAGATAATTTTACAAAGTAAGTAAATAATAGTCAGCACGTCGTTCACTATATTAAATTTTCTGCCATCTTTAACAAGTAACAAACTATGCAAAAACCTATGTGGATCATAGCTGAATTACAATACTGTTGTGTTCGTGTCTCCACTGTCGTCTAGCGCCTATGACGCCAAGGCTGTGGTTTACTGTGGTAACTTGCTCCTGTCTCTCTGATTCTTCTGGAAAAAAAATATGATTCTCATTTAACAATTTGCTAACGTATATTCCAAGAGTATAAATTAGTGTACTAATTTCATGCCTATTATTCATACAAGTAGTAGGGTATCATTTTTACGACAATCATCTTAACAGAACTCCATCGTGGTCCGCTTCTGGTGGAACAAGTATATGGCGTAAAGAAATGGAAATGATAAATTAATTTTGGCAGACACTAGCCACATGAGTTTCCCTCCTCCCATCACCATTTAGATCAACTGCAACTGTAGAAGGCAATCTTTTAGGTTGGATAATCATCAGGTAGGTGAAACCATGCTACAAAAAATCCCCTCCATGCATGCTAATCATTTAAAATAAAATTACAACTCCACCACTGTTATCACTTAAATCACTTCTCTTAACTAATATTTTTCTTCGAATTAAACTATATCCAAATATTAAAAACGAATCAAATTTAATTATCACCAAAGACCCGAAGAAATTGATATCACTAGGGTTTTTGTAGTTCGTACGTAATAAGAGAAACTTAATAAACTGGCCAGCTTCCATCCATATATTTAATAAACCGGCCAAAAATTTAAAACTTTCATAAACTGGCCTTTCCGTTAATTATTTCACCTGGTCCCACCAAAATGGTCCAACAAGTGGACTTAGTCAATTTTTGTGCCTAAAATTACTACCATGTCCTTAATATTCTCTTCGTCCTTCATTAACCTATCCTGCGGCAATGGCTGTTCCTCAATGGTTGTTCTTACATGATAACTCGATTGATTTATACCCAAACCATTCCCGTTTCTCCCCGGACCATTTAACATCAACCATTTAACTCGATTGATTTGTAACAGTAAGCTTTAAATCCCGTATTTCTTTCTACTGATTCAAGTCTGGGAATCGAATTAAACTCCAAAAGATTTGATCGTGGTGATAACAAAAACCACTGAAGTTGGAACAATTTTTTTTAAATAGGAATTGATTAGGGTTTGTTTCTGTTGATTTCAATGATTATTCTTATTGGGTTTCTAAGTTTGTTGTTTTATGTTGTGATTGAACAATTGATTAATGAATAATTGAAAACTGATTAATTTGATTAAGCTTTTCAATTGGTTTTTATCGATTGTTAATTTGTCTTTCCTGTTTGTTCTTGCATGTACGTTTTATCAGTTAGGGTTCATAATTGTTCGTTTCTCAGATGACCTTGTTTTATTTTCTTTAGTTAAGATATGTTAATTCGAGAGATGTATACAAATTTTGGTAATGATTCGTTGAATTTGGTTTGATTTCAATAATTTGTTAGGGTTCCATGGGAATGAAAAAATCACATGAGAAGAACAGAAGAAAAAGATGAGTCGAGTCGCGAGTTGACTAGGCTGTAAAAGGTCTACAATACCCTTGACTCGTTTTAAATTAACCGCCGTTACTGTTTTCTGGAAAAAAATTTGGGATAGAATAGTTCTAACTCGGCCATTTTATAAAAGGATTCAAAAAAACGGCCACTTTCATAATATGGGTCTTTTAATAAAGTGACCACCTTTTTGAACTCTATTTAAGAAACTGGCCGTTTTTTTGAATCTTTATATAAACTAGCCGATATTGACATTTTCCATCCCATTTTTTTCTTTCAAAAAACGGTTTTAGGTAGTTAAATGTCTACGTGGCAGTTAACCTGCTAGGTAAAAGACAACTTAACCCTCGTCTGAGTTCGTAACCAAACCGGGATCGAGTCAACTCAGTGACTCGTTGCACGTGAAGAAAATGTGCTTCCTCTGTAACGGTCGGATTGTAACGGCCTTCTTCAGCTTCATTCATATAAATTAGGCCTTATTGCAGAGAAGAACCCTAGTGTTTCTCATACTCAACAGATCAAAAAAATAAATAAATAAAGACATGAGCCAAAGTGAAGTAAACTCTCCAGGAAGCAGCAGTAGCAGCAGCAACAACAACAGCAACAAGGTAAGATTCAAAAAAACCCTAATTTCATGTTCTATCTGTGAACAGGGAAGTCATGATCCAAAGGCATGTCCTTGGATTTATTATAAGTGCAAATATATACCATGTAATGGTATAAGGCAACTATTGTGTTCAAAAACAAAAGAAACAAATGGAAAAATGTTTTTGAAGTGTTCTATTCCAACCTTTCAGTACTTTGAATGGTTTGACGATGCCATGGATCCTGTCAAATGCAAGATGGTGAAATTACCAGTAGAGAATGGTTGTTACGCTTGCGGAGAATCTGGTCACTGCTTCAAAAACTGCCCACTGCAAAATCAAACCTGCAACAAAGATCACTGCAAATCAAAGATGGAGATGAAATTTTGCAAGAATGAACTCAACAAGAACATAGCATACCTCACTTATACAGATTGTGATGGTTTTAAGTGGGTCTCAGATGAAGTCTTCATTGCTGCAAAAAACAGAATTATGCATTCAAGTTTACAACTTAATGCCATATGTAAGGAATTCAACAATCTGAAAATGTAACCTGCAAATGTACTAATAAACAACCTGCCACTTTTCATTCATCATTATTTCAAGTCTACAAGCCCAATAAATATTGTCTACTTAGCTTTCTTAAACACAAACACTGTCTTAAAAAGACTGCAAACACAAAAAAGAGAAGAAAAAAAACATATCTCAAATCATTTCTTCTTAGCCTTTCCATTTATATTCTGAGATACAGATCCAATGCCAAAGAAGTTCTGAGAAAGGTTATTTCCTATAGATGCTGGAGTAGAAGATGGTGCTATAGATGGTAGACTCATAGGTGTTGTAGAAGCTGGATTAGAAGATGGTGCTGCCAAGGGATGACTGCCAGGTCCCGTAGAACATTCACCAACAAATGATGCAGTTCCCTTCTTCTTGTTTGACTTAGCTGCACCCCTAACTCTGGTGGTTTGACTTGTCTCTATGTTGGTGAAGATGAAGTTTTCTGCATCACATTCAGTCCTTTGCCTCTTTGCAGTTGGATTAGATCCCACTTGACCACCAACACATGTTCTTTTGTTGTGATTAGTAATCTCTCCACATTTCCCACACCTCCTTTTTCTCTTCTCAACACGAGGTTCATCATAACTTCTTACCCTCTTGCTTTTGGGTCTTCCTGGTTTCCTACTGTGAGGAGGGTTCAAGATCTTCTTCTTCATTTTTGGCTGCAAGAAGAAAGAGGGGTGAGATAAGATAAGATATGGCAGATAGTTGGTGGTTATAGAAACCCTAAATACATAGAAGGGAATCTACAAAAGTAAAAGTAATTGCACTTACATCAATGTAGTTGAGAATATAAATAAGGCATATAGTTACAAATTTAAGAAAAAAAGTACCTGGACCCATTCACTTTTATCATCTAGTGGTACATATGTGGCCTTATAGTTCTCTACTGAATAGTAATCACTGCAGTACCTGCTCAAGCAGAGTATTTAAAGGTTAGTGTCATATACATTTAACTAGAAAAGTAACAACAAACTAGAAATTGCATAAAAAAAACTAGACAAGGTACAAATTTAAAAAAGAAAAATCTTACTTTCTCCATTGTGGCCTTATGGTATGCAATGCACTCACTGCATGCATACATGGGAACCCCCTCAACTGCCACTGCAAACAAGAGCAAGTCTTGGCAAGGATGTTCAATGTGAACACAGAGTTCTTTGGACTAGTCACCATATATAACTCTCCAGCCACACAAGGGTCAACACCATAATCAGTCACAAAATCCAACATTTTCTTAATCAACTTAAGAGCACTAGGAACCAAATTTCCATCTACCCATGATGCAGATTCAGTCCTCCTATTGTACCATGTACCCATCACTAAGTTAGCATACATTATGGCTATCATTATAATTGGTTTGTTTCTCATCTTGCAGATCATATTGTTAAAAGACTCTGAAAAATTGTTGTTCATATGTTCACAACAGTGAATAGGGTTAAAAAAGGCCCTGGACCATGTAGCGGGATCTTCTCTCCTAAGATAAGCACCAGCCGCAGCATTCTCTTTCACAATATTGTCAAAATGTTCCTGCCCAGCCAATATATTGATAACAAATATCAAACAGTGCATAACCAAACCAAAAACTAGCTTAACTTCCCTGTCAAACAGTGCATAAAACCAATAACAACTACCTGAAAATGCTTTTCTTTGTATGTTTTTGCTGCATTCCACAAAGAACAGTATAAATCCAGACCCTTGTAATACTTCTTAAAATTTTTGTATAAATGTCTGCATTTTAACACATTGCAATTAAAGTAAGGCCTTTAACTAATCAAGTATACAAAAGTTAAAGTTACAAAAGAAAGTTACCTCCAACAGTATCTGTGGTGATGGCCAGGGAAGACTATAGCAACAACTTCCAATAAACCTTTTTGCCTATCTGAAATGAAAGCCACTTTCACTGGATGTGTTAATATTGCAGACTTCAAATGCTTCAAAAAAGTGATCCAATTCTCCTTTGTTTCAGCTCTGCATACCATAATTCCTAACATTACTAACCCATTTTGTCCATCAAGTGCAGTTGCAGCCATCAATACTCCTTCAAACTCTCCTGTTAGATGGCAGGCATCAAGCCCTATCACTCCCCTGCATGCTTTGCAAAAACCTCTCATTGCAGGTTCAAATGAGAGTGTCATACTTTCAAATGTGTTTTCCTTAGTGTCAAATGTGAACTTAGCAACAGAGCCTTCATTACACTTAGTAAACATGCTGCAAAAGGCTGGTACTTCATTGTAGCTCTCTTTATAATTACCATATAATGACTCTAAAACTAGATTCCTAGCCTTCCATGCACACTGATATGGTATATTAACACGCTTTTCAGCTAAGAAGTCTTCCTTGATTTTATAAGGGTCTGGAACAACTTTTTTAGGCTTATTCTTCATCTGATCAAGAACAAAATCCTTTACAAAATGAGGATCAGCAGATCTATTCCTATTTTTGTGATCCCCTTCACACTTGTGTTCCAAATTCATTTCCTTAAGAACAAAAGTATTCTCACCCTCCTTCTTGCTAGCATACACAAACCAAGGACAATCATGTTCTTTCTTAAACCTACACTCAGCCTTAGTTCTAAAGGGAGCACTTCTATCCAACCTAAATTGACACTTATTAAGAACACAAAAACCTCTGAGATGTTTCTTAAATGCTTGCTTACTTTCAAATCTAGTTTTTACCTCCATTTTGGTAGGATCTACAAGAGTAAATACCTCTTCTTCAGGGAATAGATCTCCATCATGCTCACCCTTCATGTACTCACCAAAATCATCCTTGTAAGCAGGTCTTTCATCCACATCCTTACCTGCACATTCAAGATCGATGTCAGTACCATATAATAAGTTACAAATTAAAATAAATGAAATATACCTTTTTCTTCTTCTTCTTCTCCTTCTCCATTGTCTTCTTCACTGTCTTCTTTTTCTTCTTGCTCTTCTTCATCTGACCCATACTCAATGTCTTCATCACTGTCATATAATGGAGCAGCCTCTGGATCCTCAATTGGGTGACATTCATCTATTTTAATGTTTTCTAGCTGAATATTCTCTACATTATCATCAAGGTCAATGGCTTGGGCTGGTTTTGACTGACTGCAACCACTGCTACTAGCATGAGAATTTTTGGGAATAGGTACCTCTTCAGCTTGTTGTAGCAAATCTGTGAAACTCAACTTTCTTGATACACCTTCTGCTGATTTATCCACACTATTTAGCCTTGGAGATCTTCTAAGAGTAGTTTTATTACTAACTCTCTTCTTTGGTGTAGTCTTTGGAGTCCCAAACTGTGTATCCTTCATCCCCATCCACAAACATATACACCCATCATCATTCACGTAAGAATCTTCCCAAAAATTATCAAAATCATCATTATTTAGCAATGGATGTGACATACAGGGATCCTTAAACCAATATAAACAATACTTCTCCTTAGACCAATCCAAAGACAATCTAGAATACACCATATACTCAACCTTCCTCAACTCTGTTTCATCTCTATGACACTCAGGAAATACCAAAGTCTCATTCCTTGGCTCCACATACACACTAATATTACTCAATTTGAATAGACTGCAACACAAATAAAAAAAGGGAAAAAATCAGATAAAACCCCCACTCAAACTAGTTAGAACACATACACACCAAATCCCCCACTGCACATCTGAATTTCAATTACAGTAAATTAGTACACTTTTTTGTCCATATCTGCCGCTATAAGTAAATCATTATGGAACCTTCATCTAGTTGAAATAAACAACTAGAACATGAAGAAAATGTCTGCATTTAAACAAGTCTGAAAATTACAGCAAGTAAACCTCCACATGAATATGAGAAACCACATAATGTCCATATAAAACCTTAACCTTGACACATTAATCTTCTACTATGGCGTAAGATCTTTATTTAGTCCAACTAAATGGCTACAGAATAGTAAACAAAATGGTCCAAATCAGAAAGTATTCTGCCAAACAGGGCATAAACTTGCTCTATTAAATTTCACCCTGTGACAACATCTAGAAAGTATCAAAATACCACATGTAAGAAGAACTTCATTAATAATTAGGGGATATAGCAGCGGAATGTTGGAATTTAAGCTCTATCAATTAGCCCAAATAAACCCCCCACTGAATCTAAAATTAAAAGGGGTGAAACCTAAATAACTCAAATAAACTCTAATTAAGCAATAATTCATACAAACAAACACTCAATCACGAAATTTATAACCTTATTAAACAATAAAGGAACTCATGCATTTCAAATAAACCCTAATTACAAAAGGGGAAAAACAGAAACCCTAGAAATACAAATCAATCAATCAATCATTGATTTTCATCATATATTAAGTCACGGGTTACGTTAATCTCACCTTGATTCAGATGTTTTCAATCCCAATTTGTACCTCATCTTCACTCTATCAAAACCGTCTCAGAAACCCTAGTCTTCCATATACGATCTGTTTTTCACTAACATCTACGTCTTTTACTGCTACTGCTTCTTCTCTAACAATCAGTTTCCCTAATCGTTAACCCTAGTTTCAATAGAAGGAGAACGAAGAGAAAAAATGGAAACGATAGAGAGAAGGAAGAGAAGGAACGAACGACTGAAAGACTGAAAAAAATGAGAACTAATTTCACCCCACGCGTCTTTGAAGTGGGTAAGGGTATAGTGGTAATTCTACGGACCGAGTTTGACTAATTCAACGCCGAAGACCGATCTGGTGGGTCCATGCGTTAAATCTAACGGAAAGGCCAGTTTATGAAAGACTTTAAAATGTTGGCCGGTTTATTAATTATATGGTTTGAAGCAGGTCACTTTATTAATTTGCCCATATAAAAATTGATTTAAGTCACTTGAAGATAGAAGAATTTTGCAAAATCAGATAGTAGAAGAGTGTTGAATCACGCCTCCTCTTCTCCTTCTTCATCTAGAATCGTTATTTCTCTGGATGGGCCAAAAAAAAAAATCGGGCATTCTCCATGGTCAAAATCACTTTTGTGAATTTTTGGGGTGGGCTATAGCATACCATAACCAACCCCCGCCTCCGTCACTGAATATAATTGCATTTCCTCCTGAATTACGCCATATCTTTCCTTGATGTTTTTCATGGTTGTTTGACGGGAATTTCCGAACTCTAGCTTGTAACAGTGCAAAACTCCCAAAAGGTTCCAGTTGGTAAGAAACCAAGAACAACTTCACGACGCGAGATTATGGTCACCTAAGATTTTGTGATCACCAAATCTTCAGATGAATCAAACGCAGACATTAGAATTCAAAAAAATCTTTTAAAAGGAGCGATATTTCCAACAGATGGAGTAGAAAAATTATGGTTTTTGGTGTGAATTATTCATAGGCTACCCATGCTATTAAAGGATCTACCCATGCTTTTAAAGGATCCTACATAGTGAAAAGGCCGTCATGGATTAAGTATGACCCATTCCTTTTTATCGTATTATCAAATCAATGTTATTGCTATTGACAACTTATGTAAGAAGTCATTATTTAAGGACACTGTAGAGTTGAAAAGAAATGTCATTGCACATGAAAATTACATTCATTTTTTTAGCAAAGAAATATAAAAGGGTTCATACATCTTAAAACGACTGAGACGTACAATCATACTTCCGGGAAGAAATCAAATGGCCTTTGTTGTTGGTTCTCTACCTGAGTTTCAATGACAAAATCCATATCTGTATTTAGATCTACGATACTATTCAAGTATAAATTTTTATCTTGACTTAATCCAGGAATTGAGTACTGCAGACTAATACCGACCTCTCATAAAACTGGGTGATACCCTAAATTTTGATCACCCGAAGTAGAATTAGCTTGACGTTTAAGGCTACACTCCACCTAAGCCCATCATAAGAAATGTCCCATGCAGAGAAGCTTCATCTTGGGATTGCTCTGAATTAAAGCACTGGGAGATGTAATGCTAGGATTGGAAGGACCATATATAAAACGGTCATACAATAGTTTTTCTAGTGCCTTATTCTTTTCATAACATATCTGTGCCAATTTTTTCCAGTCATGTCGGTTGGTAAATATATAAAGCAACATACAATAAAATGAATACTAAATTTTTTACAAATTATAGTTGAATTACTAACCTCGCTACCTTGGATATTACTCTTATCCCGTTGATTGTTGTTTGTTGGAAGATAATGTATGTCACGTATCCCCTCTGAGTTGACATAAGGAAATAACAACTGTATCGTAGGAAATGTTGACGTCGGCTCAGGTTGGGTATAAACAAAGTTTTCTGCAAACTGAGTAGGAGGAGGTACGTTTGGAACGAAACGAGACTATCCGATGTGACCAAGTCCAACCTCTTCATGGTCCTGTACACGAATAAAATCTGGCAACAAAGGTCCCATGCTACTAGATTCCCCAAAACTAGCATACTATGTCTCATTTACTATTAAGTAATGCCTTCCTTGCATAATATCTTCCGTTTTGGTGGTGGCAAAATCAGGAGGCAGACAAGGAATTGCAATCAAACCATCCAACTGCCTCAAACGTCTCTCCTCCAAGATAAAGTGCCTCTTCTTTCTTATCGACTATTCCCGGAAAATAAAGTCTCTTTCGACTAACCTCTCTTGCTAAAATTACATCCTCATCTTCATAGTGCGCATTGCGAACCCCATGGTTTCCAAAAAAAACTGCTCCTGGTGACACTCTCAAATCCATTTGTCTTTTAGCGTTGTTCACAGAATATTTTCCATCATCTGTTTGTTGCACACCCTCTTTATGCTCGGATTTAAACATATTAATCGCATGGTATATGTTTTCCGGTACAAATAAACCCATCTTCAATAATGGTTGACAGTTACGGAAGTAAATATAATACCGGTACTCTAATATCATCCACATTGCTCTCATGTTACTATCAGCCGCATTACTAACCTTGTCCAAATTGTGTAACAATCCCCCATAAATAAATAAATCCCAATCATACCTACCAAGGTATGCCAAGATTTCAGCATCTCCCAAAACAAATAACCATGCTTTTGAAACATTAGACGAAGTCGTTTCGGTGAATACTTGACCAATAACTCAATCTGGTACGCAAGTAAATTTTTTAAACGTTTTTTCCTCGTAAAATAAATATTACTCTAATTGGGAAAAACTTTGTGCTCGAGACATAAAGAAAGGGAATTGTTGTTTAAGAAAGAAGAATGATATCCATAAACAGTACAAATTCAAATTCGTTAACTCTTTGTAGTTAAGTCTTCCAGATCAGTTGCAGATATTGTGTATTATTTACGGTAAGCAAATTTGCTTAACCTCTAGAGAACTGGAGTTGGGAGATTGATCAAATATTAATACGGTGAATTTTATTACTACATGATTCGAAATCATCCTGCAAGCTATGTAAGAAAAGGTAGGAATACGCAACGGTTTGTAGCCTATTTAATAAGAATCCTATTATTGGGGATTTAGACGGCTGAGTTTTTTTGGGGGCTTATGAGGTTATGAAATAGTAATGCATAGAGCCCCTTATCCTGGTATTTTATGTAATACCTAATCTACCCTTAATATGATTAGTGCTAATTAAATTGATTAAGCTAGCTAATCAGTATTAGTGAATGGATTAGACTAATCAAATGATTAAACTTTTGGAAATCAAAACTTGATTTTCCTTGATTTTGATTTTGATTTTGAAGAAGGAAAAATGATGATTTTTGTGAAATTTCACATAAAATGATGAAACCCTTCATCACAAATCTCGGGATAACGTTATAATCAACTCCCAACATCAATTTTATCGATTCAAATCCGTTAAAAATCAGAGCAAAATCTGAAAATTTTGGATGTTACGGCTGGGAAAATGTGTTGAACCAGCCGTAATTACATAGTTACGGTTGGGATATGAGGAATTCCCAGCCGTGAACAAAAAAAAACGGATCGGAAGTGAAGAACTTCTGGCCGTTATTGTTCCCAGAATCACCTGAGCCTGTATTACGGCTGGGTTAACATATTTTTCCCGTTCGTAAACGAATATGTAAGTTGAGAAATTCTGAGTTTCAACATGAATACATACTAAGATTGAAAATTAGTAATACTTTCATTAATTAGACCACAATAAAACCCATTACATACTTAATAGATCCCCATTACAAAGTTGGTTTTAATAACATCCCTTTCGATTTATCAAGAAGTTTTTGATGATGGCGAATTGAGCCTCGAAATTGAAATTATAACCTTTCCATTTTCTCCATTCCTTCTTAGCTTGAGCTACGACTTCTCCATCAGTCTCACCTCTAAGTCGAAGTTTCTTGCACATACGAAGTAAAGCTATATATTCTTCCACTTTTTGCGTATGTCTTAAAATCGAATATACAATTTAACCCCATCGCGGTTGTTAGTGTTACCTGTTTCACAAAAAAAATAATCAAAAATCTTACTCCAATACGATTGACTTGGTAAACCACCTTTCCTTCATTCTTCTCCCCTCTTTGGATAGCATAGTACAATTTTTTTTGCAAAGAGATAAGTCTTCTTCCAAAGTAAAGTTGGGTTTATCCTTTGAGTACATTGCAATGAGTTTGTAGAAGTTTTGGTGGAGATTATTGATGTAGAAGGTGTGATTTTGATTTGGAATGGGTGGTTATATGGAGGTGGAGTTATTTCAAGTTTAAATAAGTGGTTGAACAACTAGAACCTTCTATAGATCAGTCTTCAAACGGATCTGTTTTTCGAAATTCAAAAAACTAGCCGATATGATGTGGTACAAAAGGAAATTATAGGTGTTTACGGCTAAGAAATCGAAAAGTCGAACCAGCCGTAATTCTGTATAAACCTGCAGAGTTTGTGGTGTGTCAAATTTACGGCTAGCATTTCTGGTTGTAAATAAGAGTTATTACTTTCTGTCAGAATTACGGCCTGGATATGTAGCCGTAACCAGGAGCCATTTTCTTTTTGGGTTATCAGAGTAATATACTGCTAGGTAGTTTCCAACCGTAACAAGTTTACGGATGGAGTTCCTAACCGTTCTGACATTACGGTCAGGAACTAGAAAGGTCGACCAAGCCGTAAACAAGAGTTGCAAAGTTATGTTAAAATTACGGTCTGGAGTCCTAACCGTAAGCATGATACACGACCTGGATATGTTGCCGTAACCAGGAGTCTTTTTTTTTTTGTGACCAGAGTAATATTCGACTAGGTATTTCCTAACAGTAAACATTTTACGGATGCTTTTCCTAACCGTTTTCTTGTTAACGGCCGGGATTTTCTGACCGAAAAACTGTGCAAGTTTATTTGACAACAATTATATGCATTTTCGGCTAGGTTATGTGAAGCATCAACCTAGCCGAAAGTGCGCAAAAAATTCAATAATTTTGATTTAGAACTCATTTTTCTTAGATTAGACAAATCGAAATATTAGCATTCATTCAAACATGCAAAGTTGTAAATATTCATCCATCCAAATCCATAACCAAACAACGAAAATAGTAAATAGATAAAGTCTTAGATAATAAAAAATCCATGAAGTAAAATCCTAAAAAGCGAGTAAATAGTCATTCACTTGATTCCTCCTCCGAAGACAAGCGCATAAACGAATGCAAATCGTCCTCTTTCTCCCGTTCCACAACTTGTTCTACAACTCTAGCCTTTTTACCTCTTCCACTGCCACCTTGAATTGGAGTCTTTTTACCTCCACCACGTCCACCTCGAGCACTTGTTCCAGCACAGACACCTTTTTCACCTCGACCACGACCACTTTTTTTACCTCCACCTTGACCGCCTCGACCACCTTTTCTTTGCTTTGATTGAACTTTCTCACCGGAGGGAGTATCCGAGTCGTCGCTAGAAAAAGGAGACCTAGCCCTTTTACCTCTCCTTGATCGGTCCTCTTCATAATCATATAGACTTGCTTTCTCAGGGATTATTATGCCTTTAACTCGATTCCGGAGTAATCTTTGTTCAGTGACCGTTAAATTCTCACCCTAATTAATCATACGGGTCATGTCCTTGACCACCCAATTAACTCGTTCAACCTATTTTTTCATATCAAATACACATACTGTAATTATTCATAGATAATTGAAACAAAACATATACAAACATAATTAGTAGTATACGTACCACCATCTTCTCCCAATCACCTTCTTCATTCATTGATGTCTTTGATTTTGAACTCTCTCGCTCTCTCTGCCTTCTTGAAATGTCTCTGCGCCTCCGGATCAAAATTTTCCACATAAGGATGAGCCCACTCTTGATACCATTCTATGTAATTCGCATCCGTTTTGGAAGTCCCATGAGAAGCTTCCAGCGCTCTTCTACTCATTTGGTTTACTTCTTCGGAACGACCATTCCATTGCTCGATCAACGGTGCTGGTTCATAGTTCCATCTGACATCTTTGTCCTTAAATTTGGAGTTGGCTACGCTCAGTTTAAAACATGAGTATTCAAGTACAATTTTCTGGACAATACCAATTTGGCGGAGCATTCTACGAGGATCCAAAATGACGAACCTAGTTGAATGAAACAAAGGTCCCACATAGGTCGCCACATTAGAAAATACTCTATCACCAACTTCATCTTCTCCATCCTCATCAAGTTTCAAATATGGATAAAAAACCACATCATCAATTGTCAAAGCATCGGTTAGAGCACTGCTCGGTCGAACTCGCAAGCGTTGCTATCTCAAGCTTGTTGTCAAGTTTAGTTTCCAAAACTATAAGTCTTGATTTCTAGTCTACTTATGGTTAAGTATCGGACTAGGACAGAAAGTGTCGTTGAGTGATGTGTTTTGTAGTTGTAGTAAAAATAGTGGTAATAGGATTCGATTCTCGAACTTGTGAAGGATAACTTTAGACTTAAATTTTAAAACTAAAATATAAAAAATCACTGATATTTAAAACAAACACTGACAAAGTTGATATCAATATTAAAAGAACATTGAGGCTAAGATTCCACTATTTTTCCAAGTTCAAAGTGATTTTATCTAGTATTTATATTTATTCAATTTTTGCGTTTAATTTGATTCTAAGCTATTGCAACATGTAGATTTTCAAAATAACAAGTGTAAATCCAAAGTATAAAGCATCAAGAACCTATGGCTAAGCATGCTCTATCAAAAGAAATAACAATTGCTTAACAAAAATCATTCAAACAATTATAAATCAAGGCAAATAATCATAAAAATAATTGAAATAAAATAAATAAAATAGATTATACCACTTTTTATTGGAAAAATAGCTTCCTCTATCGCCTCAGCAATGGGGTTTAGCTCCTCATATTAATCATAATCTCAAAATACATGTTTATGGCTCAAAAGTTGATTAAAAGGGAGAAAGGTGTTAAAGCAGCGGATTCTGTAGTTGCTGAAGGTCTAAAACAGAAGTCGGAATTGTTGCTGAAGGGCTTCGGTGACTGCAGGAAGATGCGACCGTACCTCGTTGTCACTGAAAATAAGTCTGCCTCTGCAACTGACTCCGAGGGTCTTATGTTCTTCGTGTTCTTCTTCTTCGCAGCAGCAGAAACAAATTTCAACTCGTGATTTCAGCTCTCTATTCTCTTCTAAACTTCTCCAAAGTGTTTGTAACCTTTCCTTAGCCTCTCTATAGCTTATATATACCCCACAGGTCGGTTAAAACTCGACAAAATCTTCCCAAAAATAATTTTTTTCTTTTTCTCCAAGTTACGAAATTTCTTTTTTTTTCTTCTCTGTCGACATAATCTAGCTGTTTATACCTTTCCAAACTCTCTAAATTGATCATATCGAATCCCAAAGGATTATTTCTCCTTAACACTTGTGTACCTTCCCTAAATAACCAAAACAAACTACCCGAGAAACTTTTTTTTCCTGTTTTAGAGAGTACCGATTATCCAGCCCAATTTAGTCGAATAAAAACACCATACCAGGCCTGTTTAGCTTAATCACGTTCAGCTCAATTGTTTCCTGCGATTAAATCTCCTTCAAAATCGCTCAAAAGCTAAATCTCAAATCTGCAGGCGTAGAACACAGTTTTCCCGCCTTTTTCATTTTCAAAACGAAGGGGATGACCTCCCCTTATCCAGACCAGGAGTGCGAATAGTAAGTGGTCACCCCTTAGTAATTTGGGTGCCCCTTAGTAATTTTCTCCCATGAACGAAAAAACCACTTTTTGAGCCAAATTCGCCGCAAAAGCCCATTTTTCCAAAAACACCTACAAGGGATAAAATACCAAAATTAGTACAAAAATGGGTACTAACACTATACATAAAAGAGATGAAAATAGACACATAAATGCGTCTATCATTGAGCTCTAGACTCCATGGTGTTCATCATACAAAGACGAAGAACTACTCAAGGAACTTGTGGAACTTCATCGACTAAAAGGTATGTGGAGACTTGAACTTATCTATCACTCAAAAAGTCTATCTACTCTATCTCCTATCTTGAGACAAAAGTCGTATTGCTATATAGACTTAGATTATACACATTTGCTATTTCGAGCCGAGTTTATCTCGCTTATCTTTTTATCGAAATATATGTTGGTAAGCTTTCGCTTTGGCCAAGTTCATCTTTACAAGTGACGAAAGTCATGTTGATTATTTCAATATCTTGAAAATTGCTTTGATGAAGAATAGTGTGTGAATAACCTCTATTTAACATCCTCTAAGAATGCTTCAATGATTGAAATAAAGAGTTTAGAACATGTAACCATCATTGGATATAAGCATATAATGTGTTCGCGCATTAGTGTATAAGTCCAAAACCGGGAACCAAATGTATGCATACTTGTGTGTGTACTAAATGGTTGATGGAGAATGGGTAAGTATGCGTACCCGTACGCATACTGGCAGAAGTTCACATCCATGAATTTCTGTTGAGTTTGGAAATCAAAACCAACTTAATCCGGTTACCTAAGTATGTGTACCCGTACGCATACTGGAGGAAATTTCACGTCCGTGAATTTCTGCTGAGTTTGGAAACCAAAACAAACTCAAATACGGTTACTTAAGTACGCATACCCGTACGCATACTTAAGTGTGTTACTTTCCAAAATTGGTTTATTCGTGAACTTAAATTTATATAAACTAAGGAATGCATATTCGCAAACCGTGGCTATAAAGTTCATGAATCGATTCGAGTAAATAAAAACCGATTTTCCTTCGATTGTGTCTTGTATACTTCTATAAGATCTAAGCAATTGAACAACTCTTGAACTAGTTCATTTGAATCATTTGAACTAGTTATGGTGAAGATGAATAAGGTTGATATGAAAGTGCTCATATGGCTAACCATTTGGTTAACTACTGTTGAACCAACGACTTGTACACATTTAGGTACGGTTACACAAACCTAAATGACGTATATTTGATTTGTGTATAACAAGCTAAGTTCGATCTAACGGTTGAAAGATATTATCTTGAATCTAATCAGGTTTTCATCTAACGGTGAATATTGAATGCTTTGTTACCAAGGTAACTTAGATTGCAAACCCTGATTTGGAGACTATATAAAGGAGAACTCTAGCAACCGGGAAACCTAATCCCCACTCCTCCTATGTGATACTAGTTGTATAAGCTAGATTCGATTCTCCTTTAACCTTAGGTTTCTACCGAGACCCTGTAGGTTAACGACTTGAAAACTTCATTGGGATTGTGAAGTCAGACCCAATTATTTTCTCTGTAGTTGCGTGATCTGATCTTGCTGTTTCTATCGTATTGAGTACAATTGTAAAATTGGCTCGAAATTAATTTCTCCGATAGGCAAGATAGAAAAGTAATCACAAACATCTTCGTCTCATCGTTTGTGATTCCACAATATCTTGTTTCGCTAGTCGATTAAGATTATTGTGAGGTGATTGATAATTTTAGGTTGTTCTTCGGGAATATAAGTCTGGGTTATCGATTGGTTCCTGTTCACCTTGATTTATCAAAAGACGGAACAAAAACTTGTAGGGATTTCTGTGGGAGATAGATTTATCTATTCTTGTAGACTTTTCGGTGTGATACAGATTTGTTTATTAAAGTCTTCGACTTTGGGTCGTAGCCACTCTTAGTTGTGGGTGAGATCAGCTAAGGGAATCAAGTGCGTAGTATCCTTTTGGGATCAGAGACGTAAGGAGAGCAACTGTATCTTGGATCAGTGTGAGATTGCTTGGGGTTCAACTACAGTCCATACCGAAGTTAGTTTGTAGTAGGCTAGTGTCTGTAGCGGCTTAATATAGTGTGTGTTCAATCTGGACTAGGTCCCGGGGGTTTTCTGCATTTGCGGTTTCCTCGTTAACAAAACTTCTGGTGTGTGTGTTATTTCTTTTCCACATTATATTTTGTTATATAATTGAAGTATCACAGGTTGTGCGTTGAATCAATCAATTGGGAAATCCGACCTTTGGTTGTTGATTGAAATTGATTGATACTTGAACATTGGTCTTTGGTACCGTTCAAGTTAATTTCTCTTATATTCAATTAGACTCGCAAATTTCTATTTGCTTGAGTAAGGATTGAATCGGGAAATTGAGATATAACTCTTTGATATACTTTTTATTAAGATTGAGTATGACTGTCTAGTTGATTCTCTTAAAAGTAAATTGGAGTTAGTCCATACAAATTGCTAAGCGAATTATTGGGTGAGGTTGTTGTACCCCAACTTTTTCAGCATCCAACTTTTTCCTCATTTCGACCAATTCCGTCCCTTTAGCCTTGTGTTGGGTCCCTCCAAAGGGGTATCTTCCTCCTGTAGGTTTCTCTAGAGCCCATTTTGTATCCCGAGAAGGCCTCAAGCATTTAAAATGGTCGTAAGCCCATGACTACGGGGAAAAAAGAATTATAAATAAGATATTACACACAAACCAATATATAAAAGTAAAGTAAATAAACATTTGTTATATTAAAACAAAAAGATACCGGGATAAGAGCAACACATCCCGTAATTTATGTTTCGTTCCTCCTAGAAGCTTTGCAAAGACTGTCCATCACACTAGCAAGGAGGGCGGTGCCCCACGAGTACCTAGGTACCTCTTTTGTTTCCGGATCAAGACTGAGAGTCTTCAACTACTCAAATAACAAGCATTTACCTTATTTCCTGAGAAATCGGGAAAGAAGACGGTCCCAAGAGCGTGCAACAAGTAAGCTATAGATGTATGTTTAGCTCTTTCTGCGTCCATCACCACCTCTACACTAGCAGTCTTGCGGTCAGAATCCTCAAACTTCTCCCTCAGACGAACCATATTAATATTCCTTTCCATATTAATTGTTTTACTAAGTTCACCCGGTTGACTAAATTCCCTTTTAGCTCTAGGCGCGGCTCCATACCCTATCTCAAACTCTTCTTCTGCTTCATCTTTGCCCCACCCAAGACAGTCTTTCGCCAAGACACAAATTAAGCTGATCAAAAGGAATAGAATTGTTCAATTCCTCAAACACAACCTTTCCTTCCAAAGCAAGACCGGTGATTTTCTTTGCATCATCCGGAGTGATAATCATCTCGCCGAACGGGAGTAGAAAAGTCATGGTTTTGGGCCAAAATCTTTTTCTAAAACCACAAACTGTCACAACATCATAGGTATTCTGCAAAGCCTCGATTCCAGACCATAACCCCGAAGCTTTTACCAAAGCTACCACATCTGGATGCTCTTTCTCCAACGGCCAAAACTTTCCTTATTGGTGCTGTAGTTTAGGGACCGCTTTATCGGGAAACTACAAAGAATATAAAATTTTGGTTGTTACAATTAAATATCCATCCATAATAATAAAATAAAAATAAAATATATTAAGTTTGATTTATTGCCTTTGCGGCACATATCTTAGCATCCCATGATGACTGGTAACCAAACAAGACGGATTTATCTTTTGGCTCACCCCAAGGTCTCCCATTCTTCTTGGGAGGTAAAAACACTATACCATCAATGATTTGTCCTGCATTTTCTTTATGTAGATACTTCTTCTTTCCCTCCTTTTTGTCCTCCTCAACTACGGATTTACCTTTATCAATAGCATCCCACTAGAAGTGCCAACTTCAGTTCCTCCAGTAACAAGTACACCTTCACTTGTTCCAGCAACTCCAACTTCAGTTCCTCCAGTAACAGCAAGTACACCATCACTTCCTCCAGCAACTCCAACTTCAGTTCCTCCAGTAACAGCAATTACACCTTCACTTCCTCCACCAACTCCAACTTCACTTCCTCCACCTGTGGAAACTACAATTTGACTACCTAAAGCAGTTCCAGCTCCAACTCCATTTCCTCCACCTTCACTTTATCCACCAGTCACAACTCCACTTGCATTCCTTGCGTTTGCACCCAATGGTTTTGTGTGACGAGGTTGCGGAGTCGGATCACTACAAGGTGTTACTTCTTGTGATCTTTTCTTCTTCTTCTTATCTTTTGCTTTGTTCAAAGACAAACAAGGCCAAAAACCAAAAGTATATAAGTAAAAACGGCTGGGAAATCTAGACATAACCAAGCCGTGACACTGAAAAAGGCTAGGAAAAATGGAAAGTCCCAGACGCAAACACAATTACGTATGGGATATTTAGTAATCGACCTAGACGTAAAACAAATAACGTCTAGGAAACATAATTTGCGGCTTGGTTACTCATATTACGGAAAGGAAAACCTATATGTGAAAGATACAGCTGGTTTAATATTCAGCACAGTAACACATACGGCTACGGAAAACCTAGCCGTTATATAAACTCGGCTAGGAAACTAACTTTTACGGTTAGGAAACAAAATTACGGATAGAAAAGACCTAAACGTAAACACTACCGCTGAAAAAAAATCGAACCCATGAGAATATACGGCTAGGAATAACCTAGCCGTAAACAACTTGTTGCGGATAGGATTTCTCAATTTCGTACGCATCGACTATTTTACGGCTGGGATTTCTTATATATCCAAACCCTAACACTTACACACGGCTGGGAGTTCTTAGATATCCCAACCGTAAGATATATACACGGATGGGAAAACAATATATCCCAACCGTGAGACCTATTTACGGCTGGGAATACAAGAACTCCCAGCCGTAAGCATTTTCAGAAACTGTTTTTTCAGACCTAAAATTTTCGAAACCAGCTGAATAATCAATAAAACGCTTAAATAAAGTGTGGGTTTTTCAATTCATACCTTATTGCTGTCATATCAGGAGTCTCGGCGGCTGATGCATCTCCTTCATTCACTTCTTCTTCAGTTTACTCTTCATTTGATGAAGTTTGTTTCTCTGCTTCAGGAGGAGGTGGATTCGACGAAGATTGACCTAGCTTTTCCTTAGGTTTCATGGTTTTATACAATGAATTTAATCGCCGACGATTTTTTTTTGAATAGACGATTAATCTTTGGAAAACGAAGAAAGGAAGAAGAAAAAAATAAATAAAAAATAAATAAATAAAGAGGTACGAGAAGAAAAAGAGGAAGAAATCAAGAAGAAGGGGAGGACGGTTTCTAACTTTTAATGATTTTCAGTTTTTTTTCTTTTAATGATTTTTCCGTTTTTTTATTTATTATTTTTATTTGATTAGATTAGATTAGTTAGTTAATGGAAGGGTAGAAGGGTAATAAGTTACAATGATTGAGGATATTTTTGAACTTTTACATAAATCATGTCTCCCCTATAACGTTTTGATTCCAATTAGTAATTTAAGCCCCAAAATCCCAGCCCCTACAGATCCAATAATAGGATTCTTTAATAAGCTAGACGTGTCCGATATAGGTTAGGAATCAATTTACAAATTAGGATACAAAATTAGCTTGAGCCGATTGGTAGGATTAGGGGTTATTCGGGCAGACACAGAGTAAGGGTCAAGGCATAATCTCCACCGTCCGGAATTCCAGACAATCTCGACCGCTCTTTGACCATGATACATATACACAAGACAACCTTTCCGTTGGAACATTGATTTGTCCGGCTGGCATACCAAAGAGGTCAGTTTTGGTGCTGAGAGATCAAGCAAGTAACCTAAGGTTAGTTAGTTTGTTTTATTCGTTTGTCTCTTTGGTGTTGGTTGAGGGCGAGGACATAAGATCAGGAGTCTGACAAAGTCTTACTACTACGCAGAGACTGTTAGTGCGTGCATGGGTTCGTCACAACAGTAGCTTAATTAGCTAATCGTAGGCATAGAGAAGCTACATAAAGATGGGAGACAAAAATTGACAAAATATATATGCTTAATTTAGAGATTTGCTTTCCCAATTCTCGATTTACTCGTTGATCATTCTCCTACTCCTATACTCCTAGTGCTACTTATTGTCCATTAGTACTACCATACACATACATATCTCAGTCCTTAATTGCCGAAGATTTCTATGTAGGAACACAGATTTAGAAAAGTATCATAAAGAGAGAACAATGGTTGAATGAGGGACACAACTACACCGTACACTCATGTTCTGCAATACGTGCTTGTATGAGATTAGAGACCAAATAACATTGAATGGGAACTGAGCACTTTTTATTTTGGTCAGTTTAGGTGGTTAACCAAGGAGGAATTTTATTTTGATTAACAGACATTCATCGACCGTTGTGGGCACCAGGAGCCAGCTTTTAAGCTTGAGGGAGCTAATTTCTTTTTTACCAATAGGTGGACTAATCTAAGAATTTAGAAACAGGGACTAAATTGTAAGAACTTTTTACCAACTAGATGGACTAATCAACCTTCTACAACGCTTTTCAAGTTCGTCGAGCCCTGTTCAGAATCGTTATCGTCCAGACCGGGCTCGGCTAGCCTAAAATATGGTGTAGAAGGTCGACCACCTCGAGGTAGAGGCAACTAGACCTGTACAAGACACACATACATATCTAACCACAATGCTAGCATAGAAGAAACGTGGTCGGCATAAAACACAACACAACCGACATTGTTTAGTGAAAACCGAAAATATCGACAAAAACAGACGAGACTGGAATCAAATAGTTCACCCATGCGGGCTGCAATAGCATTTAAACCAGAAAATTTTCTCTTCAATACAAGTAACAACAGACATGGAAATAAAATTTACATCCATGCTGATAAAGGAAACCGGTATCGTATTCAAATTCAAAACAATACCAAAAACATAAAACATGGTATTAAAAAAAGATATCAATGCTTAGAAGTGTTTCCGGCAGTGATTTGTAATTGAAAACTTTCGGTTACAATGCTAACCTAATCCCTATTTGACAGTTATTAGATTAGTAATAACACTTTAACAAAAATTTGCAATCACTTATCTTCTTAACGAAGCCATTTAACGTTCCGGTTCATCTTCTTGTTCAACATCAATCTGATTTAACCTTGTTGCAAGTATGATGTGTATTGTAGTTGTAGTGGTAAAAAGATTCGTTGCTCGAACTTGTGAAGGATTTTTTTTTAGACTTAAATTAACTCAACAATTCAAATAAGTTATATCAAAAATATAAAGAAAACACCGAGACTATGGATTCCACCATTAACCAATTAAGTGATATAATCTAATCAATATTTATGCAACTCTTTACGTTTAAAGTGATTCTAATATTTTGCAAAAGTAGATTTTTGGAATAACAAGTGTATTTCGAAAGCATAGAATATCAAAAACATAAGTCTAAGCATAATCTATCAAGAGAAATCACAATTGTTTAAGAAAAATCATTCAATCAATTCTCAATCAAAGCAAATAATCATATAAGAAATTGCAAAAATAATTAAAATAGAATTATACCACTTTTCATGGATCAATGACTTCCTCCGTCGCCTAGGCTAAGGGGTTTAGCTCCTCATATTAATCACTTGCTCAAAGTACAT